>CP144700.1:54589494-55189494 GCA_036885675.1 Vigna mungo
TCAAAAATGACCGGTGACATTTTTGTAAATAAATGCAATTATTAAACGTCGAATGTCCCAGCGTTAGATGTTAAACAGTTAGTGAATTCAAAAAAAAAAATTTGAGCGGGAGATTGAAAATTCATTCAATTTATCTTAGCGCGCGAGACCCTTTTCTCTGCTCAAAATTTTTTCGAATGAAGTTTGATGACTATCACATGTAATTTTTCTTTCATTTGATACAAATGCATGTTAATTAACCACTTTAGGTATGATTTTCGTTTGTTTTCATCGATTATTTTCGTGTTCTTATCCTTCATAGGCGCATTATGCTTTCTCTCTCACTGGTGGCAACACTTTATTCCGATGAACCCACCTTTTAAAGGTTAGTTTTTGTTTTTGTTTTCGTTTTGAAGAACTTATTTGTTGATAACTTGTTTGTTGTTGTTGTTTGGTTGAACTTGTTTGTTGTTGTTGTTTGGTTGAACTTGTTTGTTGTTATTGTTTGATTGAACTTCTTTGTTGTTTGTTATTGTTCTTTGATTGATCTTATATTAGTGTTCATAGTTCATGCTTTATAAAATACCAAAAACTGAAATTTGTTGTTTTTCGGCTTTTCAGGTCTCGTAGAGTTGTAAAAAAGGATCACAATTAATTAAAAAAAATAAAAAAAATTTATTAACGTCGTATATTGACAAAATTTGGCGTTAAATTAACATCGTATATTGACAAAATTCGACGTTAAATTTAACGTCTCCTGATATGACGTCGTTCTCGAATTCGACGTGAAAGACAAAAAATATTCGACGTTGTAAGTTGTTTTTGTACTAGTGTAACCTTCAAAAGGTGGGTTCATCGGAATAAAGTATCGTCACCCGTGAGAAAGAAATAAAATGCATCTATGAAGGAGAAGAGCATGAAAATAATCGATAAAAAAAAAGCATAAATAAAGTAGTTAATTAACATGAATTTGTATGAAATGAAAGAAAGATTACCTGTCGTCAAACTTCGTTCGAGAAAAGTTTGAGAAGAGAAGAGAGTCTGGCGCGCTAAGATAAAGTGAATAAATTTTCATTCTCCCGCTTAAATTTTTATTGAATTCACTAACCTTTTAATGTCTAACATTGGGACATTCAACGTTTTATATCCTTTTACATCGAATTACAAAACGACGTTTAGTAATTGCATTTATTTACAAAAATATCATCGATCATTTTTAGCGCTATTCAGTGGTTGGACGTTGAACGCGTGACACTATATATACATTGTTTTGCACTAGTGACAACTAAAAAGATGAAAGTAAAAGCTAGGAGACGAATCCCAACACCAAAAACTGACAAGGGACCACTACAAAACAATTACAACATTTTAAACACCAAACTCATACCCACTCAAACCAAAAATTACATTTTACACATTTCTCGAAATCATAACCACATTAATTTTCAAAACAAACGAAACCCAACTCAACGTGACAAAACCCTAATACACCATTACACAAATGCAACCTCAGATTAAGAAAACATACCTAACCTAGGCCCCTCCACTTCCAATTTCAATGAACAAGCAACCGAAATTGAACACGAATGTGATCTAGCTTCAGCCCTTCAATAGTAAAGTCAAATGTCTTTCATCACAAAAATCACTTTGAAATACCATGTATCCATGTCAGCTTTTGTTTAAGTTGTCACGTATGTGAAAAAATTACACTTTATTCACTCATAGCTTTTGTTTAAGTGACACTGTGTCCTTAATGATTTAAACTCCGTCAATTGAACAAAAATTACAAAAAAATTGGACCACTTTAAATATCTTAAAAAGTCGAGAATCACTTTAAACAAAACTTACATAAATAAGGACCATAAGTTTTTTCTATTTTATGAGATAAAAAAACAAGAGTAAAAATACATGTTTAGAGATAATAAACCACATCATCTTTACGTGACCTCTATTATTTTTTTTTTTAATTTAATCCCGTCAACAAATTAATATCTCCTTTATGTAATCTCTATTAATTATTTTTTTTAATTTAATCCCTCACCAAATTAAAACATTATTTATGATATGATGAGATATATGTTTTTACATTTCAATTCAGTAAAATATTATGCTAACAATTTTTGCCCTACCTCGGCCTTCTGAGTGTCTCGTTTTATATGCTTTTGATCATAGCTCCGTCATCGCCTATTCACATCCGGCTTCATAGTTTCTATAGTTATCCAGTTTTTTTCTAATTTTTCTACATTCTTCACACCAGAGAACTGGACAAACCCGTACCTCGACCTGCACCACATCTTTGGAAGATTTTTCATATTTTAAATTCAAGTAGTTACTGGGGAAGTTGGAGAACAATAAAGGTTTTATTGTCCTACCATTCAGTCTACCCCACCATGATCTTCCTTGTCTACGAATCATGGCCACTAAGATCCCGAGTTATTGAATTATAAGTTGAATCCATAAATCATTAATTGACCCGTTAACTCAATTATATTAAATTAAAAATTTTATGACATATATTATATATAAATTTGATTTATTACATTTAAATTCTAAAGGTTACAATGAAGAAATGACTTACACCCTCATAAACAATACACCACGAGTTGGATAGATCCTGTATCATATTATAACAATTGTGAATAACTTTTTAGATTATGAGAGGTAGTGAAATATATTAGTGTGTCTTAACCATTTATCTATTATTCTATACAATATATTTTTTAATTTAAAAATTAACTACTTTGTGTGTCTTTTTTCTGTCTCCAAAACTTAACTTTAAACAGCATGTTATAAGGTTTGTACCAGAGAATTGTTGTGGTAAAGTCACCTTATGTTCGGATCATAAAGTCGGTGATCAAGAAACATATTTTTAAGAAAAACACGTTTCCTTACTATGTATGAGATACTAATCAAAACGACATCTTAATATAGTGTCACTATGCTTTCGAAGTTGACGCAAATGAAGAATGGCAATGAGTTAG
Organism: Vigna mungo; assembly: GCA_036885675.1. NCBI lineage: Eukaryota > Viridiplantae > Streptophyta > Magnoliopsida > Fabales > Fabaceae > Vigna > Vigna mungo. The sequence goes on from CP144700.1 coordinate 54,592,455, forward strand.
ATGTTGCAGGTAAAATAAAATTAGACGACATCGGATACTACATATCAAAGCTAAAGATAGAACGTGACACATGCAGAGTTTCACTGTAAGAAAAGAAAGGCATTTTATATAAATATAAAACTTAGTAAGCATGCAAATGTGCAGCTCCTGGAGAAATGACTTCAAGCGTTGTGCTGGAATGTGAAGTGGTTATTTGAATCAGCAGGAGTCATATAGTCCATAGAGCTGAATGATGAGTTATTGTCAGAGAATGGGCACCCGTGGTGTGAGTGTGGGCATTGGTACTTCAAAACTAAGCACTTGAACTGCTTGTCTCATAGTAGGCCTCTGAAGGTAATCTGTGTGAGTGCACCAAAGGCCAACTATCAGTAAAGTCTCCATTTCATTCTCATCAAAGTGTCTATATAAGCTTGGATCAGAGGCTTTGAGGAGTTCATCCATGCCATAGAGTTTCCAAACCCAATCTACCAAATAAATATTATCTTCTACCATATTAGCTTCAACAGTCTTTCTACCACAGGCTATCTCCAAAGCAACAACTCCAAAGCTGTACACATCGGACTCCCTACTAGCCTTGCCTCTTGTGATAGCTTCAGGAGGCAAATACCCAATTGTTCCTGCTAAAACAGTTGTTTTTGATCCTATCTCATGATCCATTACTCTGGCTAACCCAAAATCTCCAAGCTTTGCATTATAATTGGAATCCAACATAACATTGCTGGATTTTATGTCTCTATGAAGCACACATTCTTCCCACTCTTCATGCAGGTATAACATTGCTGAAGCCAAACCTCTCGCAATATTATATCTCACTTTCCATGTCAGCAGGCCTTTTCCCTTGAACAGATAAGAATCCAAGCTTCCATTTTCCATGAACTCATAAATCAGCAGCAGGTCCTCATGCTGATGGCACCACCCAAAGAGTTGAACCAAATTCTTATGCCTGAGTTGACCAAAGATCTTTACTTCAGATATGTACTCCTTCACCCCTTGTGTAGATTCACGAGATACCTTCTTGATGGCAACATCGGTGTTCAACTCTTCAATAAATCCCCTGTAGACCGCCCCAAAACCTCCCTGTCCTATTTTGTTTTCTCTAGCGAAGTTATTAGTTGCTCTGGCCAGTTCTTCAAAGGAAAACTTCTTGGGTAGAGAGACTTTTTCGAAATCATTGTCCATGGCATGATCAAAAAGTGAGGCATCTTCCATACCCGTAGTCCTCAGCATCCATCTCACAAGAAAAGTTACCCCCACAATAACAATTAAAATACCTGCACCAAGTCCAAGGCTCAGCCCTATCACAAGCCCTCTTTTGCTTCCACCCTTATGTGCTTCCGTGTCAAAACTAGAGTTGAAGGACCATGAGCTAAGCGCATATTCGTCGTAATAATCTCCTGTTGCTGCAGAAAAGCCAAATTCAACCCAATCAGGTAAGACATCTTTCAGATTGACCACAGAGGATAAGTTCCCTTGAACTACGACGTCCGCCTTATACCCAGTAAAGGTGACACTTAATTTGTTTGAACTGGAATCGAAACTAATATCAGCCTCGTATCCACTCTCAGACCCGCTGGTGAACCACTCTGCAGCCGCAGAAGATACGATTGAATTGATATCGATACCCACATGGGGATACGACTGAGGATCCCATTCATTAACGAAGGTATCAAATTCCACTGCCACAAATGGATGATCCACTTTGTAGCTTTGATTTCTGAGTTGATCACGGCTGGCAAGACCAATACCAGCTCCATCTCTGGGGGAAAGCGATGGAAAGCCCGGATGTGCCAGAAAGAAGGCGATGCCATCTGCATGTTTTTCATTTAAGGCGCTGATGCTAAAGGAGAAATGGGTAGTGAAATCCGTGACTTTCCCTGAGTTTATGTCCCAAAGATGCAATAGTTTGGGATATATGACTCTACCATAACTGAATGTTTCATTTTTGGTGAGTTTGAGCACTCCTTGTTGAGGTTTAACATCTCCCGAAGTATTGAAGAAGTTTCCCGTGTCACCAAAGTTCTGATAGTTGAATTCCAATGAAGCTGCATGAGGTGTTATAAGAAGCAAGAGCGTTAATGTTAAACAAGCACGTACATAACTTTTCTTACAGTAGCAAGATACTGCCATGACTGGAGAAAAGATGTTGGGTGTGCAATGGAAAATGGAATACTACAAATATGGTTTGGTTAGGGTACCTGCTTCTAGAGTTGTAGTTAATGATAGTTGTTTTGTTCATTAACATTGTTGCTCGCTGTTTTATGATTGAATGAGTCAAACATGGTTAACTCAACTCGCTACGAGAAAAAGGATGAAAAATGCATGTTTAATAGCTATTTGAACCACATTTGTGTATTCAATGTGAACCCCTCTGAATGGCTATTCCATCGAAATTTCTCAAGTGAGAAACATGATTTCTATAGAAAAAATTACTAGTCATTTGTTATTTGGAAGTGTTGTGTTCACTCTTTCATCCTTGGTGTAAGAACAAATATGATCTGGCAGGTATAATAAGTACTATATTTTAACTTTGAGATGGTCAATGCTTCAAATTGAAGATATCCTCTACAACCACAACAAATAAATAAATTAAGAAATTTCCAAATAAAAAGGTGTTATTTTCGGATCTTGAATGGGGACCGGTGAAAAAGTGACAAAATCCTAACATTGGTTTGGTTGCACCTCAGAGGGGAAAATCTACTGACAAAAGACTCTCTCAAGCTAAGTCAATAAGAGAGTTAGGATTTATAAGTGAATATGAGTGTTATGCAGTGAGTATTTCCTAAGAAATATTAGTTGTATTTATAGGATCAACATGGATTATGTGTCTATGTTCCTATTAGAATAATACTTACCTGGAGAATATAATAACAATATAATAAATAGTAGCGAAATCATAAATAATAACCAACATACCAAACTATCGAGATTTAGTCATAATATGTAAATATGGCCCAAATAGGTGTAGGTTGGAATGTTACATAATGAAGAGGCTTAAAGGACCTTTTTGGGCCACACTCGTTAATATTCCTACTAGATCGGGTAGGAACATAAACTCCCCAGTCCTGAGAGTTTGGTTTGGTGTATGAGGTCATGTTAAGCCTACTTATGTAGCTTGTAGATGGACAAACCATGTTTGTAAGTGGATTGACCCTGAGGCCGAATTTATTTAGTTTGCATGGGCCATTGAGGTTGAGCTTATTCAGTGTGCATTGGTTGTGTAGGCTAGGCTTATTTAGTTTGGCCATAGAGGCCAAGCTTGTTCAGTGTGGATTTGGCCATTGAGGCTAATCTTATTGAGTGTTGATCTGGTCGTTTCAAGACGAGCTTCTTGAGTCGCCTATTAGGTTGAGCTCTTAGACAGATTAACCATTTGATCAAGCTCTTAATAGCCTTTTGGTTGAGCTCCTTCATGGAATTCTACCAAGCTCTTTAGATGTGATGGTCGTTCGATCGAGCTCCTTGATGGCCACTTGGTCGAACGCCCTTAGGAGTGATAGGCATCGAGGTCGAGCTCCTTAAATGGCCTATGAGGTTGATCTCTTTAGGCAAGTTGGCCCTTCATCTGGGCTCCTTGAGTTGCCTATGAGGAAGACCTCTCTGATGTAAATTGGCCTTGAGGCCGAGCTTATTAAGTGGTTTGTCAAGCCTAACTTTGTCGTTGTTTGGGAATGGCCTTTCTACCTTGTGTTTGTCGACTTTAGCTAGTCTCTACTTGGTGCCACTGTCTCTAGGCGGGCTTTGTTACGGCACTACCGATTTCAGGCATTGTTTTTTTTTAGTGTTGCTAACTCTGGCTTGTTTATTCGTGACTTAGTCGACTTTGGGCATGCGTTTGTTGGCTTTGTTGTTTGTTTTGACTAAGTTGGATGCCGACTTCGGGCATGGTTTTGCTGACTTCGTTGTTTATTTTGACTAAGTTGGGGAAGACTTGGTGCTTTGTTTTTATGTTGTATTTTTATCTTCATCCTCTCTGCCTACCCTCGAGTCTTCTCCATGCTATTCTTTGAGCTTAATTATCGTGTTACTCCTTTTCTCACGTGAGGTTCTTCGAGAGAGGAGAAGATGACCTTGATAGTTGAGGTCAGGCCATTTTCTAGATCTTTTATATTGTGTTGTTGGGGCCTTTATCTTTGATGCACCTTCCTCTTACAATGAGGTTCCCTTATGTATTGTCTTCGGACTATGTTATCCAGGTGATGAGCTATTACCTTGTTTAGGTTCTTTTCTATTAGGAATTTTGAATTGGGCCTAGGTGTGGTAAGACCGAGGTTCTTTCTTAGTCAAGTACATGTTGACTTCATTCTTTCGTGCTTGAGCACTGAAACACCGAGCTCATTCCTATATTGATGTGCTTCCACTGTGTTCATTTAACAGGATGTCGAGCTTATACTAGTACTCAATTTGGTTTGAATGGCTTAGTATTTCTTCTTCTACTTTGTTTCAAGGTTCATCGAGCAAGGGTGGCTAAGATAGAGGTGACAACTTTGACCAGTTGAGAGGCTAAAAGGGTAGCTTTGACCGTTGACATTTTAGAATGCTTTGAAGTGTTGTTTGATCTTGCTGAATTTCTTTTGTGTTGTTCAGGTAGGCCAAGCTTCCGTGTTTTCTTCTATTGTTATTCCTTTTTTATGCACTCCTTTTTTTGACATGGACTGGGGGTTTGTTTTAGCTTTTTTATGTAATTCATGTGCTCGATTCTTTTACATAATTCATGTGCTCGAATTTTACCTTGTTACCTTTGTGTTTAGGGTTAAATGTGTTTCCTATTTGTAATAGGTTAAGATAGAAATCCTAGACACCGACAAAGAGAGGCAGAAAAATGAGTCTTTGGTGAGAGGAAAATAATGTTCGTGAGGGCTTGTGAGTGCGGTAGAAGGGTCTTTTTTTTTTATCAAGGATAGGAAATAGTGAAAACCAAGGTAAGGGGAGTTATCCTTTAGTTTGTTATATATGGTATTGATTACTTTAATTATGATTGGTTGCTTTAAATCGATGTTGTTCTATGTCAAATTCGATCTATCCTTCTTTCTATTTAGTTGTCTCTGAATGGATTATACGTTGAACAGTCCATGGTAATTATTTCTTTTTAATTTTATGCTCATGACCTTACTTTATGTAGTGAAGTATGCATGTGATCATTGGTGGAATTTTTGTTTGTTTTTTTTTAATTATTATCTATATAATTAGTGGAAAGATGTGACAAAGGTATTATTGTTGGGTTTTGGAATTTTGCTGCTGGGTGTTTTGTCATTAGGTGTGCGTGTCATGCATAATGTCAATAATCGACTTTTTGGAGAGGGCATTTTTTTTTAAAATGTTAGCATCAATTTGAGGTGTAATGTTTTCATGGCTTTTCCATGTTGTCTGTGATGTAAAATTAGGTGAACCATGGTTGGATAATAAGTATGTTTGTCCTTCTAAAAGTAGGTGGCTTCTTTTTATTGGTTTGGAGTGATTTTTGTTTTTCTTGGTTTAAGGCATACAAAATAAATTATTGTATAGAATGTTTTGGTAAAGATCATGTCTTGTGCTTTAGTACAAGAATAATTGTGGTTATAATGGTATTATACATTTAATTATTAAAATTGTAGTTGATGTATGGTACTGTGCATGTGAAATAGTGTTTTATTTTATTAACTGAACCAATTTTTAAGGAGTGTTGAGGTCTTTAGGCCTTGATCAATGGTGCTTGAATTCTAATACATGTTGTTGCCATGTTGTTTTAGTGTGTTGCTATGTTGCCATGTTATTGGCATGTTGTTTTAGTGTGTTGTTAAGTTACCATGCTATTTTGGTATGTTCCCATGTTGTCCTGGTATGTTGCCATGTTGTTTTAGTGTGTTGCTATATTGTCATGCTACATTTTGGTCAGTTATTAGGTTGGATTGTTGTACCGAGCTGGGTTGTTGTGTCGAGCTAGGTTGTTTGGTTGGGTAGTGTTGTTTGGCCAAGCTGGGCTATTTGGACGAGTTGTGTTGTTTTGCCCAATTGTGTTATTCAATTAAGTTTGGTCGTTTAGCCAAGTTGTGTTGTTTAGCCGAGCTAGGCTATTTAGCCAAGTTGTGTTGTTTGATCGAGCTGGGTTGAGTAGTGTTGTTTGTCTGAGTTGGGTTTGGCCGAGCTGTGGTGTTTGGCCTAGCTGGGCTATTTAGCCGAAGTGTATTTTTTGTGTCAAGTTAGGTTGTTCTGGCCGAGCTGTTGGATAAAGTTATTTTGGACGTCAGTTTTGAGGTTCTAGAACTCGGTTTGTATGTTCTGGAGGTCGACCATAAGGTTTCTGACCTTGGCCAAGTTATTTGTGAAGTTTGTCGAGTTGTGTGTGTGTTTAGTCGAGTTGTTTATTGTTGAGCTACATGTGTTGTTGGTCGTGTTATTCTATTGTCACTAGAAGATGTGATAGTGTGTGGGCTCGTCGATTCGATTGGTGCTGGAAGGTAAGTGTATTTGTTTTTGTCATGTTGGTTCAGTTAGCGTTAGAGGGCGTGATTGTGTGATGGCTCATCAGTCTGGTTGTCGTTAAAAGATGAGTATGGTTGCTATGTTACGGGGAAGTGACATATTATTTGGTATTACTTGGTGGTAATGTATTTGTGTTTCATAATTGTGGTTTTCACTTCATGAATTAAAATGGATGATTTGGGCAATGTGGGTGAGTATGGTTATTGTGTATTTATCTTGTGTTGTTTTTCTAATTAGTTCACCTTTGCTTATTTATGCTTGCGCAATTATCGTATAACTCGTATTGTTATATAGGAGTAGGTATTATTACAAATGATGCTAGTGATTCTTAGAGTAAGGATGTGCACTGGGAAATCTTTTAGGGAGTTTTGAAAATGTATTTGGAACCATGATTTATTTTAAACTATAATTTTTGAACAATATCTTAAGTTTTGGAATTGAAATAAGGTTTTATTTCCGAATGATTTAACTTCGTTTATAATGATTAAATAAGCCTTTTCTTCAATTTCATTATTTTGTGATGGTATCAAAGGTTGTATTTCTTTAAGTTAATGGATGTTTATAAACTACACGTGGCATCCTGAAAGGGATGTTACATTGGGTGCCTCGCTTGGAGTGCTTTAGTTACTAGCTTTGAGGGCTTTGGATGCCTCGTTTGGAGGGTTTTGGGTGTCTCGCATAGAGGGTTATGATGCCTCACTTTAAGGGCTCTGAATGCCTCACTTAGAGGGATTTGGTGCATTGATTGGAGGGCTTTAGGTGGATGTTTTAGTAGCTCATTTGCCACTTTCGTGGTGTTTTCTCATTATTGCCTCCGTGGTCATTTCTTATTTCTACTTATTGTTATTCCTCTTATCTAGTGTTGCCATCTTCATGGACATTATTTTTTGCAATCTCCATGGAGTTGATTATTATTACTTGGTGATTGAAGTGCCACGCTTTTTTATTGTGGTCCCTATTCGTGGAATGGGCTTTCTAGTAATGGATGTTTGCCCTTCCTTTCATGCCTTTCGCGAGACTTTATTGTGATTGTTAGCATAAATGACAAAAGCAAATAACTAAGCATCATAGGGAATGTCTAAGTAAAGATTCTGGGAATATAATTTTTTCTAATCTCTTGGATGTGTTATTTTTGGGCCATCGTTAGGCATTGTACTAGAGGACATTTGTCTTCATGCTTGAGGCTTGCCTTGAGACGACCTCGATACGTTGTAACTAGGTATTCAGTTGTTGGGAGGTCGAGTTTCGTCCACACTCGTTGGAGTCCTCTTGTGCTCAGCCTTAGAGTACTTGTCTATGATGGTATATTGTAGGCAATAGAATGCTCGACCCTAGAGTATCATTCGAGCAAGAATTAGAGATGATTAGACTAAGGTAATAATACATGTTTTTTACATATTACTAATCACATTCAACTTTAAAGATTAGAATACAAACATAATAAAGTTGTCTTATTTTTGTAATGCTTAAAGAATCCATTACCAACAATGGAGTCCACAATAAAAAAGATATAATAAGAATCGACAATGTATATTCTAGAACGATAGAATTAGGACATACATTAGTTTAGTTTTATTAATGCTGTGAGTTTTTATAGTTTTAGTTTTTAGTTTTCTTTGTAATAACTTTAGTTTATACCCTTGATTAGTTCATACAAAATTGAAATAATCTAAAAATATTCAAATGTAAAATTGTGCTGGTTTTCAATTCTCAACTGTTAAAATGAATTATTTATTTAAAAAAAAAATGAACGTCTATTAATCGTCATGGTAAAGGTCAAGATCAATTTGCCTCCTTTTCACATTCCCAGAAACTTGCACTCAGCAGTCAGGTATGACGTTCAGCGACTTTGGATGTCGGATCGCTTTGATGATCGACATCATTCAACGTCTTTTGTTTTTCTCACGTCAAATTGATATCTCTCCTTATAACATTGGAATTTGAGATAAAATATAACAGAAATCAAAACTTATTTTTGTAATAATGATTAAAACTATCCCAAATTACCTCCAACCTTATCAACTACTCAATTTTGTGTCATTCCTTGAAGTATTTGCATCCCAATTCACTCACATCTATGTAGGTTTTCATCTTCTAATTGATTTATAGAGCTTTTTATAAGAAAATAAAAGTAGATAAAATAACATTTATGGAAAAATGATGGTTTGAGAACCATATAACCATGTAAGCTATGATTACATCTTTTTAATATTAATATAATCATTACAAAATAATTTTTTTAATTGTACCTTATGTAAATTTGTTGGGGTGTAAAGATATCATTATCCATTTTAAATTAAAAAAATAAAAATAACATTTTTTAAAATTTGAAATTTACATATTTAAGAGAAATTGAAAATATATTTTTTATAAGTAATATAAAAAACTTTAGCTTAATATTTTATTCTTTCAAACAATTTATACTATTAATTAAAAATTGTTCTGAATAAAATTTATATAATATAATTGAAATAAAAATTAAAATATTTTCGTGACAGACTAGAATTAAAAGTCTATAACAATATATTAGCAAATCAGTTGGTTAAAATAACATATTTTTATAGAATTAAAAAGGACATATAAAGCAATTGATTTTAATCTCCGAACTTTAATTTTCTGTTTGGCTTCAACGAGAAAAATAAAGAAAATAATAATATTAAAGAAATAAGTTGAACAAAAGAGTAAATAGTAAAATTGAATATTTAGTAATTTGGTAGAGTAAAATAGATAGGAAAGAATAAGAAAATTTACTAAAAATTGTGGATTTTATTTAATTTAGTAAAAGAAAAAAAAATAAACCTTTACAAGAAATAATCTTAGAAGAATCAAGAGTGTTAATGTTACATGAAAAGAAACAGGTACATAAATCTTTTTGCAGTACTGACATGCTGCCATGGTTGGAGAATTGATGCTGGCCTCCATGGAAATGGTATGGTCAAATATGGTTTGGTTGGGCTAGCTGCTTGTCTAGTTTCTTCTTTAACAGTGTTGTTCTCTCTGTTTTATGGTTGGTTTACAGTTCAATGACTCCCCAGGTTTAAGTTTGAATAGTTGCGTTGTTTTTAGTCTCTTCTTTGAAGCTACGGTACGGGTATATTTTCCTATTGAAAAATCTATTTGAGGAGATTAATCTATTGACAACATTTTTGCATTTGAGTATTACATTTAGTTTATACATTCAGCTTTGTAATAAAATAATAAAACAAAATAAAGAATAGTCTTATATAATTGATTATAATGGTCTGTGTGTAGTCTTCTTTCACAATGAATGAATCCAAGGTGTGTTTGGTGAGGCCAACTACTCTTGCTTTAATTCTTCAAGTTTCGTAACAGAACAGTTGAGTGTAGAAAGATAGACGCTTGTTAGGCAATTTTATCATATCTTTGGGTCATGTGCCCAATCATACTGATTTCATTACGAGTAAGATTATAATTTAAACGAGAAATGAAGACAGTTCTCAACATGAATCTTATAAAAAAAAAAAAATACTAAACTAAATTAAGCACATCTTAATTTTTACCATTACTACAAAATATGCTTTTTAAGTCTATTATTTCAGACTTTTTAAGTCTGTTTTATAACAGACTTAGATTCGACAAAATAAATTTTAAGTCTGTTATTGACCAACTGACTTAAACCTTTACATTTTTATAAATAAAAATAAGCAAATTAAATTTGTTACCTTTTAAATTTTATTTGTTTAATCAAAAATCCAAAATACAACAAAATTTTCATAATAAAATATATATTTCAAATATTCTAGTACGTAATATAAAGTTTCAAAATCAAAATAAATAATAAAATGTTTAACTTAAAATTTATAATCTAAACAACTTTAACTTAATCTTTTAAGTTTAAAGATAATCTAAACAAAACTTAAACAACACCTAATCAAAACCTAATTTTCACGTTGGAGGAAATAACTTCTCCATTGGAGGAAATAACTTCTCCATTGCCAGTATACTTCATGAAGTGTTTACAACTAATCTACTTATTGCCCTGTAAATCAAAAAGGAAAATTAAATATAATAAATAATAAAATAAACTGAAAAAATGTACTCACCGCTGAGTGGTGGCCCAGTGTTGGGTGTTGAGACTTTGGCAAGCATACCAAGTCGTGCAAGTAGTAAAACCGGTAAGACCGACTATCGTTTCCCAAGAGATTCGATTATCACCTTACTATTGTATAATTAACTAACTAATTTAAGTTAAAGAATGATTCACTTTTAGATTGAAATTGTGCAATGAAAGTAAAAGTAATGCTTAAGTAAATGTTTGAACTAATTGAGGCTAAAACACTTGAAAATAAGATGATTGATAAATATGTGGAATGGATATGTTGGAGAATGATTTCAACTATTACAATCCTATGCAAATGCACTAAACCACTCTTCATCATTAACTTGCTCTTGTCAACTAGCCAAGTTACTTAAACCCAATCCCTTGGTGAGAAAGCCTAGGTTCACTTGTAAAATCCCAATCCCTTGGTAACCCAACAAGTTCACCCGCCTTATGAAAAGAAATTTAAGACAACCAAAGGTCCTAGCTCTATCCCTAGATACTATTTCCTTTAGGTGTTTAGTTCATTTCAAGGTTCACAAAATATTTCCCAATACTAAGCAAACCCTAACATCATGCCATGGTTGATCAAGTCATAACAAGCTTTAAGCAAAGAAATAAACACTAGTAAGTAATGAAAGAAGCATATTTTCATTTAAAACAAGTGCATTTACAAATGGTTTGTATAGTTTACATCATTCCCCAACAAAAAGAACTAAGCTCTCCATAGTCATGGAGAGCTTGAGCTTACAATGGAAGAAAATGGGGTAGAAGGAGGAGGAAGAAGGGAGAGTTCCCACAGCCCAAGACTTGCTCCAAGAGGTCCAAAATGATGTTTCAGAGCTTCAGCCGCCAAGAAGTTGCAACCCTCGAAAACTGTGTGCCTTTTATAGGTCTAGGGTGCCAAGTCAGCAAAAAGTCGCGCCCAACGCCCTTTTCTAGGGCGCCCAGGTGCCATCAATTAAGCACCAACAACGAATCAAAGGGTGCCCAGCGCCCTCCAGGGGCGCCTAGGCGCCAAAATTATGGAAAAAGTGTGCCCAGGCGTGGGGAATTCCAAAAAAGTGCGAGTTGAAGGGCGCTGGGCGCCCTTTAGGGGCACCTGGGCGTCACTTTTGCAGAAGACTTCTTCAAAACTTCCTCTTTTAAGTTGTTCCTTGGTTCTCCACTCTTGAAAGCTTGAATGTCCTTCCAAAGCACACAAAGTTCCTACAAAATTTTGAGGAATTAGTGATGAAACTAGATGTGTGTAACCTACTGAAGTTATTCAAAAGTTAGATTAGAGAGGGAGGATTAAGCGTGTTTCAAGCTTCAAGAGAGTTGATTTGGTAACAAAATTGTACCATAGATAATGGTAAGAATTATCGTTATCATTGGGCGGTGGACTTTTGGGCCTGGGCCGATTTTTCTGTTATTTTTCTGAGTTATAAATATAATTGCACGACCTAGAAGGGGTATCTTTTGGCAGAAAGGACGCAGAAACACACTTCTCACTCTCAGAGGCGGATTTTGGATGCGGGAGCTCCAATCTATCAAATATAGGGTTTATCTTTTCATTCTTTTCCTTATTTTCATCTAGTTTCACCATGATTATGGTGAACTAAACCTCCCTTGTTGTTGGGGAATTGATGTAATCCTTTGAAACTCTCATATATTGAATTGTTGTTTTATTCATATGCTTTTATTAATTAATTGTTAGGGTTTTTCCTCTTTTCTCTATGCATGCTTTGTTTAACTTATTCAATAGCATGATCTTTGATGTTATCTTTATGGACACATATAGATAGATCTAGACATGGGGAAACACTCACGGGAGCAATATTGCCTAGACATAAGGATAGGAGGACCAATTGCCTTTATGCTTCTGCGGAATTATGTAATGCATGATCAATTGCTAAGGAGACTAGACATAGTAAACTAGTAATTAGGAGTAGTCTCTTTTCACCATGACATTGGGATTAGGGTAAATTAGAAAGTGGCATTGACATTAATGAAGGAGTAGAATTCCTAGATATACGAGAGTGGATAGGATGAAATGATAAACCCCAACAACATAATTCATTCATTCATCATTCACCTGCATTATCTTTTGGTCAATTGATCAAAAACCTTTGCATGCATATTTAATTTTCGTTTTTGCATTCTAAACACCAAATTTTCGTTATACAAGTCTTATATAATCAAGAAATCACATGAACGTTTAGGCCTAAGAGTCTCTAGGAAAACGATACTCGAACTTACCGTTTATTATTACTTGATACGATTAGGTACACTTGTCGGAGTCTTAACAACATACAGACGTCAAATGCCTTATAGTGCCAGTTTAAGTGGTTCGCGCTCAAATCCCATTTGGCGTCTGTTGGGGTGGGAAGTCGACGTCTATATAAAAGTCTGACAGGGAGAGCCGACGTTTGTATAGACATCCGACAGGGGCGAGCCGACGTTTGTATAGACGTCTGACGTTCCATTGACGTCACCCAAAAGCCTCAAATAACAAACGTTAAAAGTCATTTCTGTAGTAGTGTATCCTTTGGTAACCATTTTATATTGGGTCCAATCCTGTTAATTTTGCTTGTCTTTTTCTTTTTAGAATTAGACTTAGCATTGAAAACTTCCTCTCCGACTTTAACAAATTTAATTTTTTTTTTATGAAGATATATTATGAGATGGTTTACCTTTAAATCTCGAACCTTTCTTGTTAGAAGATTGTTTACTACCTTTAATTAAAAGCCCTAAATGCTCTTTACTTTCGTACGTTCTATTCAAAACTTTGAGTAAAGTGTTGTTTTCTTGATAAAGTTGTTCGACGCGTTTAATGTTTTTAGGTACAATGGAGTTTTTCTGAAATTTTTCTTTTGTATAAATAAGATTTCACATTGTCTTTTCGACCTAACTAATTTTCCCTCAAGTTCACAAATTTTTTGCTTTAAAGATTTAATATCATCCTTAGACTATGTCATGTCCTTTTTCAAAATTTCATTTTCTTTTGAAGAATTTTTAAGTTGTTTTCTCAAACTTTGATAAGCTTTTGACAACTTTGGGGGAATTAGACATCAACTCATTATATGTTTCAATAACAGAGTGAAGGTCATTAAAGTTTACTTCCTCGTTATAGTCATATGACGTGTCACTAGCTGATCATATAAAACTTGACTTTTTCTTCTTCGTCTTCATATGGGCTTAGATCTTTTGAAGTACTTAGTACTATGTCTTCTTTGACTTTACTCGGTTCTTCATACATGGCTATTAGCATGTCCCATATGTCCTTGGCGCTTCTGCACGGTTGTACCTTCTCGTACTCATTTTCACATACAACACACATTAGTATACTTTTAGCCTTAGAATTTAGAAGATACCTTAGTTATATGATTATTTGACCAGGAGTTTCTAGCCATGGATTCTCCTTCTCTATTCAAATGTATAAAGTTTCCATATTCTCAATAATATTTGACATGGTTCGAAGAAAGTAATCATCTTTTGCTTCCAATAACTAAACTTTACTCCTTCAATAAAGGAAGGCGATTGATGACTTACCCTTCACTTTCCATTGTTATCTGGATCATTTCCTCAAGTCTTGTTAAGAACTAACCCCAAAGGTTACCTTTGATACCAACTAAAACACAGGAAAGCACTATTGTAAGGGGGTGGGGGACGGGTAGGTGGCGTGGGGGTGGGTGGGTGGGTGGGTGGGAGGGGGGGGGGGAGGGAGGGAGGTTTGAATAGTGTTTTAAAAACTTTTTTATAAATCAATGCTTAATGACTATTGTAATGGTTAGACAATCTGCAATAGTTGTTAAGCGCATGTTTGTTTAATAAAGTGTTTAAGAAAACATTTTAAGGAAAGAAAGCAACACTAGTGCAGCGAAGAGAAACGACCGCGGTTGTTTTTTACTATACGTCGCGGTTTATGAACCGCGACATATCTAGGCGTGGTAAAAAGTCTGGAACTTTAGGCCACGGTTCCAACCGCGGTAAAAAGCTGGGGAATAGAACGCGGTTCCTACTACAACCGCGGCCAAAACCTTTTTTTTTTAAAAAAAATCGTTTAACTATAGGTCGCGGTTCAAACCGCGATAAAAAGTCGGGAATGATCCTGTCACGTGCCACTACTCCAAGGTATGATCGAAATTCATCTACATTGGGGCTAGTTGCCACACTCGTGACCACGTTAACATTCACTGGTGTTCTTTCACCACTATTTTTTCTGATCAAAAGTTGTTTCATCTTGGTGGGTCCTCTAGTGGATCTGGAAGGGGGAGCCACATCCCCTGAAGAATGTGGATGGTCACCATATATCTGTCAAAATAAATAACATGTAATATTAATAAAAGACTTATGTAATATCATATAATTTAACAAAACATGTAATAGTAATCATAGGAAATATTAATAAAAAACTTATGTGATATTAATAAAAAAAGTTATACAGAAATTTGAAATTCATACATAAAGATATGGATTCATCATACGTATATTCCCTCATCATGATCTGACCGAATTGCATGTACATTGTCAACTAGAGGTTGGTCATCCAAATTTGTCGTAATTTAAAATGAATGGTTGTCAGCAATATGAATATTAATCAGATTGTCTTCGTTAACTTCAATTTGTTTTTTTCCTTGAAGAGCGACATACCAATGGTCAGACGCATGATCTTTGACATAAAAAACCTGAGATGCTTGATGTACAATGATAAACGATTCGTCTCGATAACCCACCTTTTGAAAATCAACTAGTGTCATACCCGATTAATCTTTTTTCACACCACTCTTATTGTCAAACCACTTACATTTGAACAATGGAACAAAAAACTTGGTGTAACCAACCTCCCATATCTCTTCTATTATACCATAATATCTCATTGATCCAAGTACAGGAGATTGATCCTTTGATGTGGAAAATTGAAGCGACTCAGCTTCTAAACTGACTCCACTATTTTGTACTGTGCTTTTATCATCCAAAGTCTTCGTATAGAATGTGCAATTATTGACTTCATAACCTGTACAACATAGGACATCAAACTTTAAACCATTTGCAAGCCACAACAAAGTTTGAGAAGAATGTGGCTCTTTGTCAATTTCAGATTTGAACCAAGACATAAATGTTTTGTTATGCTCCATCAACTGTCATTTCTCTTATTGTCTTGGATTTTTATTCTTAACAATGGCTTTGTGTGCTTCCAAAAAAGGGATAACCTCATCTATGTGTTCAATATATAAAGATGCACTTGCAACAATTCTTCGCGATCTTTTGTCACCACATTCACACCTCGGATGCTTTTACTTGTAGAATATTTATTCAACCATGATGTGTGAGGAACTCCTATTGGATTCGTTGATGTCATGTAATCTGAACAAAACTCGATACTTTCTTCAACAATATACCTTTCAATAATTGAACCTTCGGGATGGTATGGAGTTTTAACATACCCTTTCAAAATCTTCATATAACGCTCAATAGGATACATCCATCTTAAGTATAGCGGTCCGCATAACTTGATTTCTTTAACCAAATGAACAAGTAAATGTACCATGATGTCAAAAAAAGATGGAGGGAAAAACATCTCTAGTTAACACAAGATGATAACAATCTCGCCTTGAAGTTCATCTAACTTTGTAGGATCGATGACTTTACTACATATTGATGAGAAAAACGAACACAACCTGTTTATGGTCTGCCTAACATTTTTGGGCAAAATTCCACGAATAGCAACTGGTAACAATTGTTGCATTAAGACGTGGCAATCGTGAGACTTCATGCTAACAAGCTTTAAGTCCTGCATCGACACTAAACTCTTCATATTTGAAGAGTATCCTTGTGGTACTTTGATACTCTTTAAACAAAGGCAAAAACTTATCTTCTCTTGTCTAGACATTATGTAACATGCAGGGGGCAAATAAGTATGTTTACCAATCTCCCTGGGTGCCAACTCTTCTCGGATATTCATGTCAACCAAATCCAAGCGAGAATTCACTCCATCTTTTGTCTTTTCCCTGAATGTTGAGTAGTATTCCAATTAAGCTATCACACACATTTTTCTCTACATGCATCACATCTATGCAATGTCTAACATCAAACTTTGACTAGTATGGAAGATCAAATAATATTGATTTTTTCTTCCAAGGGGTCGTTACAGATGACTTCTTGGATGTTTTCCCAAATACACGATGTATTTTATTAACTTTTTCAAGAATTTGAAGGCAATAAGTGGATTTGGTGCTTCGTCCCTCTCTTAATATCCATTGAATGCTTTTTTTAACCTTCTATATGGATGATTACATTTTAGAAATCTCCGATGACACAGATACACTGTCTTTCTTCCGTGTTTCAATTGATGAGTTGTAGTGTTTTCTTCACATATAGGACATGCTTTATGACCCTTGACACTGTATCCTGACAAATTACCATAAGCTGGAAAGTCATTAATGGTGCAAAATAACATTGCACGCATCACAAAAGTTTCAGAAGCAAATGCATCATATATTTCAACCCCATCAACCCATAACAACTTCAAGTCTTCAACTAGTGGGCTTAGATAAACATTTATGTCATTTCTAGGCTGCTTTGGACCAGATATCATCATAGACAACATCATGTACTTCCTCTTCATGCACAATGCAGGAGATAAGTTGTAAATTATCAATATAACTGGCCAACAATTGTGATTGGTACTCAGATTACCAAATGGGTTCATTCCATTAGTGGCTAAACTAAGCCTAAGGTTTCTACACTCTTTACCAAATTCGGGGAATTGTTGATCAATATTTTTTCATTACTTTGAATCAGCTGGATGACGAAGCAGCCCGTCAATTTTTCTCTCATTTGCATGTCATCTAAGGTTTTTAGCATCTTTGGGATTCGTAAACAAACGCTTAAGTCTAGGCACTATTGGAAGGTACCAAACTACTTTCAAAACAGATCCATTTTTTTCTATTTGACCATTATCTTCACTATTGTTTTTTGATTTGTATCGTGATAACCCACATTTTGGACACTTTGTCAAAAATTCAAACTCTTTCCTATATAAAATACAGTCATT
Source organism: Vigna mungo (assembly GCA_036885675.1). NCBI lineage: Eukaryota > Viridiplantae > Streptophyta > Magnoliopsida > Fabales > Fabaceae > Vigna > Vigna mungo. The sequence goes on from CP144700.1 coordinate 54,610,013, forward strand.
GGGACAAACATGTATCCTTTTATACTCCATACCCATTGGACAAAGAATTTTCTTCGCATCATAGTGGGTAGTGTATTTCCATCTGGTAGCATTTCATTCAACAATGTCAACAATTCTGTAAAAATCTTATCAGTCCATCCATTGCTCGCCTTCAAATTCATGAGCCTTAACACCGTTGACAAACGTGTGAACTTAGTTGAACCGACATACAAAGGTGTTTCCGCATCAGTTGACATCGTCTCATACAAATGAGCTTTGGCAAAATTTTATGTGCCAACATCGCGGATCATGTCCTCTAATTTGTCTTCATCATGTCAATCTTCTTCCATGGTGGAATCAATAACATTTTCAGTTTAGGAGTCAGTCGAAAAGTGCATTTCTTCGCCGTGCCATATCCATGTTGTATAACATCTTAGGAAAGCATCACATATAAGATGTTCTCTAATTTGGGTTGCGTTCAACTTTCTCCCATTCAAACAATTCACACAAGGACATCTAAACTTCACTTTATCATCACTTGTACCCTCATTACGTTGTGCAAATTGTATAAATTCCTCTCCCTCTCTCTACTCAGCACTAATGTGAGGTAAATTAATCCAATTTCGATCCATTCCTAAATATTACATAAAAAGATAAGGTACTGAAAATCAAACTTTCAATTTCATACATACCATTCAAACATTAATTTCACCTAATGATTACTCAAATATTATAAGGAGGTTTAGGAATTCTATTAAGGATTAAATTCTAATAATTCTAATATTATTGTTATTATGCAAATTCTAATAATTCTAAATTTTCTATGTCTACATATTTTCTATGTCTACATTACGAAAACAATATTATTATGCCAAAACGAACGAACAAATCATGTTGAAGAAAGCAAAAACGACAAAGGGCATCAAAGGCAACACCTGGAATGAGGGTGGTGAAAAGGAGGGCGCGACAGAGAGGAATGGCACGGTAGAGAGGAATGACACGACAGAGAGGAATGACATGGCGGAAGTTGATGATTTTGATCAGTCAAAACTCTTCCCCAACGTTGAAAATGGCGATTGCACCGAACAAATTTTAGTTTAAACAGTGCAAAACGATTGAGAATTGAAGTAGAATGGCGCCGTCAACGCAGAAGCAATGCTCTGAAACTGTTCGCGCGAAGGAGACGATACTGTTCCAGTGTGTTCTATTTTTTTAACCTAGAGGGGTATATGCCACGGTTCAAAACTTAGCCGCGGTAATAAAAGAGTATATGTCGCGGTTCAAAACTTAACCGCGGCCTATTCTTCTGAAAAAAATAAATCAAAATGGCATTTTTGAAACTTTTGTCAAACTATATGCCGCGGGTCAGTGCCCAACCGCGGCCTATTCCCCAAAATATTTAAAATTTATTCAAATCAGGAATAGGCGCGGTTCCCCAAACAACCACGGCCTATTCCCTGACGTTCTGAATCCTCCCAACTGCCTTTTTAGGAATGTCAGAAGTTTGCAGGGGAATAGGCCGCGGTTCTCAGAGCAACCGCGACCTATTCCCCCTGCAACTTCTGACATTCCCCCAATAAATTGGCAGGGGAATAGGTCGTGGTTGCTTATAGATTTGCGACTTATTCCCCTGCCAATTTAGTGCAAGGGCTGAATTGGGGGGGAATGTCAGAAGTTGCAGGGGGAATAGGCCGCGGTTGCTCTGAGAACCACGACCTATTCCCCTGTAATTTATTATTTTACTGACGTGGCGTTAAAGTCAGAAATTTGACTGGGGAATAGGCCGCGGTTCAGAGGGGAACCGCGGCCTATAAGTTCAATTTATTTTCAAAAATGCCACCGTGCAGTATTATGCTGCGTTTTCTGGTGAACCGATGCATAATGTGCGCGGTAAAAACTCTATTTTTTACTAGTGCAATAGCATAAGATTTTTATACTGGTTTGCTCCAACTTGAGCTGCTTCAAGTTTTCCCTTAATACCTCTTAAGGGGTTCCAGTAATCTTTAACAAGATTACAACGAATATAATCTACTCCTAATATAGAACGAGTATTATCAATCACTCCTGGTTTCAACATTAGTCAACCTGACTATACGTGTTTAACAGCTCATGGTATCAACACTAGACAAACTATCTAGAACATTTAACTCTGTTAAGCTAAACAATACAAGTGTTTGAATTCACTTCTCAATCAAAACATAACAAGTGCTTTTGAGTTCTTACAAGACAGAAGATTACTCTTGTCGAGATGATATATTGATAATACAATAGACTTTTGAAAACTTGTAAAATATCTTTCTCTTTGAATGAAAGTTTTAGACGATATAGAGAAACAACGTAACAACAAGCTTATTCACTTCATCTCTTACTCTCTTCTTGAAATATATGTAGCTTTCTTAAGAGAGAGAGTCGTTAGACAAAGAGTTGACTTCCATGTAGACTTCATAGTCGTTTTAGTTAGGTAGGTAGTTAGATTCAGGTCTATATTGTAGAACTATTGTGCTTTATCAAAGCTTTCTCAAAAGTAGCATGTATGGATCTTCAGAGCTTAAAGCTTTAAGGAAACATTCTTGGAATGTTTTCCTATCTCTTAACGTCTTTATTCATCTTGTGTAGAAATTTGAGTAAAGGTCTTGTACTTGTTCTTACATGCAATAAATGTTTTAAACGTTGGTGATCTTTTAGTCAACTGCATGTTTAAAACTTATTACCACATGTCAGCTCATCTGGTAACCGTCGAACCAATGCATGGCTAAGGAGAATGAGGGGGAAAGTGGTCATGAGACTAGAGAACAACTAGCGCCTTCTTAGCGCCAGAAGGAGTTCGTCGACACCCTTTCATTGATGGCATCACGAAAACCTTACTCTCTAAGTAGTGGAACACTTTTACCTTGGACCGCTATGATGATAACATTGACCCTAATGAGCATGTTGTCGTATATATCACCAAAGTTAGTCTCTACTCGACTGAAAATGTTGTCATGTGCAAGGCCTTCCTAGGAACTTTGAAAGGGACCATTTTGGAGTGATGCACCTGTCTACCTCCTCACTTCACTGATTGCTTTGATATTGTGATGTCATCCTTCATAACGTAAATTTCCATTAGCTGACACCATCATCTCACCTCTCTAGCACTCCTCAATGTTAGGCAGAAGAAGGGAGATTCTTTGAAGATCAGGAATCTAAATCTTGAGGCAGTTCTATACTACATGATCAAGGCAAGGCCGAGGCCTTTCGCAAATGACTTATGTACAACACCACCTATAAGCATGGATAAGTTAAGGCAGCGAGTTACTAAATTTATGTGGCTAGAAGAAAAGAGAGAGTATAGGAACAAGATCTGAGTCGAGGCCATATCAGATGAAAAGAAATGTTCTGATCAAGATTCAGCGTAGAAATAACTCTCGCTAAAGGGAACATGGGCCTACTCAGTTATCACGTTAGACGCCTTTAAATGCTCCCATGTCTCGTGCGTTAGAGGAAGTGTTACAAGCGAATCTTATATTGCCACCAAGGAAGTCTTAGAATCCATCGAATGTTGACATGAACAAGTACTTAGTATCATAACAATAACGACCATACTATAGACGAGTAGTGTACTACGCTTAGAGATAAGGTTGAAGAATTAATCCGAGCTTGAAAGGTTTGTGAGACATGATGAATGAGGGAGGTCATATTTTGGATATCAAAGGTTCAAGGACTGAAGAGAAGGTTGAAAAAATAGAGAGAATGAAGAAAAGAAAGAGAAACCAATACATCGTGAGGAGAAGCGCTTTGATACAAGACCCCGTTGAGGGGTATAATCAATACGACATATGGAGGTTTCATTGAAGACAGATCCTCGTCTTAGACTAGGTAGAGGAATCTGCAAGTCGTGTAATTAGTCAACACAGTATCTTGGAGCTTTAGGAGAAAGAGAATTTCTCCTATTACATACCTTTATAGATGTCAACTTTCAATAAGTGATCCAAATCAAGATGACCCTATGGTCATAACGGTGTAGATTAAAAACTTCTTCATCAAGAAGATCGTGAGTTTATGTCCCAAATATGCAACAGTTTAAGATATATGACTCTACCATAACTGAATAATTCATTGTTGGTGAGTTTCAGTACTCCTTGTTGAGGTTTTAACAACTCCTGAAGTATTAAAGAAGTTTCCAGTGTTACCAAAGGTTCTGATATTGAATTCTAATGAAGCCACAATAGGTATTACAAGAAGCAAGAGTGTTAATGTTACATGAAAAGAAGCACGTACATAACTTTTCTTACAATACTAAGATGCTGCCCAAGAAAAGATGTTGGGTTTAATGAAAAATGGAATATTATAAGAAAAATTATACTTTAATGCACAAATTTTTTACATTTATTTAATATTATTTTTTTATTTTATTTTTTACTTTTTTTCTTTTTTAAAAATATAAAAACTTATTACTTTATAACTATTTTATTTTATCTTTTAGTATATGTCAAATAAATATAAATTTGTATCACTTTACCATTTCTCATTCTATAAATATGGTTTGGTTGGGTAGCTGCTTCTAGTTAATGAGAGTCTTTGTTATTTAATATTGTTGTTCACTCTTTTATAATTGAATGAGTCAAACATGGGTAAACGAACCCTCTACGTAAAAAAAAAGGATGAAAAGTGCAGGTTTAATAGCTATTTGAACCACATTTGTGTATTCAATGTCAATCCCTCCAAACGGCTGTTCCATCGAAATTTCTCAAGTGAAAAACATGATTTCTATAGAAAATAATTATAAGTCATTTGTTGTTTGGAAGTGTTGTGTTCACTCTTTCATCCTTGGTCTAAGAATAAATATAATCCGACAGGTACAATAAATACTAGATTTTGACTTTGAATAGGTCAATGCTTCAATTAATTGAAGTTGTCAATTACTCATAAAGAAGTTTGTAAAAGTTGTTGGAGACCGCTGGTTGAACATATCTTCTACAACCACAACAAATAAATAAATTAAGAAATTTCCAAACGAAAAAGGCTCAACTGCTCAATTTCGTGCCACTCCTTGAAGCAATTGCAACACAATTCACTCACATCTTTGTCGCTTTTCATCTTCTAATTTATTTAGACAACTTTTTATAAGGAGAAAAAAATAGTTTAAATAACATTTAGAGAAAGATGGTTTCAGAACCATATAGCCATGTAAACTATGCTTTTAATATTAATATAATCATTACAATATAATTTTTTCAATATGTAAAAAAGAAAAAATATTAATACCTGATGTAGATTTATTGGGGTGATATCATTATCCATTTTAAATTAAAAAAATAAACTACAACATTTAAAAAAAAACTAAATTGAAAATATATTTTTCTCTAATTAATATAAACAACTTTAATATTTTATTCGTGCAAACAATTTATACTATCAATTACAAATTGTTATGGAAAAAAATTATATAATATAATTGCAATAAAAATGAAAATATTTTCATGACAGGCTAGAATTAAAAGTCTATACCAATATATTACCAAATCTGTAATTTAAAATAACACATTTTTATAGAATTAAAAAGGACGTATAAAGCAATTGATTTTACTCCCCAAACTTTAATTTTCTGTTTGACTTTAATGAGAAAAATAAAGAGAATAAAAATAACAGAAATAAGTTGAACAAAAGAGTAAATAGTAAAATTGAATATTTAGTAATTTGGTAGAATAAAATAGATAGGAGAGAATAAGAAAATTCATTAAAAATTGTGGATTTGATTTAATTTAGTAAAAGACAAAAGATAATGGAACAGATACAGAATAGTACAATAAATCTCATAATTTTAAAGATTATGCTTTTTACTCCTATACAAATTTTATTTACATTTTTACAAAAACGAGTCATTACTATTTGTTACTTCTAAAATATACTATACCCGTTTATTATTTCACCCTAAAAGGTTTGGGATTAAACATTAAAAAATAGGTTTAATGTCTCAATATGTTTTTATTTTCGTCCAGAATTTTAAATATGTCTTTTTATTTTTCGACGTTTCAATTAGGTTTTTATTTTTGTTAATTTTATACAAATACATCTTTTCCGTCGATTTAATCAAAGGGTGTTAATCAATGTGTATGTGTGACGTGGCCTTGGTCACACTTCATTTTTAAAACACATGTAAAAAAAACCTGTGTAAATTGAATTTTTTAAAATTTAAAATTAAAGATTTAAGTAAATATATTATAATATTTACTGAGATGAAATAAAGAAAGGACAAAGGTGGAAAATTTGATTGTCTTCTTACTGAAACATCTCTCCATTACTGAAACATAAAATCCCCAAATTCCCAATTTGATTTTGCCCCTTTTTCCTAATCAGTTTTTTCTTCCTTGGCTTAGAACCCAAAGAGGGCTTAGGGTCTTCTTCGTCATTGCCACAACTTCATGCATTAAATCAGCGTAATGCTTCCAAATGAAAACGAAATCAACAAGTGTGCCTCCATAACATCACGCTTCTTCCACAATGAACCAACACCTCTTTTCTCTTAAAAGCACCAAATGAAATGTCGCTTCTCTAAAATGAAAATGAAAATGAAATGTCGCTTCTCTTAAACCACCTTTGTCCTTTCTTTATTTGATCTCAGTAAATATTATAATATATTTACTTAAATCTTTAATTTTAAATTTTAAAAAATTCAATTTATGCATGTTTTTTTTACACCTATTTTACAATTGCAGCTTTATGAAGACCACGTCACATGCTGATTAACGTCGTTTAATGAAATTGACGGAAAGAATTTATTTAGATCAAATTAACAAAAATAAGGATCTAATTAAGACCCCGAAGAATAAAAAGACCTATTTAAAATTTTAGACGAAAATAAAGACATGTTAAAACATTAAACCTAAAAAATACTGGCAATTAGGTCTCAACAAATAAATCTAAACCCCTGTAGCATAGAAATCCAGAGAAAAAATTGGACGTATTCAATTATAGGTTGATTAGAGTCCATTGTAACAGATAAAATAATAATGACGTTAGTGAATTTTAGTTTATGAGATTTTAATATCCATTGATATATTTTAAACTTTATTTTTGATGATATGTTTTTTTTATTAAAATGTAATAATAAATTATATAATTTTATATTTTATTATAAACATAAATCATTAAGATCATTTGATGTGACTTTTCTTTACTACAAATTTAGTTAATTTATTTGTTTTATTTAAAAGTATACTAAAAGTATATCTTTTTGAAATGAAATTTAATTTAATATCAATTAAATTTGAATAATTTGTTCAAGTTAATCCATAATCTATATTTTATCAATCCATGAAATTACATATAAAATTTTAAATATTAAATTTGAATTCTATTCACTTAATCAAATTGAAACTAAATCCAATCCAATTCAACATATGTCGACGCTATTAATAAGGCTTTTTGATTTTAAAATAAGGGGTTGTTCCCTACACCTCTCCATTTTCTTTCCCCATCTCCCCAAAACTATAAATATTTTTTTATTTACAGAAATAACCTTTTCTTTTACTTTTTTACCCTTTTTTACTTCTTTTTTTTTTTACGTTTTTTACTTTAAGAAGAGTAACCTAAACCTTTTACTCTTCATTCTGACTCACTCTCACTCTCTGCTGCCCCCACCCACCCCTCTCCCCCTAAAACTTTCATAAACGAGCAACCTATTGAGAAACGCCTCTTCTTCTCCTACCTCTCACAGTCGCCTCAGCTTTTCTACCGTGGTGCGGTGGTATCTCGAAAGTCTCCAGACGGTGTTGTGGTGCGGTGTGTTTCACGGCAGTGGTTGGCATTGGTGGTTCGTGGTGTAGATCCGCATTCGTCCACCAGGTGCGATTTTTAATCTTTAATATGCATGATTTTAGATTTGTTGAATGTCATTGGTGTTTTCGTTGTGTTCTGTTTTCTGTGCCTGGTTTCGTTCGTGTGTTCTGTGTCCAGACCGCAACGGAGGTTGCAAATCCGTAGATGGATGTCGGACTTCCATTTTTTTTCTTTTTTAATTCATCGAAGATGATGATGACGTGTAGGTTGTTTCAGCATTTGATTTTGCGGCTGTGGACCGTGTAGAAGCGGTCACCGGTTTCCTGGTGAGTAAATCGGTTTCCTGACCCAGAGAGCCATTCGTCGGCGAAAGGTTGTCTCTCCCTGTGTTTCATAGAATGAAAAATGTTGTCTTTTGAAAAAGTTATGATTTTTTTCTTCTGTGTATAAATGACAGTAGAACAGAGGATCTCATAGAAGAATAATAAAGAAGGATGCAGAAGGTGTTGTGTGTGGTGGAAACCCACTCATGCTTTATTTATTTATTTATTCCCTCATGGTAGTATATATCACAATTTAATTTAATTTATTTATTTTTTATTTTTTTATAATATAGTTATTAGTTTCACTGCTTTGAAACTACAAACGGACGAAATTAAAATGCACTTACCTCTGCTACACTATTGGGAATGTAATAAATCAATGTAACACTAAGATTTTGGAATACCAGTATTTGCTTCCTCTTCCATCATTCATATATTCTCTCTTCACTTTAAAGTTTTTAACAGAGGGTGGTGGGGTGCTTGTCTTTCAACTAAAAATTTATGGTACAACTGATGGGAGATTTGAATTTCTCATATTGAAGTTGGGGTTTGATTTTATTTGAACGTGAAAGTGCGATTGGATGTCTCCAAATGAATAAAAAAAATTGAAAGATATGAAATGGTAATTAATATTTGATACTTTTTTAATATGCCATGTGAACACCCCTGGGAAGGCGAGGAAGAAACCAAGGTGTTAATTGTGTCGAAGGGTTTTCAATGGTATAGTTTGTAGATGTAGTTGTATACATGTGAATGGAAAAATTCCGATAATAAATGCTCTTTAATTTTTTGTTTAGGAGAATTAATTATCCCATTCAAACTATTCAGTCTAATCTACAGTGTTCCATCTTAAAAATATAATAATTTAAGATATAGGAAATGGTTGGAAAAGCAAGATAATTTTGTTAATTAAGAATTAATTGGTATGAGAAGAGGAACTTTGACAAGATGTGGTGAATGGAAAGGTGGTGCAGAAACAAGATTTGTAGTTCGTCACAACGCTGTCATTAATGGAATATAAATAATCACTTGTTGCATTGCATATATCTAGATACGCCAAACTTGAAATATAAACGGAAGTTGACATCCGTTTAATCTTAAACGGAAATTGACATCCGTTTAATCTTAAACGGAAATTGACATCCGTTTGATCTTAAACGGAAATTGATATCCGTCAACGGATGTCATATTCGTTTAAAGATTTTCATATTGTATACGGGAGTGAGTTTTAACTTTAAAAACGAAAAGGATAAATTAGGAATAGAAAATATAGAATGAAGGGCAGAAAAAGAATGGAGAGGTGGAGGGAGAAAATGGAGAGGTGCAGGGAGCAACGCCCTTTAAAATATTAGATTTAGATTATAGATTAAATTAAAATTGAATCCAATCCAACTCTGATGCTGTCGGAACCTTTGTTTTAAGTTTATTTAACTTTGTTCTTTAAATTGTTTATTTAATAAATTATACTGATATATTTTTTCTTAATTAGATTAGTATCCTTTATTGAAGATATAAGTATATTTATAATATATCTTCTTCCAATGAGGTATCCCGCAAACACTAATTGGGGTTAAAACGACAGAGAATGGCCCAACATTCAAATGGTGGTAAAATTTGTTTGTTTATTTACATATATATTTATATATAAATGGGAACAATCTACTTATATTTTATTATATTTGTTATTATTGATAAAAAAATAATACTTTTTATACATTTGGTTTTAATAAATAAAACGTAATTCATATCCGTAAACTCAATTTTATCAATGAGGCTAATAGGGACGACCATTTTTTTAAATGAAAAAAGGGGAAAAAAAAAAGTTAAATATTGTATTTGTAACGGTGCTAGGGTAGAATGAATGATAAAAGGGAATTAAAGATTGCTATTATATGAATAAGAAAATCAAGTCTGCATTCACAGTCAAGATGCTGATAGGTTGAACAAGAGATCCAAACTCACTTGTAGTAAGGGGTAATGGTAGGTATTGTTGCTTCTGATTTCCATAAAAAAATTTTAATAAGGACATGTGGAAAACTGGGTGGATCTTTGCTGATTCAGGAAGTAGCAATTTGAAAGCAACCTATCCGATCTTTGCCACGACTTCAAAAGGATCAATATATCTCAAACTCAATTTCTGATGCTTCCTTAACACCACTTACTACAGTAAATCTGCAAATTACTGGCGGGCTTTTACCGAAGGCTTCTAGGCCCTCGATAAGTTCAGTTTTCCGAAGGTTTTACCGAGGGCCTGTAGAATAGTAAAATACCGAAGGCTTTAGATCGTCGGTAAGTGAAGTCTAATTTACCGAAGGCCTTTGCCCCTCTGTAAGTGGTTCGATTATATGAAATAACAAATTGGGTTTTCGCTCCCCCATTTCGCAAAAACACTTCTTCCCCCAAAACAGCAGAACCTATCCACCATCTCTGCAATTCGTGAACCCCATTCGTGAACCGGTGTTGTTCCCTAATCCTCCATTGCATATCACCGTTCCCCAATCTCCAGTGTAAGGTTTCTCTGCAAACCCTCATTCCCCAATCCTCCATTGTGGTCGCTCTTTAGTCACAGGTGTCCATTGTAGTTGCATTGCGGGATCCTAAGGAATCTGGTGGTTGACATGAGCTATTGTGGCGAGACTGTTGGAGGTGGTTGCCTGCCGAGGGGGCTGTCACCATTATCGCGAGGCAGGGCTGCTGTTGCTGTGTGACGAGGGCTTCCATTATCACTGTGTGACCCCGCGGCTGCTGCTACGTGAGGAGGTGTTCCATTATCGCTAGGGAGGCTATTGGAGGGGGCTGTCGTGGAGCTAAGTTGTAAATTGTGATTGTTGCAAGTTGCTTATTCTGTGTTTTGATACGGTCTCTATAACCCAATGTGTGTTTGATTTTGTTGAGTTGATTGCTTATTCTGTGATTTTGCTTAACTAGCACAAGTGATTTCTTAGCAATTCGAAAAGCCTATCAGACAACCTGTGCTGATTGAATATGCCTTTATGTAATCAAAAACATTATGTCAAAGGCAATGCCCTTCTGATAATCTATATAAAAGAAAACATCTAACATGGGCCTACCAAAATCAGGTTCATTCAGTGCCCTTAGGGTCTGTTTAAGTGGAAGGTCATGTATTTGCACTCCCCTGGGCTAACCAATGTCCCAATTTCAACAATTACATCAGACATCTTGAAAGGAGTTGTAGTTGTCCTCCTTTGGTTCAGGAAGTATGGATTTTAAGGTCCACAGCTGACCTTTAAGGGAATTTTTATATATATATATATATATATGTATGTATGTATATATATATATATATATATATATATATATATATATATGTATGTATATATATATTCAACTCTAGTATTGGTAGCTTTTTAGGTTGTTAAGGCCTTTTAGACTTTGTAACCATGGCTGTCCAACTTAGAGACTACCAAGTTGGTCAAACAAATACAATTAGAGAGAAAACTAGTGAGAGCAATGAAAAATGGAGTGAAAGAGAGCTTGTACTTTGTTCTATGGCATCTCACTTTGTATGCTTAATTGAATGGATGCTTAAATTGTCCTAACAACTATGAACTGAAACTGTCCTAAGAAGTTTAGAACGGTTATACCTACCTAATAAAAAATTAACACTACAAAAAGTAAGTTAAAGTCAATATGATAAAGTAGAACCTAAAAGTAGTAAGTTGAATAGGCAAAATGTGGTAAGAATGAAATCTGTATTGAAGTAGACATTCAAAATGTAAAATAACCATTTAGACAACTTTTAAAAGATTAAAGAAACATAAAAACGAAGTCACACTTAGAAAATAAGAACAAAAGCAAAATTTGACTATTGAACACCTAAAATCGCACTAGAATGGTCAAAATTTCCAAACTGCACTAAACTAGCCTAAGAATGTTTATTCTACACAACCTAACAAGTTTAAAGGTTTTAAATGAAGCTAAGAAACATGTCAAATTGGATAAAGTGTGCTTAAAAGGTAAAGAATTGCAGCTAGACCCAATTTAGACGAGTTTTAACTAATGTGAAGATCCTAACAATGTATAAAGTATTGAAATGAACCTAGGAAACAATTCAAAAGCAAACAATTAGGTACAACTCAAAATTTGGCTACTTGAAACCTAAAATAGTGTACTTTTAAGGGTATAATCTGCAACCAGCCGTAAAGTACAGTTATTTTAAGTAATGTGAACATCCTAACATCTCTAAACTAGTGGAATGAAGCTAGGAAAGTTATCAAAAGCAAAGAATTACCTCAAACTCAAAGTTTGAATATTTAGAAGCCAAAAAGTGTGCTTAAAAGGTGAAGAATTGCAACTAGACCCAATTTATACGAGTTTTAACTAATGTGAAGATCCTAACATGTCTAAAGTATTGAAATGAACCTAGGAAACAATTCAAAAGCAAACAATTAGGTACAACTCAAAATTTGACTACTTGAAACCTAAAAAAGTGTACTTTTAAGGGTAGAATTTGCAACCAGACCTAAAGTACAGTTATTTTAAGTAATGTGAACATCCTAACATGTTTAAAATAGTGGAATGAAGCTAGGAAAGTTGTCAAAAGCAAATAATTACCTCAAACTCAAAGTTTGAGTATTTAGAAGCCAAAAAGTGTGCTTAAAAGGTGAAGAATTGCAACTAGACCCAATTTAGACGAGTTTTAACTAATGTGAAGATCCTAACATGTCTAAAGTATTGAAATGAACCTAGGAAACAATTCAAAAGCAAACAATTAGGTACATCTCAAAATTTGACTACTTGAAACCTAAAAAAGTGTACTTTTAAGGGTAAAATTTGCAACCAGACCTAAAATACAGTTATTTTAAGTAATGTGAATATCCTAACATGTCTAAACTAGTGGAATGAAGTTAGGAAAGTTGTCAAAAGCAAAGAATTACCTCAAACTCAAAGTTTGAGTATTTAGAAGCCAAAAAGTGTGCTTATAAGGTGAAGAATTGCAACTAGACCCAATTTAGACGAGTTTTAACTAATGTGAAGATCCTAACATGTCTAAAGTATTCAAATGAACCCAGGAAACAATTCAAAAGCAAACAATTAGGTACAACTGAAAATTTGACTCTTGAAACCTAAAAAAGTGTACTTTTAAAGGTAGAATTTGCAACCAGACCTAAAGTACAATTATTTTAAGTAATGTGAACATCCTAACATGTCTAAACTAGTGGAATGAAGTTAGGAAACTTGTCAAAAGAAAATAATCACCTCAAACTCAAAGTTTGAGTATTTAGAACCTCAAACTTGTCAAAAACTGCACCAGAAATGGTTGTGCATCACCAAATTGACCCAAGATCTGATTTAGTCCAGATTTCTTTTGTTTAAAGCTTTGTCCAAGTCTGCTTAATGATTTTAAATGTGTCTAAGGTGCTTGCCATTCATACGCATCACAGAATCTCAAAAAGTGTAGTTGAGTTGAGTAAATTCTGGTTTTCAGAACTGTCACAGTTTTATGCAAGTCTTTTCCACCGTGATTGAATCGTTGATGTGTCTTAGGCCATTTTACATCTCCTAGCTATTATTCTATAGTTACATCTAGTTAATTAGGACTTCCATAAGTTTTATTTGTGCTGTCCAGTTTGATTCCAATGTTTGTTTTAAATTCTGGTGCAAATTTTGGTTTAAAAGTGTTGCATAATTGACTACAACTGCTATGATTTGTTGCATCTGGATGTTTTAGTGCATTCTTTACATTTGAGCAAGTGTATTTTGCCATTTGGAAGCTATGTGCACTATTCTTTTGGTCATTTTCCAATCAATGCACAAAATCACTATTTAAACCACCAATTTTGCTTGAAAATTGCAAGTGAACCAGTGGATTCATATGTGTTTGATATCTTTGCTGTCTAAGTGATTGTACACATTCAATTTCATAGTATAAATGTGCTGGATGTTTCAGTTCACCTTTAAACAGAATACCATGCATTTTGGCCATTCATGTTTCCATTTTTTCAGCAATAATTTCTTGGTGCAGTTTGGAGAAATTTTCTGCATATTTTGGCAACTATTAGAGTCATTTTGAGAATCTGTGTGCCTTTATGGTTTTGTAACGTTTGTGCACGTGTATTGTGTCATTACAAACTTGTGAGCACTCTTTAAATGGTCATTATCCATCCTTTGTGCACAAACACAGTTTCAGTCATCACTTTTTCCTAAATTTTTGAACTCAACAAGTGATATTCTGAACTGGACGTTATCTTCACTGTTTCACTAAGTGCACATGCTCCATTTGATAATATAGACCTGTTTAAAGTGTTAGTTGAACATTTGGATCATTGCTTTTCAAGTTGGCCACTGCAGTTCCAATTTTTTTGCCACATTTCTCATTCTAGTGCAATTTTTAGTGCATTTACTCTACATATTTGACAACTGTCACTGTTATTGGCTGCATCCACTTGCTTCTGTGTCTTATGAACATTGGGACAAGTTTATTTTACCACTTAAAACTTGTTTGCACTGTTCATATGGTCAATTTCCAACCAATGTGCAAAATCACCATTTAAAACATCAGTTTTGCTTAAAATTGGAAGTGGACCATTCATTTTCGGATGCAGAATGTTTCTTAGCTGTTTCAGTGTTCAAACATGTTCCAATTAATGATATAAAGTTTCTTGAAGGGTCCCTTAAACTGGTTAAACTCAAACACTCAATTCTTGGTTTTGTGTATGATTCAATATGGTTGTACTTTCATAAACGATTCAATCCTGTGTGGACATATAAATGACTTTTAAAGCAATTTTTAAATACACTTCCATTTGATGTGTTAGGGTGAGCTTTTTAAGGAGTTTGAATTGTACACAGAAAGGGAGGAAGAGAGTCTACGAAGGAGGCTTGAGCAGTTTAGGAAAGCAAAGGCAAAGGTATGAGACCTAAACTGAAATTGCATGATTAAATGTGTTATGTCCTATTATTTTCATTTCAAATTGTAAAATATATATCTAGACAATAGCATCAACTGTAGCATATCCAGCTCTGTAGTTATCATATCTAGACAATAAATACATTCTCAATTGAATGAGAATGGTAAAAGTACTATATACACTTAGAACCTACAAAATATGTGGAAGTACTCTACAAAAGACAACTTCACTAATAATAAGTAGTCTCACCATAATTAAATACACAGCCCCCTTAGGATGTCTAAGGCATTTAAATACTGAGGATGTCTCTTTGCATGACCCTTATTGTATGCCTATCACAGTAGTGTTCAAATTGCCTTCCATGCTGGACTTAAGTAGTAATAGGTTTATTACTTATGTCACATGGACTGTTGTTGATTTGGCTAAGTTTACCTTTGTTTGGCTTGTCACAGAACATGGCCCATTTTCTCAACCATCGTGCATGGATGTACGACCGTTGTTATAGCGGAAGGAGAGGTTTGAAGGAATCTTTTGTCATCGGAGTTGAAGAGTTTGTCGAGACGGCTCGATGATATCAATATTATGCTCTTGATGGAGGGATTCGATGCCCATGCATCAAGTGCTAATGTACAAGGATTTTGAAAGATGAAGACGTTAAAGTTCACCTATACCAAAAAGGGTTCATGCCTAATTACACGGTTTGGACATTTCATGGTGAAGAAATTCCTTCGACCTCCAATGTAGTTGAAAATCGGCTTGCATCAGGTTCGAATACTATTGTACATACATCTGAGATAGATCAATTTGCCTACATGCAAGAGATGGTCGACAATGCTCTTCGTCGACATGACAAACAAGAAGCAAACGATAGTCATGATGAAGAGTCCCCAAATGAAACCACTCAAAGGTTTTACAAATTACTGACAGAGGCAAATCTACCTGTATTTGAAGGTTCATCTGAGTTAAAATTGTCAGTGTCCATTAGACTCTTGGCTGGTAAATCTAATTGGAACGTTCCCAATCAAGAAGTTGATCACTATACAAAATTGATTTTAGATTTAACACCACCAAACAAATCTATTATGAAGATTTGTTATCAAGCCAAAAGATGTGTTTCAATGTTGGGATTGGAAGCCAAGCAGATTGATTGTTGTGTTAATGGATGTATGTTATTCTATGACAATGACAGTGGCAAAAATGATGCATTGTTGGTTGAATGCAAGTTTTGTGGTTCTCCTCGATATCATACGATGCATGCAGGACGAAGGAAAAAAAAACCAATTCCCTTAAAGTCAATGTTCTACTTGCCCATTATTCCAAGATTACAAAAATGTTTACTTCAATGCAAACATCACAACACATGACATGGCATGATGGTAACAAAACTGAAGGAGTTTTGTGTCATCCTTGTGATGGTGAAGCTTGGAAGCACTTCAATTGTAAACATCCGTCCTTTGCTAGTGAACCGCGTAACGTGAGACTTGGTCTATGCTCTGATGGGTTTACCCCATACATTCAGGCGTCTGCATCACCATATTCATGCTGGCCGGTGTTAGTTACCCCATACAATCTACCTCATGAAATGTGTATGACAAAGATTTACATGTTTTTAAGGTGTATAATATCAGGTCCATCTAATCCTAAATCAGCGATTGATGTTTATATGGAGCCTCTGATTGATGATTTGAAGAAGCTATGGAATGGTGTTAGGACGTATGATGTTTCAAGGAAGCAAAATTTCCTTATGAGGGCAACTTTGATGTGGACTATTAATGACTTTCCAACGTATGACATGTTATCTGGTTGGAGCACCCATGGTCGATTAGCTTGTCCACATTGCATGGAACATACGAAGTCATTCCAATTAAGTTATGGTCGGAAAAGTAGTTGGTTTGACTGTAATTGACGGTTCTTGCCTATTGATCACCCCTTTAGAAGAAACAAAAAGGCATTTCGCAAAGGGGAAGTTGAAACGGATATGCCCCCGCCGAAGTTGACCGGATCACACGTTTGGAGAAGAGTGAAAAACTATCCAAAAGTCACTGAATCTGGACAGAATAAGATAGATGGGTTTGGAGAATGACATAATTGGACTAAAAGAAGAATATTTTGGGATATTCCCTATTGGAAAGACAACTTGCTAAGACATAACCTGAATGTCATGCACATAGAAAAAAATTTCTTTGACAACGTCTTGAACACAATTATGAATGTTATTGGTAAGACAAAAGATAATGACAAAGCAAGAAAAGATTTACCTCTGATATGTGCATGAAAAGACTTAGAGTTGAAGACGCAAGCTAACGGTCGATTCTTCAAACCAAAAGCAAACTACACCATCTCAAAAGATGAGGCAAGAATAATGTGTAAATGGATCAAAGAGCTTAAAATGCCAGATGAATATTCTCCTAACTTGTCCAAATGTGCCAATGTTCATAACGGTACTATTCAAGGGTTGAAGAGTCATGATTGTCATGTATTCATGGAGACTTTCATCCCTCTTGCGTTTAGTTGTTTGCCACAACACGTGTTACATCCACTGATAGAAATCAGTAACTTCTTTAAAAATTTGTGCTGCACGACACTAGAGAAAAATTGCCTAAGAAAGATGGAAGGAAATATCCCAATTATTCTCTGCAAATTAGAAAGAATATTCCCTCATGCATTCGTTGATTCAATGGAGCATCTTCTAATCCATCTTGCTTATGAAGCTTGGCTTGGGGGACCTGTGCAATACAAGTGGATGTATCCCTTTGAAAGGTTTATGGGAGAATCCAAACGTTCAGTTAAAAATAAAGCTAGAGTAGAAGGCTCAATTTGTGCAGCATAGAGAGACAACGTATTTTTGTTCACATTATTTCAAAAGCTTCATGTTGTCCCCCAATAATGTCATAAACGAAATGCAATGGCAAGCTGAACCACGTAAAGGTTCATTATCAGTTTTTCGACAATCAGGCCGTCATGCGGGAAAAGAATTCACTCATTGGTTAACCGATGCTGAATTCAGCTCTGCTCATTTCCATGTCTTAATCAATTGCAGTGAAGTTAAGTCGTACCTTGAGTATGTCATCATCCAACTCTTACCTTTGCAATGGTTAAATTGTTATACACTAATTCATTTCATTTGTACCAGGTCATTTCTTATGGCTGAGCAAGTCGCAGAAGGAAATGCTTATGCTAGAATACACTCAGAGTTTCCCCAATGGTTTAGAAACTCGATCCGTACTTTTTCCTATGTTTTGAGCAAGGTTAATTTGATTCTTGCTTTAAAACTTTTTTGGTATCTTTGTAGGTTTTTAATCAGGCATTAACTCCCACGGTTCAAGAGTTAAGATATCTATCCAATTGGCCAATGAGATGTCTGAAAGAATGGCACACTTACTTCCTCAATGGTTACAAATTCCATACACATGAATGGTCTAAAGGAAAGAAAACAACAAATTGTGGTGTGTACGTCAAGGGCCTTACAGAGGGTTCTTATGACGATTTCTACGACATCATTCATAAAATATATGAGCTAGAGTACAACAGCACTACTTCTCCAAACAGAGTAGTACTTTTTTATTGTGAATGGTTTGGTCCTTCTAGAGTTGGTACTAGAGTAGATTCTAGGTTTAACATTGTCGAACTCAACTTGAGAACCAGATATCGACCGTTTGATCCTTTCATTCTACCAACTAATGTCAGACAGGTTTATTATGTGCCATATCCACCATTCCGCAATATTGACAAACGTGGTTTGGCTGTAGCAATACAAACCAAGCCTAGAGGTCGCATTGACTCAAATGAGGGTGAGGAAGATGTTGCCTACCAACTTGATCAAATGTCACAACAACAAGAAATTATTGAAGTTGAACTTATAACCGCATTGCGCGACCCTGATGGTGATGGAGATGAATTAGAAGCACCAATAGAAGGTGATGATGATGATGAAGAAGAAGAAGAAGATGATGATGATGATGATGATGATGATGATGATGATGATGAAGAAGAAGAAGATGAAGATCATGATGATGATGATTGAATGTTGGACATCTATTGTAGCAAATTGAACTATCATTTCAATAGAGTTATGTAAAATACCATATAAAAAGTTGTATGCAATTATTTTACATTCACTTTAATTTGTAGTGATCCTTCCTTATTCTTTTGTATTGTTTCACTTTCTTTGTAATCATTTCAATGTAGCAATGACAGGAGAAGGTTCAGACCGTCCTGATAAAGGAAAGGGGGTAGCAAGGCCTAAAAAGAGGCAACAACAGGCCCGAAAGTATGTACTTAGGGTGCTGTTAAGTCCCTAGCAAGTGTACCAGATCGTTATCAGGTAGTAATAAAACGGGTAAGTCCGAATATCGTTTTCCCAAGGGAACTCTGAGGCCTTAATGTTCATGTAAATCGATATCATAAGACTTGAGAAGAAAAGAATTTGTAGTTGAATGCAATTAACAAAAATAAACATGCAAATATGAATGAATCAATTGGCAAAAGAAGAATATATGGATGAATGAAGTTGTTGGGGTTCACAATTTCATCTTATCCACTCTCTTTATCTACTCTTCTTATTTAATTAGCTTATTCATCAAATTGTTATGCAAACTTTCTTAATTTACCCTAAATCCAATCTCTTGGCGTAAAGAGCCTATTACTAATCACTGGCTTGCTATCTCTAGCCTCCCCTAGTAATTAATAATGCATAAAGAACGGAAGCAATTGCAATTGAATGTCCTTCCCCTATCTCTAGGCGATATTAGCATAATCAAGAAATTCCCCCCAGTTCATGACATGATCGTACGTCTCCGTATCAATCAAGACAAACAACGGTTACCGAGTGAGTTAAATGGTAAAAGCATTAAGCGCAGGTAAGGAACCCAACAATTGATAAATCAAGCATATGCAAGCATATAATTAAATAAGAATTTCAATAAAAGAGAGTTTCAAAAGATTACACTATTTCCCCCAACAACAGAATGGTTTAGTTCACCATTGTCATGGTGAATCTAGATGAAATATGATGAAAGAATGGAAGAAGAAACCCTAAAATTGGTAGAATGGAGCCTAAGCATCCAAGGAACCGCTTCCAAGGTGTGTGAATCTTCTCTAGACTTCTCCCTTGCTAAAAGATTGTGTTTTGAATCACACTAGGGCTATTTATAGCGCAACTAGAAGACAGAATTCGGCCCAAGGCCTAGCAGACAACCGCTCAGCGTCAAAAGTTGTTTAGAGAGATATTATGCTTGTTTTGCATTATTTTGCCGCTGGGCGGTTTGCCCATAATCGCACCACCGCTCAGCGGTCAATTTCACCGTTGAGCGGTTTGCCTCTAATCGCAAAACTGCTCAGCGTTGCTCCCCTGGCGACCCACAATGGTTTTCCCTTGCATTCTGACGCTCAACGGTCAGTTTTGACGCTCAGCGATGCATAGGCTCTTCTTTTCTCCCTTTTTCTCCTTCTTTCTAGAGTCTAAGACCTTCCTACTTTACTTCCATCTTCATTCTTCATCAAAACCCTGCAAAATAATGCAAAACAAGCATAATATCTCTCTAAACAACTTTTGACTCTCCTATGACTCAACTTAATCATTTTACTTGATTCTAAGCTCATTCTAAGCTACAAAGGTTGTGTTTTGATATCAAATTTATGCATGAAAATAACGGTTTTTAGACCGTTATCAGGTGCCTACTACACTACCTACCCCTGCAATACACCTGCCTTCTTCCTCTACAGTACACCATCCTCCTACCTCTGCAGTACACCCGCCTCCTACCCCTATAGTACCCCTGCCTCCTTCCTCTATAGTACATCATCCTCCTACCTCTGCAGCACACCCGCCTCCTACCCCTACAGTACACCCGTCTCCTTCCTCTGTAGTACACCATCCTCCTACCTATACAGTACACCCTCCTCCTACCCCTGCAGCAGACCCTCTTCTCCCCCTGGGATTATTACCCCCACTCCTCCCCCGACCCTACTTCTATACCTTCCTCATCTTCTAGACCACCTTCTGAGACTGCCACACCATCTGCTACTGATGATGATGGTGTTGATCCGCCCCTCCATGATCGACCATGGATTGAGCCATATGGCAAAGGGTAAGACTTTAATCCTTTTTTAACCATTTTTTTGTTTAAAGATTGTCTTATTTGAAAAGACTTTTATTTCTTTGTATGCAGGTTTCTTCCATCCAGGGTTGCTTCCCAGGCCATCACACGATTGATTAAGCAACAATATTTGAGTCCATGGCCTACTTGGGGAGCAATACCTATAGACGACAGAAAGTCATTCTGGGAGCGTTTTAAGGTAAACAACTTTAAAGTAATTGTCATTCGTATTATACTATGTTCATTAATCAATGTTTGTTTTGTTTATCAATGTACAGATGAAGGTGCAGTGGAAACCTGAACATGAAACACAAATACATAGAAATTTCCACATGAAAGCATCTAATCGGCTCTCAGACATGTTTAGGGATGCCCGACTTGCAGGGGAGCGCCCTTACTGGTTGGGCGAGAACATTTGGAACTCCTTTCTTGCTCATTGGAATTCAGTAGAGTTTCGCAACAAGTGTGCTATAGCCCAGAGGAATAGAGCGTTTGAAAAGGGTGGCGCCCTGCATACTGGTGGGTCGATCATGGTCCATGAGCATGTCATTCCTATGGTAAACTTTCTTTATTTTTCTATTTCTTTCATATATAACTTATGTATTTTATATTTCATATACACTTCTAACTCTAAATTATGTTACAGGCACAAGCTCTGGGACGGGCGGTCCATGTTGATGAGGTCTTTGCACAAACCCATGTTCGGAAGGGCACTAATGAATTTGTTGATGAAAGATCTCGGAAGACTCATGTAAGCAAATAACACTGCTACAATTAGTAATCTTTCATTATGTTATTGTATCATTCCCTAACATGTGCTCTTAATGTTTGAACAGGAAGAATTTTCTACATGACTTTCACAGATCTGAGCATAGGTCAGCTCCTACACCGGATGATACGAGTAATGCAGAAGACGACATCCGTAGGACACAGTGCTGGGTCGACATCGTTGGTGGGAAGAAGAAGGGAAGAGTGTATGGTGCATGATAACTTGCTGCAAACTATACAACATCGAGAGGAGGTACTCTGAAGCACCAACCTTCTTCTTCCACCACTACCACTGACGAGACCGTTGTCCGCCTCACGCAGGCTCTAGAGCGACGTGACCAGGAGATCACTGATTTGAGAGCAGAGTTTACAAACTTTAAGGCCCTGGTGATGATTGTGTTGCCTCAAACTGCACAGAATCAGTTCATTGTCCTTCCCTCATCAGTCCAGCCCTCATCAGTCCAGCCCTCACCAGTCCAGCCCACACCAGTCCAGCCCACACCAGTTCAACTATCTATAGAGGAGAAGGATGATGAAGATCATTCTGAAGACTATGTACAATTTTAGTTTGATTTTGTTATTGATCGTAGTTGTTAGAACGTAGTGTTTTTGTTACATTATGATCACTAGTACATTTGGATGTTATTAGTACATTATGATTTGGTACATTAACTTTGCTTAGAAATGGATGATTTTGCTACATTATGATATTCTTATAACATAATGTACATTATGATTTTTCATCAATGAATGGATGATTTTGGGATGCACAATATGCAAGTCTGTTTGGGGTTTGAAACTTTTATGCAGGTCTGTCTGTGTTGTGAACATTTTATGTAGGTTTGTGTGGTTGTATAAGAAAGACAAATATCACTCATATTTCAGTGGCTGTAACCGAAGGCTTTACCGAGGGCTTCTGCCCTTCGGTAATTATCGAAGGCTTTTGCCCTTCGGTAATTACCGAAGGTTTCTGGCCCTCAGTAATTACCGAAGGGCGAAAGCCCTCGGTAATGGTTAGGGACAAGGGTTTTCCCGATGGCTTTTTGGTCGTCGACAGGCCGTCGGTAAGTTTTGTTTACCGACGGTTTCTTGCCTTTTCCGAGGGATGCTGGCTGCCGATAATGCCCTTCATGAATGCTGTCAATAAGGTTGAAGCTTGACCCAAGCTAAATACCCCACTTCTAAAGGAACCTCTCTTCTCTTTTTATCTGCTTGGTTTTTCATGTAATTTTGGGATTGATGAAGTTTAGCCTTCAGTTTGTTTAGCAAAGCGTCACGCAATTTCAGACTCTCCTATACGACAGGTGGATCCACATCATTGTATTCATACCGGATGAGAGATGGTGGAGGTTTACCATAAATAGCTTGATAAGGAGACATGCCCATACTATGGTGGAATGAAGAATTGTACCAATATTGTGCCCACGGAAGCATCTCAACCCATGTTTTAGGATGATAAAATACATAACATCGTAGATACATCTCTAAGGTTTTATTGAGATTTTCTGTTTGTCCGTCAGATTGTGGGTGATATGAAGAACTCATGGCTAATTTGGTGCCTTGTGACTTGAATAAATGTGTCCAAAATGAACTAATAAACACCCTATCCTTGTCAAAAACAATTGACTTGGGAAAACCATCAATTTGACAATGTTATTGATGAAAGCTTCAGTTACCACTTTATTATTAAATCCCGGCTTTAATGGAATGAAGTGAGTAAATTTGGACAGCCTATCTATCACCACCAGTATATTCGAATGACCCTGAGGCAAAGGTAAATTTGTGATAAAATCCATTGCAATCTCTTCCCAAATAAGATTAGGAATAAGAAGGAGTTGAAGGAGGCATGTTGGCAAAGATTAACTAACTTTTGCTTGTTGACATATGACACATTCTTTGATAAATTTTCTGATATCCTCCCTCATCTTGGGCCAATAAAACTGCGCACCAATTCTGGTCGTGGTTCTAGTGGTACCAGCATGTCCACCCATCTTAGAAGGGCTAATTTTCCCCTTCTTTACAATGACATCTTTGTGCAAGGTATATTCTTCAAATTTGCTTGCGTTTTTAACACAATTCTGGTATATATGTAATAATGTTCAATCCATTTGTGTTCATCCGCCACTGTTTTTAACCAAGAGTGCACTGGTTTTAACCATGCCATAGCAAGGCTTCTAGATAAAGCATACGCATGTATATTTTCTCTCCCTGGAGACTATTGGATAGTGAAGTCATATCCAAGGAATTTAGGCAGCCATTGTTGTTGGTCAAGAGTCTATAATGTCTGATCCAACAACTCTTTCAAACTTTTCTGATCTGTTTTAATGATGAACTTGTGGCCTAGAAGATAGTGTCTGAATTTGGCCAATGATTCAGTAATGGCATAAAACTCTCTTGTGTAGGCCGACTGTTTTTTGCATTCTAGATGACAATTTCTTAGAAAAATATGCTATTGGATGTTTGTGTTAACTTAAAACAGCTCCTATTCCAGATTCGAATGCATCCATTTCCAAAACAAATGGTTCAACAAACTTAGGAATTGATAGCACATGGGCGGTAGTTAAAGTTGTCTTTAAAGCTGTAAATGCTTGCTCAGTGGTAGTCGTTCATTTAAAAGCCTCTTTCTTCAATAAATATGTTAAGGGAGTAACAATATTGGCATAACCTTTTACAAAGCATCTGTAATAAACCGTCAATCCCAAAAAACCTCTTAACTGTTTTAGGTTTGAAGGTATAGGCCAGTTCTTGATCGCTTCTAACTTGCCAACATCCATAGCCACACCCTCACTAGATAACGTGTGAGCTAAGTAGTTTATCTGCTGGACTCCAAAAATGCATTTAGCAAATTTTGCAAAAAGGTGATTATTCTTGAGAATGGTGAGCACTCTTTCCAGGTGGTGCAAATGATCCTGCCAGGTTACGTTGTACACTAGTATGTGATCAAAGAATACTAGTATAAAGCGTCTCAACAAGCCTGTAAATATTTGATTCATAAGACTTTGGAATGTTGTCGGTGCATTAGACAGCCCAAAAGGCATGACCAACCACTCGTATAAACCCTGATGTGTTGTGAATGCAGTCTTGTGCCTATCCTCAGGTTTCAACAAAATTTGATGGTAACCCGATCGTAAATCCAACTTGGAAAAATAGCAAGCTCCATAAAGTTCGTTAATCAACTCATCTATTGTTGGAATTGGAAAACTGTCCTTAATAGTAATAGCATTTAAATCCCTGTAGTCAGTACATACCCTCCAAGAACCATCTTTCTTCTTGACCAAGATGATTGGAGAAGAGAAAGGACTACTGCTTGGTTGAATGATGCCTTCCTGCAACATGTTTGCCACTAATCGTTCAATTTCTTCTTTCTGACTGTGAAGATACCTATAAGGTCTGACTTTAACAGGGTTGAAGCCTTCTAACAGTGGTATTTGATGAACATGAGAGCTAGGTGGGGGTAGTCAAGAAGGAGTACTAAACAATGAACTGTATGTATGCAGTAAAAGAGCCAAGTTCGGTTCCATTTCAACAGGAAGTTCAAGCAAAGGAGAAGGAATAACGTCCTCTTGAACCATTTGCATGTTGTACACTTCCGCTATAGCATTTATGTTGACCATTCTTCTTATATGATGTAATTGTGCAATATTAAGAAGATGATCATTGTCACCTCTTAAGGTACTAAATTATCCATCCTGTAAAAACTTGATTTGGAGTGTTTCATAATCTGCCATGGGACAATCAAATGGTGAAGGTCCAAATTGGGTCTCCAAAGCACAACTTAAAGTTGTCCAAGTGGTGACTGCTTCCAGCTTCTGTAAGATCTGAAACCATGGTACCACCTCCTTCTCAAAATGCATTGAAGCAATTTCTACGCGATATGCATCCAGGGTGTAGAACCATCGAAGTGAGGAAAACCCAGCGAAATGTCCTTTGTAATGGAAGCCACGGTGATAGGAGTAACCCTCGCTGCGGAACCTGAGTTCGATGAACTCCCCATAGAGTGAGACGCATTTTCTAACAATTGTTGCAACCCTGTTTGAATCTGATCCATCTTCTTGTCCTGCAACTTGGATTGAACTGCAAGAGCTGCTTCGAGCTTCTCCACTGTTTGCGATAAACGACGCAAATCTTCAACATTGTGATGGGCTGTCGCACCCACACAAATTTGATGTGCATAAAAGAATGCAGTATAGTGCTAGGAAATGACTCCTAGGTCATCTCTCAAGAACCAAATGTGGTTCGAGAATTAGGTCAGACACGAAGTGGGGGGTTGTTGAAAAATGTGTGAATGCATATGAACAAAATTAAGACAGATGCAAACAGAAATGTAAACACAGATGTAAACAGAAATGCAAACACTGAATCAAATACAGAATAAAAACGGTTGGTCATTAACTCAATTACTATGCTTCCTATCCCAGATCAACGATAAGTACACACTACTATAATCCAAATCCGACACGAATCACCAAACTAAGCGAAGGCTAATTCGGTCTTCAAAATTACAGACTAAGCGAATGCAATGCACAAATCTAATCAATCATGCACCATACAGCCTAATCAACTAAGCAAAGATTAAACACCAATTAGGCAACTAAGTGTATACCCAATCGCAAGCATATAACAGATTAAATATTGAGCTAAATCAGAGCAGTAGTATGGCAATTAAAGTTCAAAAGTCTCAGGGAAGCAAAGTAACTTTATTAACAACCAACCAACTAACCTAAGCTAACATCACAATTAAATTAACACAAACAAACTTGGCAGATAGCAGAAAAGTAAATGAAACAATAAACCGAAAATAACAGTCAACATAATGAACGAAAATAGTAAACTAAACAGTCCTAAAACAAGATGTATGAACTAAGTGACTGCAGCAGAAAATAAAGAAATGCTTCAAAAGCTATTCAAATGCAACATTTAAACTAAAAAAAATTGAAATGCTATGATGGAACATTGAAAGACTAAAAATGATTAATTAGCCGAAATTAAGTTAATATCAAGTAGACACCTCAATTTTTTAGCTTCTCTCAGTTCAAACATAAAAGTAATAAAGCAAAGACTTTATAACTTTTCTCTTATTCACGTGACAACAATATGCTTCTACTAAATAATTTTAAAATTGAAATGGCCGAAAGGTGTACTCCAACGTCCATTCTTCAAGAAATGTGCTATGCATGATATAACATAAAAAAAGTGACTTAGCTGAATGCAAATTCATAGAATATAAAAATGTATCTTGACTCAAGTGCGAAGACCAAATCAACCTTTCACAAATAAGTTGAATCTTCTAAGCTGGACGTTACAGCTTGCACCTCTTCCAAGTGCAATTGAAACAACGTTTCTCATTCTAAAATCAGCGCATCTGTAGCTCACTTTTGAAAGCAAAGAAATAAGTGGAAATGACAAAATATGGCAGCAACTTCAATCCCATAAAAATTCTTCACTTGCCGTGACATCCAAATGCAAAAGTAATTGCTAAACCATTTTTTTATTCAATGAAAAATTAAAAGGCAACGTTCCAGCACTTGCAACAAAGTGAAAGGGAAAAGAAAATTGTTCTTCTTCATTCCATGAAAACAAAGTAAATTCCTTCTAGAAGTCGTGACTTCACCCTATGGACATGACAATGCTAGCTCATCAATTCATCTCGCATTTCACGCTGCATCACCAACTAAATCAACCCACCATCTTCATTCAATGATATGAGAGAAAAGAAATGTAAAATAAAATGCTTCAAATAAAAATGCATAAAACCCAAAATGAAAGCTTTTTAAAGGAATTCAAATGTGCTTCTCCAAATCCAGACGTTACAACTGCATTGCAAACAAAATTCTCCAATTGAAAGCTTTTCAATTAAGCAAAAATGCTGGAAGAATGTGGAACAACACCGCGATAGTGTGCACCCAATTGTAAATCAATGAGCTTCATCCAAAATCCATAAAAATAGACATGGTTCCCAAGGTAGGCTAGAAGTCACGACTGCTTCAAAAAAAACATTCACCAACCAGCTCTCCCAAGTGACGGCTGCCCTCTCCCCTTTCCTAGGACCAAGTGTCCTCTTTTTAAGGATAGGTGGGGTCCATCCTAAGAAAATGAAACCCTGGAGTTAGGCCATGTGTCTTACAATCTTTGGGCCCCTCTTATTTTTAATGGCCCAATGTGCAAAAGTTTGTCCAAAAAGTTTAAGTAATTAAATTACAATACAACTAAAATTTAAAATGTCTAGTTGGGGAGTCTTGAATTAATTTGTTTCCATCCCAATGCTCCAAAATATATCTCCAAAATTTTCTCTGCAATTAAAAATGCAAATAATTAACTCAGAATATTCAAATTAATTAAAATTAGAATTTCTGGTCAAATTAAGCATAATTAGGAAAAACGGGAAAATACCGGACAATTAAGCACAATTCCCTGATTAAATTCGATACAATAAGCTAAGTGAAATCAATAAAATATCGACTCATCACATTGTTTTTGACCTCATTTTGTAAGTCTTTCAAACGGGTGTTCTCAACCATGGAGTAAATGAAAGCACCAATGTAACCGTGCTTAGGTAGAATGAATGATAAAAGGGAATTAAAGATTGTTATTATATGAATAAGAAAATCAAGTCTGCATTCACAATCAATTTATTGCAACAACAACAAAAAGAAATTGAAATATATGAAAACAGAGCACTAAAAAGGATACTGCAATGGTCTTTACAGTATAAAGAGTCATTCCTGAAAAAGGAAACATCCAAAGAAAAGAATTAGGTAAAGAGGGAAGAGAGAATATTCAGAGAAAAGATTGCAGAGGAAAAGATCATACCACAGATGTCTTCACCGAATGAATTCCTTCAACTTTATACTCTCTCTCTTCATACGTGTACTTTTACAAAGCTCGTTATTTGGTGCCTTGCTTGCCATGTGTCTAGCACTGTTACCCCTTTCCCCAATGCGTGTTACAGTATTCAAGGATATGACGTGAATATTTAAAAAAATCCAATAGTACTTAATGAATTTTTCTCTTTCTGATATGTGAAGTAAGTTGTCTGAAGGGACAAACAATTATTCAAATATATAGAGTGCTAACAATACATCTTAAGTAAAACTCTTAAATGATTTCGTTATGAGCAAATATATGCAGTATGATTTATAACGTGAATTGAATTATTTGATTGTTACATAATGCCATTTACAAATGAAGTGAGCTCTACAAGTGAAAAGGGAATAAGAAAGAACATGATGACTAATTTCTGTTCATATCTAAGTAACTGGTAGCCTTTAAGGAAGACCATAATGTGAAAAATAACTCATCTGTTGTTGTTGGAGGGAGATAGGTGGTGATGGAGAACAGGAAAAGGAGCTTCAAAGTTAAGCACCTTAATCACTTGCCTTATAGAGGGCCTTGTCTTGCTATCTGAATTAGCACACCAAATACCAACAACAAGCAAGCATTCCATTTGCTGCACATCAAATTCCCCATTCAGGTTTGGATCAGCTGCTGCAAGGAGATTTCTAAGTCTATAGAGCTCCCACACCCACTCAACTAGTGATACTTGAGGTTGACCCTCTTTCTCTTCTTGGTGAATGGCTTTTCTTCCACTTGCTACCTCCAACAAAATAACCCCAAAGCTGAACATTTCAGTTTCCTTTCTAGCCTTGCCTGTGATAATATATTCTGGGTCAAGGTAACCCGTTGTTCCAGCCATAACTGGTATTTTTGACCCTTTCTTAGGACCCTCAAGCCTTGCCAGGCCAAAATTCCCAAGCTTAGCACTAAAATTAGAGTCTAACATTATGTTGCTTGATTTGATGTCCCTATGAAACACACATTTTTCACACTCTTCTTGTAGGTAAAACAATGCTGAGGCCAAGCCTAGAGCTATGTTGTACCTCACATGCCACGATAAGATACTCTCCCTATGAAAAAGATGAGAATACAAGCTGTCATTTGGCATGTAGTCATATATCAGAAAGAGATCATTGTTCTTATGGCACCAACCGATGAGTTTCACCAAATTCCTGTGCCTCAATTGGCTAATGATCCTTACTTCCGCTGCATATTCATTCACACCATGTGATGAACCAGCTGATATTCTCTGTATTGCAACATAAGTCTTTATGTCTTTGAAATAACCTCTGTAAACACATTTCCTCAGCTTGTGTCTCTCTTTAAAGTTGTTTGTCGCAGATACCAAAACCTCGTATCTGATCTCCTTAGGTCCAGTGCCCATTTTCTGAAGTGGCTTCTTCCTTTTCTTTCCCGCCCCTCTTCCTCAATACAAGGAGGAGCAACACGAAGAAACTCACAGCCCCACCTAAACCAAATCCTATTCCCTCCCACAATATAGTCTTGTCGAACTCTTTCTTATCATTACTTGTTACTTTACTAAATGACCATTCGAGCAAGGTATACTGATCAAATCCATCTCCTGTTGCAGCTAATATACCTACAACAACCATCTCTTCTAAGTAGTTTCCCAAATCAATGTGGTAAAGAAGGTGTTGTGTTACTTGCTTTCCATTGGGCAAGATTCCAGTGAAAGAAATGTTCAAACAATGATCTTGGGAGTGGTACTTAATGGTACACTTATAAGGGCCTCTTGAAGTAGTATCTGTTCTCCAATTCTCAACTACCTCAGAGCGAATAGAGTTTACATTCACCCCAACATGTGGGTCCCGAGGGTCGCACTCGTTTGAGAAAATGTCAACTCTACTGCCACATATTGATAATCATTGAATCGGGTTGAGAGAGGTTGAGAGAGGTATTGTGTCATTCAGGTATTGTGCCACAAATTTGCCTCATATATTACGAAAACAGGCAAAAACGAAGTCAAAGCGAAGTCGTCTGGGGGCAGAACGACTTCATAAGTAGAAGTCGTGCCCCCCCTGCACGACTTCACACTGTTCATATGAACAGTAGTGAAGTCGTGCACCCCTAAAATGATTTCTTTGCTTTGTAATCGATTACCAGGAGCTGTAATCGATTACATCATGGTAAAATCGTGCCCCCCTGCACGACTTCAGTATTGTAGGCAAAAATGGCCCTGGTAATCGATTACAGACCCCTTGTAATCGATTACCAAGTGATTTTTATGTAGTAACAGCCCTGGTAACGCTTACCAGTGTGCGTAATGAGGAAAAACTCCCTGGTAATCGATTATAGACCTGTTGTAATCGATTACCAGTTGATTTTTATGCAGTAACAGCCCTGGTAATCGCTTACCAGTGTGTGTATAGAAGAAAAACTCCCTGGTAATCGATTGCAAGGCAGTAGTAATCGATTACCAGAGTAATGGAGTCATTTTATTTGTGTTGTAGAGTACCAATAGAGGTTATATATAAGATAGATAGGTGCAATTATTTAATTTTTGTTATGACATTGTGATGTATTGTTATGTTTCGATAGAGTAATTTTATTGATTGAAATTACAAATGGAAATTGAAAGACAAACTTGGAAATGAAAGTTTAAGTATTTTATTGAATTCAAAATGCATTACATAACTAGAAAAACTTAAAATAATCACAATAATACTACTAAGCATCTAGGAGGAAGGTCCACCATGTGGACCAAAATGACGACGCAGAACCTCATGCTCTAAATGATCTACTCGAGTTTCCAATGTATTGAACCGGTCTCCCATGTTGATCTCGAGTTGTTCAAGTCTTGCATTAATGTTTTCATTCATGTTGTTGAAGCTGTCCCCCACAAATGTTCTAAGATCATTGATCCCCCTCATCAAGTCATCATATGAAGAAGTTTGGTGGTGAAGAATGGCCGGTGGTGGTGGTTGTTGTCCAGAAGGTGCTTGACTGTGGCGTTGAGAAAGACGAGGAGGAGGACTTTTCGGAACCCATATGTTGTTATCATTTAGCTTAAATCCAAAGGAATCGAGTGATGTACGCGATATGTGCATTTGCCTTGTCCGTGGGCCAGGAATTTCATCATCCAATGGAATGTCAAAATGTTGCAAGATACGAGTGATAAAAAATGCATATGGTAAAGGGGCATTTGCCTTCAAAGCCTTCTTCATCCTATGTTGAATGAGATGGGTCCAGTTGATATGCTTCCCCGTCATAATAATCCACAATAAGATTACATCTTCCTCAAAAGCCTGTGCAATGTTAGAAACACGTGGCAAAAAAAAACAAGTGATAATATAATGCAATATTCTAGCATCAACTGTCATGGATCCGGCTAGAATTCTACCAACTTGAGGTTTCCATGGCAAAAGTATCAATTGTTTTGCCGCGTTGAAACTGTATTCATCCACCCATTCATCAAGTATTTTTCCTTCAAAACACAATCCAACAGAGGGTAGGTTGGCTATGGAAGCCAATAGACTGAGTTTGATAATGATTTTAACCTTCTTAACCTCAGTCTTAATGGTTCCATTATCATAAATTTTCAGATTACTATAAAAAATTCGTACCAAATCAGGATAATAATGTCGAGCATCAGACACAAAATCAAGCAAGCTCAGATTTGTTAGCATGTTGTAAAATTCCAGATTTTGCCTCTCGAAATATTCTTGGTCAACAAATTTTGGTTCAATGACCTCACGGTCACAGAAAAGGGTAAAATACCTTTCTGCCAGTTCAGGGGTTGAAAATTGATGAATTGGGTCCGATTCAGTCGGTGATGGTGGTGGTGAGAGTGACGGCGAGCTTTCGATCGGTGAAGGCTCACGGTGGCGACGTCCCGCAGATGTAGAAGATGAGCCCCTAACGCTTTGCCTCTATGAAGAATCCGCCATTTCAAAATTTCAATCGGTGCAAATTGAAGAGAATGGAGAGTAGAATGTGAAAATGTTGTTTAGAATTGAAAATAGTAGGAAAATATGGGATTTTGGAGGTTTTTGAGGTGCTGCAATGGTGGAAATGGCTGCTGCTGCGCGAGATAGGGTTTGGGTGTGGGTTATGAGAGAGAAAAAGTTGATTTTATAGGGTAGGGTTTCGCTTGTAATCGATTACAGGATTGTTGTAATCGATTACAAGCGACCCCTGGTAATCGATTACATGCTTAGCGTAATCGATTACCAGGGCTCTGGTAGTGGGATGACATTAAATCTCTGGTAACCGATTACATGACCGCCATCAATGTCGTCCTAGTTGACCTCATGTATTTGCGGAGCAATACATGTTATTCTTTCCCATGCCCAGCACTGTAACAATATCATGCATCCACCGATATTGTCTTTATCAACTCTTGTACCATGATCAAGGGCACGATATAAGCAGGAAAGAAGTGCAGATGCCCAGCTATAGTTTGCCACCATCTGCAAGTCAGCTAAAAGTGGTAGATACATCAAATGTACCATGCTTGCAGAAGTATCTGGCATGAGTATGCTGCCAATTAGCATCAACATGTATGCTCTAGCGTATTGTTCCACAACCTCACCGGGGGCGTCATGAGGTAACTGGCGAAATGTATTATTCAGCCAGGACAATTTTATTCTGTTGCCTATGATAGTATTTTTCGGAGGCACATGTCCTAGCAGTTGCTGACAAAATAATGTGAGAGGTCCACTGCTGATGCCAGTGATAACATGACCTTCAATCGGAAGCCCTAGTTGCAATGCAACATCTTCCAATGTTACTGTACTTTCCCCAAGAGGCAAGTGGAAAGTATGAGTCTCAATTCTCCACCTTTCCATTAAAGCAGTCACCAGGATGTGATTTATATCCATATTTGAGAGTTTCAAAATATGGTTAAATTCGGTTGGTTCTAGTATGTTGATCACTCTTTCATCAAGTTCATCAACATGCTTCGCTATCCATAATGCATGTCTTCTCGGTCGAAGGACTCTTTCACTTCCTTCCCAAATAGCCTTAACAACATGCTTGTCTTGAAGACGCAAAAGTGACATATCAACGAGAAGATGACGTGCAAAAGCCATATAGAATATTTTTTGCGTAAGAAAAAAATATGCAACTCAATCACAGGAGAGGAATGCAATTCTTTGTCTTGGAAAATAATGCTTCTGGTGGTGCAAATGCAAAGCTTCCTCCCACACGAATTTATGCACCAAATTCTTTCACGTGTTGGTATGCCATTATTGAATTGCCATCAATAATGTAGTTGAGAATAATAAAAGTGGTCAAATAATTTTGCTTTTGCACAGATTACAGACTCATGAATAGACACAGGCATGGCACATGAATAGGATACCTAAAAAGTACTACAGACACCTAATTAAATATTTAACTTTGACATAATTTATATACAACAATTTAGAATACATTAAATGTTATAATGATTTTTTTTATTATAGTAAAATATTTATAATAAATATAAAATAATTTACAATTTTTTATGATTAAAATCGTATTTTTATAAATTAAAATGATTTAAATTAAATAAAAAATTAAAAAAGTGAAGTTATAGGGGTGCACGACTTCCATAATAGAAGTCGTGCACCCCCCACAACTTCACTTTTTTCATTTTTTATTTAATTTAAATCATTTTAATTTAGTTAAAATATGATTTTATTCAAAAAAGTTGCAAAAAATTATGTTTACCATCAAATAAATTATTTACAAAGTTATACAACATTTAAAACACACATAATTTATTTCTTGAAATTTAAAAAAAAAATTGCAATTATTTATGATTTAATCACTATTAAAATTGGTTTGCTTTAAAAAAAATAGAAAAAGACATTCTCGTAATGACAAAATTATTTTTATACAATAATCAATTTGAAAAAGGTGAATTAATTATTTTTCCATATTATTTTCACCTTTTAAAGTTTTTTTATTAATTTTAAATATATTTTAACTAAATTGAAATGATTTAAATTAAATAAAAAATAAAAAAAGTGAAGTTGTGAGGGGTGCACGACTTCTACTATGAAAGTCGTGCACCTTCCACAACTTCACTTTTTCCATTTTTTATTTAATTTAAATCATTTTAATTTATAAAAATATGATTTTATTCATAAAAAATTGCAAAAAATTATGTTTACCATCAAAATTATCATATATAATTTATACAAGTTCTAAATCATTTTTCTGACTTCGTTTGCTAATATTAATGATTTATTTGGTTAAATGATATATGATAAATTATATATTACATTACTTGCACACATAAAAAAAAGAACCCTTCGTCATATCAAATCCATTCTGTGTAGAAATCAAATATCACTGCCCAACATACGCATGCCTGCAACCATGCATGCAAACCTAAACATATATAGCTCATGGTTCCAAGGAAAACTAGTACTTGGCTATTTGCAATGCTAATATATTTATCTTCAGACCATTCCTTCTTCACTACTTTGTCATTCCATCTTCACTACGATGCCTTCATTTTTCAAACCAATCCATCTTTCATTTTTCAACATATTTCATTGCCATTCCATCTTCTTCTTAAACACCACTACGTAATGGCATCGTGGAACTTCAGAGCATCTTCGTCATCACAAAACATTGATGAAGAACAACCTTTGATACCAGATAATGTTGACGATTTCAGCACAGATGATGAAATGGATAACTTACTTGGCGATGAACACGGTCATGACGATGAAATGACACAGTCATCTTAGCAAGTCATTCCAGATCTGCATGAGCGTATGCAATTCGAATCAAAGGAAGAAACTGTTGCTGCAATCAAACAATATCACATCACCAATGGTTACAAATACAGCGTTGTTGAATCGAAGCCTAACATCTATGTTATTCGATGTCTAGAATACCACAATGGCTGTCAATGGCGATTGAGGGCAGCCTATAGCAAAATCCGTAAATATTAGGAAATCAAAAATATTGACGGCCAACATACCTGTTTCTCTAACATACTATCTAAAGATCATACAAATCTTGAGAGTACTCACATTGCCTCAATTGTATCAAATTCTGTCCACACAAACCCCTCCATTCCCATAAAAAGTTTGATTGCAGATATTAAAGCTCGATTCGGATATTCCGTGTCATACAGAAAAGCTTGGATCGCAAAGCAAAAAAGGCTCTTGCTATGGAGTTTGGTGATTGGGAAGAGTCTTATAATCATCTACCCAGGTGGTTGCATGCGGTGAAGGAAGCAAACCCTAGTACAATATTACAGTGCACCGGTTCTCCAGTGGAGATTGATGGACAAACAG
The DNA here is from genome assembly GCA_036885675.1 of Vigna mungo. Lineage (NCBI taxonomy): Eukaryota > Viridiplantae > Streptophyta > Magnoliopsida > Fabales > Fabaceae > Vigna > Vigna mungo. Next base: position 54,645,904 of record CP144700.1, read on the forward strand.
ACCATAATTGCTATATTATGGAAAAAGTTTTTTGGTCTTTCGGTCCTTGCATCCAAGGTTTCAAATTTTGTAAACCCATCCTCCAAGTCGATGGGACGTTTCTAATGGGCAAATATCATGCAACGTTGCTCACCGCCATGAGTCAGGATGGCAATAGAAATTTTTTTCCTGTGGCATTTGCAATTGTAGAAGGTAAGACAAAGGAGGCCATGATATGGTTCTTTCAACTAATTCGAGAACATCTTTGCCCTCAACCAAATATTTGCATCATCACTAACAGAGGAAAGGGTATCTTATCCGCCTTAAGATCAGAAGAAGTTGGTTGGGAGGACGATGGTTTGAACTCTGTTTATTGCATACGTCATTTAGCCTCCAACTTCAACATCAAATTCAAAAATCACGACCTCAAAAAGCAATTAATCAATTTAGGTACTACTAAATTTTTTTCCTACCAATTTACTGTTTATATTCAGTTAACATAACTGTACAAAATTACTACATCCTTACAGCTTATGAGGTCAAGCAACCTACTGTTACGGCAAAGCTTACTACACTAAGACAACATTACCCACAACAAGTTGCTTGGATAGATAAAATTCCGTTAAATAAATGGTCTCAAGCTTTTGATCGAGGGAGAAGATATGGACATATGACCACTAATCTTGCTGAATGCATGAACTCCGTTTTAAAGGGAGCACATTCATTACCAATTTGTGCACTCATCAAAACAACATTTGAGAGGTCATAATTGTGGTTTCTTGAACGAGGACTAAAAGCACAGTACATGCTACAAGCAGGCCACCAATTTCCTGAAGAAATCGTTGACATTATTAGGAAAAATCAACAACAATTAGCATATTGTCATGTTCATCGCTACAACCGTGAAAATTCAGAATTTGATGTTCAAGAAATATCAACACCTCACCAATATCGCCCACATCCAATTTCTTATAAGGTCAGGCTAAATGAATGGTGGTGTGATTGTGGTCACTTCCAAGCTACTCGTCTCCCATGTCATCATGTCATTGCAGTTTGTGCAAGTTCGCATATACCACTAACCCAAGTAATTGATCCAGTGTATAACCTTAATAACATTTACAAGGCATACGAAGTACAATTTCACCCAATCCAAAATGAAGATTATTGGTCTGCGTATACAGGTCTAAACTTCATATCAGACCCTCATACGCGACGCAAGGCATTCGGAAGACCATCTACAAAAAGGATTCCTAATGAGATGGATCAATCCACTCCAGATCAGCCCAAAAAATGCTCTTACTGTCGCAACCAAGGTCATCATAGGGGAAATTGTCCATTTCGTCAATAGTTAATTTTGTAATCCAATCAATAACAAATCTAGTACTTTTAATATTTCATATCAAATTGTCTTCTACATTTCAATTTCCTTCTTTTATTAATTAAATTGAAAGGACCACAATATCTTATTTGTCTAACACAAAAAACATAATCAAAACTTCTAAAACACCTCATAAAAATGTTTTTCAACAATCAAATTAAACTGGTAGTCAATTACAACAGGTCTGTAATCGATTACCAGGGAGTTTTTCCTCATTACGCACACTGGTAAGCGATTACCAGGGTTGTTACTACATAAAAATCAACTGGTAATCGATTACAAGGGGTCTATAATCGATTACCAGGGCCATTTTTGCCTACAATACTGAAGTCGAGCAGGGGGGCACGATTTTGCCCCCAAACGACTTCCCCATTTCTGTAATTTTTTCCGTTTTTGCCTATTTTCGTAATATGGCAGTGAAATTTCCCTATATCCATACAAAAACCTGTCACCATACCAATGCTAAGGCCTCCGCGCTTTATTTAATCCGTTGTATCCACATTTGGGAGGTTAGGGTTTGCTATAAAGAAAGCAAAACCGTCTCCACGAGAACTCTTGTTTGGAATGGTCATAAAGCAAAACTGGGTAACGAAGCTTTCTTGTTCCTTCAATGTGTTGTCCCATAGTTTGTTAAACTGGGGACTTGTTACTTGCCCAACACTCCCAGTTCCACCATGGTCATTGTGAGGTTGATGCCAGAATTTGAAACAGAAACATTTCCTTCAAGGTTTACCTTTTCTACGTCCGCAACGTTTCTGAAATTGTAATAAAAATAAAATGGTTGTGAATGAGCCTTTTCAAGAGGGATTATCAAGAGGAACACAAAGGTTTTATAAGTTAGAAATGTAAATACAAAATCGTAATAGATTTAAACTGTCATTTGACCGTTGACTTGTTGTATATATACTGTTGTCGTTAATGAGAAAAATAATCGTTTTCTCTAAATCTCTGCATCTCTGTATCACTGCATAAACTCTCTCTCGTTCTCACTTTTCAAACACGTTCCTCTCTTCTTCACTGCTACGCTGCCACTCTAATATTGGTATCAAGAGCCAAGAGGTTGCTCAACCTGGGAGGTGCTATCAAGCAAATAAATTCTGCAGCAGAGAAAGATTCACGTTGAGAAGAATGGCGGGGCTGATATAGAACAGTCTACCAGTATTTGATGGAAAGAATTTTGAAGATTGGTGCGTGAAGATGGATGCTATCCTGGGCTTCCATGAAATTGATGAAATTTTCAAGGTAGGGCTCAAAGAACCAGCAAAGAATGATACAGAAGAAATAAGGAAGGTGTATAAAGAGAATAAGAAATTATATTGTAAAGCACGAATGATCTTGCATCAATGTATCTCGGCAGCAATTTTCCAGAAGGTGTCAAAGGTGACAACGGCCAAAGAAACATGGGAAACCCTACAAGATGGATATGGAACTGCTGGAAACAGAAAGAAGATAAAGCTTCAGTCACTGCGGCGGCAGTATAAGTTATTGAGCATGGGGGAACAAGAAAGTGTTGAAGGTTACATCAACAGAATTCAGGTAATTGTGAACGCTATGCGTGCGTGCGATAAAATCGTAAAAGACAAAAAGATTGTACATAAAATATTGCGAACCTTGACACCCAAATACGACCATATTATCGTTGCCATCGAGGAAAGCAGAGATATGGAGAAGATGAAGGTTGAAGAGCTGCAAAATTCCCTTGAAGCTCACGAACAACGTCTGATGGAAAGGAAAACTGCTGAACAAGAATCAACATAGACCAGCGAAGCATTACAAGCCAAAATGCAAAAGGGTCGTGGATCCGGCAGAGGAAGAGGTAGATCTCGCGGTGGTCGTGGAAACAGAAATGGAGGTAGATACATTGGGGAACAAAACAAAGATGGTGAAAGCAACGAACAAGGTGGCTGCAGAGGCAGAGTAAAGCCCAAAGGAAGAGGGGGCAGAAAGAATACTGATTTGAGAAACATACAGTGTTTCACGTGCAGCAAATATGGCCACTACTCCTCCAAGTGTTGGTATAATGAAAACGCCAAGAAAGAAAAGAATGATGAAGCTAACCTTGTGAAAGACGAGGTGGAATCAAATTCTGATCAGGTCGTGTTGATGACTGTTACAGCGCATGAGAGAAGTTATGAGAGTCGAACAGCTGAAGGAAAACAGGTACATGAGTCAAGCAAAGACATAGACAAGTGCGCAAAAAATATTGCAAAAATTGAATACGTGTCTCTCGCTGGAAAGACGTGTCATGCAAATGAGGAAACGTCATGGTATTTGGATACAGGGTGTTCCAACCATATGACCGGCAATCGGAATTGGCTGATCGACCTAGACACCAGTGTTAAAAGCAGAATACGCTTCGCCGATAACAACACCATAAGAGCTGAAGGTGCAGGAAAATTCTTGATTACACGCAAAGAGGGAAGGCCAGTATACATGCACAATGTTCTTTATGTGCCTACCATGAGAAGCAATCTTCTGAGTCTTGGTCAATTGCACGAGAAAGGGTACACCATGAAAATGGAACGAGGACACATCAAAGTGTTCGATGAGAAGCAACGCATGATACTCAAGGCTCCTATTGCTAGCAATCGTACGTTTCGTGTAGATCTGATCACAGCGGAGATACAGTGCATGAAAGCAACAAATATCGAAGAAAATTGGTTGTGGCATTTTCGTTACAGGCATCTAAATTTTGGAAGCCTGATGCAACTCAAAGAAAAGAATCTTTTGAGTGGGATCTGTACGATTGAGGCACCTAAGAAAGTCTGTGAAGGTTGCACAATAGGAAAGCAAACATGATCGGTGTTCAAGAAACGTGCTTATAAGAGAGCAAGACAGCTGCTTGAAGTGGTGTATGCTGACATATGTGGACCTTTTGATGTGTCTTCTCTGGGAGGTAACAGATACTTCTTATTGTTTGTAGATGAACTTTCTAGGAAACTTTGGGTCTATTTGTTAAAAGAAAAAGGTAAAGCTTACACATACTTTGTCAATTTCTATTCCATAGCCGAGAGACAATAGGGCAAGCAAATCAAGATTCTCCGCACTGATGGAGGTGGTGAATTCAACTCAGGAGACATGGCAAAGTTCTGTACTGGAAAAGGAATCATACACGAAGTCACAGCCCCTTACACACCGCAACATAATGGATTGGCTGAAAGAAGAAACCGCATGCTTCTTGACATGGTCAGATGCATGATCAAAGGAAGAGGTCTTCCGCATTATCTGTGGGGAGAAGCAGTCTCAACTGCAACATACTTGCTGAACAGAAGCCCAACTAAAGCGTTGCCGACCAGCACACCAGAGGAAGCTTGGTCTGGAAACAAACCGGATATGCGACATCTGAAGGTTTTCGGATCTGTTTGTTACAAGCATGTTCCAAGTGAATTGAGGAGGAAATTGGATGACAAAAGTGAAGTGTTTATCTTTGTTGGGCACCATCCAACTGGAGCATATAGACTTTATGATCCAGTAAAGTCAAAAATTGCAATTAGTAGTGACGTGATTGTAGATGAATCTGCTATATTCAAATGGAAAGATTGTGAGACTAGCCCAGATGACACTCCCATTGTAGTAATTACTACACTGCTGGAGGAGAAAAATCATGACTAAGACAAATCAACAACCAACATAGAAGAAGTAAACATTAGACGTTCACAGAGGATGCGATTTCCATCAACAAGGCTTGCAGATCATGAATTGTTCAGAGATAGTGATATTGCAGACACAGGTGAAATAGTGCATTATGCCTTACTTGCAGGTACTAAAATCATAACATGGGAGCAAGCTATCAAAGATGACAAATGGAAATATTCTATGGTTGGGGAGCTTTCAACGATTGAGAAAAACAAAACATGGACATTGGTGGATCTGCCTGACTACAAGAAAGCTATTGAAGTAAAGTGGATATTCAAAACGAAGTACAAACCTGACGGGAGTGTGGCAAAGTTGAAAGCAAGATTAGTTGCAAAAGGATTTCTACAGCAACCTGGGATTGATTTCACTGATGTGTACGCCCCTGTCGCGAGATTGAAACGGTGAGGATCGTGGTAGCTATTACCAACTCAAACAATTGGACTATTAGCCAGATGGATGTTAAATCAGCATTTCTCAATGGGGCTCTCGAAGAAGAAGTTTACGTATGTCAACCGCCTGACTTCATCAAGAAGGGCCATGAATTGAAGGTTTATAAACTTATCAAAGCTCTCTACGGTCTTCGTCAGGCACCACGAGCGTGGAACAAGCATATTGACTCGTTGCTCAGCAGGTATGGATTTCAAAAGTGTATTGTTGAATATGGAATATATGTCAAATTCTGTGATCAGCTAGGTACCTTGCTGGTATGTCTGTACGTGGAGGACCTACTGGTTACTGGGAGCTCAGTGCAAGAGATCGAAAAATTCAAAGTTAAGATGAAGAATGATCTGGAGATGACAGACCTTGGCTTCTTGGGGTACTTCCTTGGATTGGAGTTTGTACAAACCAAGGATGGAATGCATATGAACCAGAGGAAATACATATCAGTTCCAATCATAGCAAATATGAAGCTCTCACTGCAGCAAGAAGAAAACAAGGTAGATGCAACTTTGTTCAGACAGATAGTTGGAACACGACGCTACATTTGCAGCAACAGGCCGGACATTAGTTTCGGAGTTGGTCTCATCAGCCGTTTCATGAACGATCCCAGATAGTCACACATGGCAGCTGCAAAGCATATCCTCAGATACTTAAAAGGTACATTAGACTACGGTCTCTATTTTCCCAGGAAAGCTGACAACCCATCAAACATCTTGGAAGCATGGTGTGATGCTGACTTGAGCGGTGACCAAGTAGATAGGAAGAGCACTTATGGGTATCTCTTCAAACTAATGGGAGCTCCTATCTCATGGTGCTCTAAGAAGCAGTTAGTCGTTGCACTTTCTTCATGCAAAGCAGAGTATATCTCTGCAGCCGAGACTGCATGTCAATGCACGTGGATGGAAGCCATACTACATGAACTGAAGATCGAGAATCGCAGACCAACATGTTTAAGGATAGACAACAAATCTGCTATAAATCTAGCCAAGAATCCAATATCCCATGGACGTAGCAAGCACATTGAAACAAAATTTAACTATCTCAGAGAACGTGTGAGCAAAGGAAAATTGGAACTGATCTACTGCAATACAAAAGAATAGGAAGCTGACATATTCACCAAAACCTTGCAGCAGAATAGGTTCGAAAAACTTAGAAGTTTAATTGGAATTAAATCTCTTAGCGATTTTGATTTAAGAGGGAATGTTAGAATGTAAATACAAAATCGTAACAGATTTAAACTGTCATTTGACAGTTGACTTGTTGTATATATACTGTTGTTATTGAGAAATATAATCGTATTCTGTAAATATCTGCATCTCTGTATCACTGCATAAACTCTCTCTCGTTCTCACTCTGCAAACACGTTCCTCTCTTCTTCACTGCTACTGCCACTCTAATAGTATAAATCCCAGAGTGATTGCATAAATACCAAAACGCCAATCACCACCTGCCATTATGAGTATGTTGTAGTCTGCACTTCGAAGAATATCAGCTGAGTATTTATCTTTTGTTGTTTTTAATTTTCCCTTTATCTCACGATTTCTTCTCCTCGTACTTTGTTTTATGCAATTACATTATGGGTCTTGTAATGTCGTGAATATTCCGTTAACAACAAAGTTATTTTTGTCTCTAACTGTAATTTGCTTAGTATAAGAATAATAATTACTTTGTCTTTATCCAAGTTGTGACGAATGTTTCCACGTACACAACTCACCAATCGATGAAAAAGATGAGCAGGCATGTCTGGCTGGTTAAAATGCCCAAAAGTTATTTGTGTTGCTTAAAGTAATAAAGATGCTATAATATTACGATTATCAAAAACATAAAATACTGTGTGCAATAACATCGGACGATAATGTAACGAAGGAATTTATTTACACAGATTTTTTTGACAATATTTTATTATAGCACACTTATTTTTTTTCCAGATTGATTATTTATTTATTATTGTGTTGATATATTCTAAATTCATTACACATGTATGTTGTTGTGTTAATATAAAAACAATATGTATTAACATATTATTGTCGAATGTAAAAATTAAGAAGAAAATGCGGTGGAAATTGGAAAAGTAAAAAAAAGTAAGTTTACGAAGAACGTTTTCATATTTGGATCTTTTACATGTTATGATTAATAACAAACAAGCTTTGTTGTGCTTGTTTACTCTCAACAAAGCTATGCTACTATTACATGTACAACGTTTACCTTGTATGTGAATAAGTGGTGCAAAACAACTATACCCTTTTTAATTACCAACAATAACTCATTCTCAGGGAAGAAGAATCATATAAAAGTGGTGAATACGAAGATGGGTTGGGGAGCTCAAAGTTCTTTCTGTCCTTGTTAAGATTTTTCACTACCTAAAGATCTTGGTTTCTTGAGAGATATTTGGGATGGACATGCATATATAGAGATTAGATTGTTGGAGTGTTGCGTTTATCTAGCACAAGAAAATAGCAAACACTAACAACTAAAATCGATGCTAATTAGTGAAAACGTACAATTTGCATCTCACATGTAATTGACCCCAAAATCATGAACTATTCACTATTATTAATTTTTGAAGATTAACTTTAAATAATATCGATGAAAATGATGTTATTTCATCACAATTCTTTTAATGAATTATTACTTAAAGAAATTTAGTGTATGTTAAACTCACACTAATGCAGTTTTGTTTTAAAATTTATTTAATTTAATGTTAGGTTAACCAAACTTAATGAAATATATTTTAGCATTTATTTAATTTGAATGGGTGTAGCCGACTCTAATGATATTAATTTTAAAAAATAATGATTATTGTAAAACACATATTTCCAAAAAAATATATAAAAACAAAAAATAGAGAAAAAAAATTGAATCGAAAGAGATAGTATAAATGAAGGAAATGAATGTAGATGAATGAGATAAATATGGATAAGGAAATATGAGTTTGAACAAAGAGTATGGGTATAAATGAAGTAGATGAGTGTTAAAAAGGGAAATGTGGATGAAGAAAATGAGTGTGACCAATTTTTTATGAAGAAGTGAGAGAAGAAAATGATAAGTGAGGAGATTAGCTATCATTAAATCTAGGTCATTGGATTAAGAATGATCTATGGTTCTTATTTATTATAACAACAACACATTTCGATTCATATAAATTTCACACTAACTTAAATAAATATTAAAGATAATAAACTTTAACTTATATAAATAATAAAAGCAAAATTATTGTGAATCAAATAAATGTAAATACTAGAAATAAATAAAATTATTGTTAGAGTTTTATTATCGAGTTAGTGTGGACTTGATTTAGTTAGTATCGATTCATATGTTGATGGAGTAGGGAGCATCATGTATGATACAATGTGTAGTAGACTGAATGTAGTGCATGATATTAGAGTGGTTAGAAGATCCATGATAAATCCTCAAAATGATCATTCAGAAGTTTTATCCTTAGTGGGTGGTGAGATATGTGAATAAATAGTATCAGATGGATTATTGTATAGACGATTTACCCACAGTTCAAAAGCTATAAAGATTATTAAATAGTATCATATGGATTATTATATAAAGATGCCATTACTGTAAAACCTGATGATCCTCTCGGTTGTCGTGCTTTTCCTGTAGGCTCAAGTGAATGTTTGCAATGTCGTGATGAAATATCTAAAGAGGCTTGCTTTGAGGACTCTATGAGGTGATTCTTTTCTGTACATTTTCTATTAGTGTAGAAGTGGCATAATTTTGAAGTGAATTTATTTTCATGATGCAGATTAGTAAAACAAATGTAACGACAAAATCATGAGAAGTTATTTGTTGGTAAAAGTATGCCACTTTCTTTACATTGCAAGTATTTCTTACACTAAAAAATAAATTATTTTAGGGGGGTCAGTTCCCCGCGGTTTCATAAACCTAGAAAGTTTTCAGCGGTTTAGACCTCCCTAAATATTTTTAAAAAATTCCTAAACATTTTCCTTATTCTCTAATTTTCTCACTCTACATTCATTTCCTCGTACCTATGCTTCATTCCCTCAAACCTTATCTTCTCGCTCCCTCTGTGCTTCATTTTCTAGTTTTCCTTTAATTTTCTCGCTCTCTAAAACTTCACCGGAATCATTTTCCTCTAAACCCCTTCCTGCTCCATCTTCATGTTGTTCTTCTCTTGCTTGGGCTGAGCATTGTGTTCATCGTGTAGAGGCGTCGTGGTGCTTTGTTGCAGTTCAATATCCCTAAGTTCAATATCCCTAACCTCCGTGTTGGAACCCTAGATTCTCTACTCTCTCTCAGTGATGACCTCACCAAGATAACTTGCCAATCTGCCGAAACTCTATTTTACTCTGATCTCGCTTTTCGATTTCCTCAACTCCTTCATCTGGTATGTTTAAGTCGAACAATTTCGTGGAAGGAGTGACGCACAAGATCAGGCACCAGATTGAGGAGCTCCAAAGAGTTTCTGGTGTGGACAGTGGCGGCCTCACTGTTGACGGTGTCCCTGTGGATTCCTAGTTGACTAGCTTTGCTTCCCTTTTTGTGCACCATTTGCAATCAATCTCTGATTTGTGATTATTCTTGTTTGTTCGAGTGGCATTTATTTGTTTTTTCTGTTCTGTGCATTCGTCAGCTAAAGCACCAAAGAAACCAAAATAAAGGCACTGTCAAAAAAGGGGTAGTAGAGTGAGTTTGGTGTTGCGTTATAATTACGATCCTATGGGATTGATCGAGAGAGCATGGTATTCATGGAAGCGTGTATGCTAAAAGTGTGTAAAAACTTTGAAAAAATTTCCTCAGTCATGGTATTCACTGCTCATTTTTCAACTGCATAAAAAATGGTCCCAAAACTGGAAAATTGAGAAAGATTGTGATATGACATTGCGTGACAAAGCCAATTTCGCGAGGCCAAATTAAGTCTCTTATTTTGACTGCTTCTCTATCTGCTTTAATGCCAACAGAGTGAGAAAGAAAGCGAGATTCTCCTTCTATTTTTTTCTCTATCTGCTTTAATACCAGTTCAGACAATGTGCTTTTGGAATCAATCAACTTTTAGTACAGTTTTTTCTCTTTGCCTGTTGCCATATTGCTTACAGGATTATGTCTAAATTTTTACACTGCACTATTCTAAATTTGTTGATGTCGTAAACTTCCTTTCAGCCGCATAACTACAACAATAATCATCCATTTGTTATTTTTGAAAAACTCTACTCTAAATATGCATGATTGTGTCGTTGTAGAGATTACTTAATATACATATGTTAGTAAAAGTTCATTGTCCCTTGCTTCCTCTGAAGTTGCTGGTTATATTACAGTTTTTCCCTCAATCATTTTCCTCTTTCTACTTATATAGTTTTCTGTCAAATGCATATACATCATGGAAGTTACAAGAACAACAAAATAATGTTTTTTTTCTTGTTTTGATCATATATAGTTGTTGTTTATCTGTTTGTCTTCAATTCCCGGTATAGCTAGCTAGAAGATAGAGACCTTCTGGGCCTGACATTATTGCTGGCACTGAATATATACGCTGAGTTGTTGACCAAGTAAAACTAGCTACATTAATTGCTTAATTTTTAGGCAATTAATCTATAATTTTGAATCAAAGTAATTACAAAAGGAAGGTTAACCACATGCTTAAAAAAGAAGCTTGTGTAAAACAAAAAATTTAAGTCAAACTTATTTTTTCATAATCAGTTAATAGTTCAAAATCATGTCATCCTGTGAAAAATACTGCTAAAATGTAAAAAATGGAATTAAGCTAGGAGATCGAGACCGAGGTCAACCTCAATAATGGTCTCATAGATCATATTTTCTTGCAATATTTTAAGCTTTTAAAAGAATCTGATCACAACCAGAGTTTACAAATCTGATAGAAATTAACAGTAAGAAAACTTACAGTGTTATGAAGGGAGGGTTCATCGGTTCTGTTTCCTGTTGTATTACAATCGTAAGGCCTTTCTTCATCTTTCAGCAAATTTTGTAAGGAAGATTTTTCTTCCATTTTCCTAACCCTTTATGATGGTTACCACTACTGAGAGATGGTGATATCAGATATCCATATATATAGGTGATTTTCCCAAAGACTTTAATCTCTTCACCAAACTTGTGAGGCTTAACTATATATTGGGTGTAGTCTGCAGTGTTTATGGACGAAATTTCTGCAGAGTCCTTGCTAAGTCTATTTTTCTAATACCTTGTTTTTCCATCCAAAATATTTAATTACCTTTGTTAAATTATAAAATATAAAAAACATCAAGTAAATGATGGAGAAAGGAAATATACTTTTCTACACCAAATATGAAAATGACCTCATTGAGGGTGGAGATAAGATATAGTCTTCTTCAAGATAATAAATAATATTGTGAGTATTTTATTTTAGGTACATCTTTAATGTGAAACTTTCCATTGATAATCTTATTTGAGAGAAGAAAAATATAAGAAAAAATATTTTTTATTATTTTATCCGTGGTAGAGGCTCCAAGACATGGTTGAATTGGAAACCCTAGTGTTAAGACAATTGTGATAAGGGACTTGCTAACTAATTAAGGAACCATTTAGAGTTTGTTAGAACTACTTAGCTACGAATCATCTCAATTTTTTGCATTTAGGTTAATGAATATTTAATAAATATTTATTTGGTTTGTTCCTTTTAAGATTAACTTGTTAGGTATCATATTTCTTATCTTTTAAATAAATTTTTGTGTTATAGATATCTTCATTGACATCACAAGTCAGTGAAATGAAGGCAATGATGACACTTTTGTTGCAAAATCATCAAGGCTCATTGCCTTCACAACTTGCAGTATTTCAACGATCATCGGTAATAATTGTTAAATTTATTTGTATGATTTTTTTATTAAATATATTATCGACTAACTATTATGTTATATTGTAGGTATCTGATCAAGGGAGTGTGCCAAACAATGGATGTAATGAAGAAGAAGAAAATTAGATATTGTTATTGAATATCTTTGAGTCAAAGTAAAAGGTTTTATTTGAGATGTTGGATGTTATTTGAGATGTTGGATCTTTAAGTGTTGAAGTTTATAGAATTACTCAAGGTACATTCATTTTGATGAAATTCTGTTACATCCACTAGGATTGTAATTATGCTAAGCAGGTCAAATATTATCATTCTCAACTCATTGCATTAAACTGAAGTAAATTCAATCTTGAACCTGAGCTATATTGTTGGTTGAATTCCTAAGAGTCAGGCATTTAGATAAAAATATACATTTACAGGTGCCACTTTTGTACTGATTGAATTACTGATATAATATTGGGCTGGAGAAGAAGACAACTGCTGTAGTTTGCATGTAGTCACAGGTTCAACACTCTCAAGACAACTATAGTACCAAATTACATAAGAACGCTGTGGAGTTTATTATTTTTAATTTTGATTTGCCTGTTACTTTAATCTCGTATTCATAATTCTAGCATTTATGATTAGCCCTTCCACCTTCTTGCATTCAAATCTCAACATCCTCTTAAACAAGGACATTGATATTCGGAACCTACCTAACTCTACTAGCTTAGTTGTTTCTTGGTTTTAGGAAATATGCGGAGGTTGATTTTGGTATTAGCTCATAATGTACGAAGTCTGAAATTCCTTAGAAAGTGTTTGAATCTTTGTTTAACTTTCCAAACAGCGCTGAATATGACAAAGATAGCATGAATTGGAGAAATGTAGTAAAGAAAATTCAGTCTTTGGGACCTGGGTTCAAAGTAGAGTAAGTAATTATGGGGGGAAAGGGTGGGCAGAGATGACAAAAACTAGACTTTTTCTGATAGTATTATTATAAAGTTGAAACCCAGGAAGTGTCAAATAGGAATCCACATGCGAAGGATAAGGCAGCACCGGCGGAGTAATCCCTGGATTTCCGGCGGTTTTGAAAAAACCCCCGCTATTTCCGACGGTTCCAGAAGACCCCCGCTATTTCCGGCGGTTCTAGTAGACCCCCGCTATTTCCGGCGGACCCAGAAAACCCCCGCAATTTCTGGCGGTTTGAAAAGACTGCCGGTACTTACTTAGCGTCGGATGATTTCCCAACGGTCCCTGCGACCGCGGGAAAAGCACTTTCCGGGAGTTTAAACCGCCGGTAATATTGAAAATAACCCCGGTAAAATTCCCGATTTTTGTAGTGTAGTTCCTTCATCGTGGATTTTAAAATGGAGAAATTACTTGGCTGTCAAAAGTTCTGATACGTGAAACTTTCGATTTAAGTATAGGACATGTACATGAATTAGATTTAAGTATGGTTCTCAATTATCACGTTAAGGTTGTTGCTTTTGTTTCCAAAATGATTGTTTATATGTTGTTTTGTTCTGGTAGAACAACTCTTTTCTTATTCTCATTCATTAACTCTCACAGTGATGAAACCGAGGCCTTTCAATCAATTACTATTACATTAGCTAGATGGAATTTGGTTACCATTCAGAACAACCTTATTCTCCTTGGTTCTTCATCCTTTCTAGATCAAAATTTCAGATTTATTCCTTTGATGGATAGACCTTTGTTTAGTTGATATAAGGTAGAATTGCTACTCTCTTATATAACACTTTGAATCTAGTTTGGAATCTTAATTATGTGATGAAAACCTCTTGAAATTAGTCTTGGAAATGTGATTGGATCTTAGTTATGTTTAGACGTGAACCTTTGACTTCATAAGTTCCTCCTTGTTTATGTTGGTGGAGCGAACCGAGGGGAACATGTCCTCCCCCTTCCTAGTCACCTTAGTGATGAATTATTTCTGAAATTTGTTTGTGCAGAAATTTTATGAGATAAGGTTAGTATATATATAATTTAGTGTTAATTGTGTGTGATGAAGAAGCACCTTTGTTTACAATATGACTGTGACTGTATTTAATTGGATTGGAATTTAAAATGTAGTGAGTGGTTTATGTTTTAAGTCAAAGATGCAGGACGTAAGGAATGATTCCTTGGTTAGTCTTTGACGTGGCTATTAAGTGCAGCATGGTTAACCAAATATCCTGTATTAAGTATTGAAGATTAGATGTCTGTGATGATGAGTTGGTTAGAGTTTAACTTTGAGAAATAGAGAATTATCACACCCACTTTTGAACAGTGTGACCAACATGATATGATAGTTAAAATCTTAGGTGTTAAATTGGTGGTTGGTGACTAAATCAGAAGTGGCCTTGGTAGCAAAATAATTGCAGACCAAAATTATTGAAATTAAGTTCATTAAAATTTCTTTTGGACTGCATACAATGTTTAAGTTATATTTTAAAGTAGTGAAAACTTATTATATCGTTTTACGTGAAAGAAAATTTTGATTGGTACATCTTTTATCTTGTTTTAAAAAAAATTAATAAAATAATAAAATAATAATAAAAATAAAAATTACAATAATAATAATAATAATAATAATAATAATAATAATAATGATGATGATGATGATAATGGTGGATGAATTTCATAGCAGTATGTAAAATTTAGACAAATTAAGTTGGGTTAAATATGTTTTTGATCTCATAACTTTCAGTGAAAATTGGAATTAGTCTCTCTTCAAAACTTTAGCCTAATTTAGTCCCCCAACTTTAAAAATGTATGAATTTAGCCCTTTTAACTAAATTTTGTTAGGTTTATTTGATGTTTCAAGCACGTTTCATAATAGCATTTGGATTGTTTACACTCTTTGACGCATTTGGATTGTTTACACTCTTTGACACATATTTGGTTCAATGTCAATCGAGAAACGTGTTTGAAACATCAAATAAAGTTAACAAAATTTGGTTAAAAGAAATAAATTCATACATTTCTAAAGTTGGTAGGCCAAAGTTTTGAAGAGGGACTAATTCCAATTTTCACTAAAAATTAAAGGACCAAAAATATATTTAACTCAATTAAGTTTAGTGAGACTTTCGAGAGTTGGTGTTGTTTTAATGTTTTGTAATTGAATGGATGGAAATTTGATATTTTCACGTGATAGAAGGAGATGGCTTCTTTCATTTTAATTGTTCTTATTGAAATTTTATATCTTATTTGAATTTATTAAACTTGGATATATATATATATATATATATATATATATATATATATGTGTGTGTGTGTTTGAATAACTATGAATATTTTCTTTAATAAGTGTTGATAAATATTGTTTTTTGGACTTTTATTATATAAGGAGTAACAAGTATGATATATCTCCAGAGCTTGCTCAACCATGGAGAAAGGTGCAAGCAAGAAACAAACAGAAGGAAAGTGCAGGAAACAGAGATAAGGAAAGGAAAAGTGCAAAAGAAGTATGAAACTAAACTTTTATTTTTCTGAAAACTTACAACTACTGTTTCCATAAGGCTATGTTATTTTTTAACATGCAGTATTGGTTTTGTTTAACATAGGTTGAGTCAATAATAAGCAACTTACAAATATCTATAGTTTTGTAATGATGAGGTGGACTATTTTCATAGGATTTTGCTATTCATTGATTAGCCACTAAAACGTAGGTTGTATAATATGTTATAATCCTAGTTGTGCTACTTGACTTTTGTATGATGTTACCTATGTTATCTGGGTTATATCAAATTGATGGAAATGATTGAATCTGACATGTTCAAGCTATTGGTTTATGTTAGTTTATCGACAGTGAAAGAATAGAAAATTAGGATAATCTATTTTTTTTATAAAATCATAAAGTTATATACGGATTTTTTCGTATGTAATTGTATTTTTAATTATATATAGATTTTACATACGGATTTTTCGACATATAATTCCATACGGATTTTATATACGGATTTTATATACGGATTTTTCCGTATATAATTACATACGAATTTTATATATGGATTTTTCCGTATATAATCATATACGCAAAAATTCGTATATCAATTATATACGGATATATCTGTATATAAATTATCTATGATAATTTTATATACAGATTTTTGTCCGTATCTAACTAAGTGTTATATACGGATTTTTGGCCTTATATACAAATTTTGGTTGTATGTAATTCAATTATTTCTTATATTGTAACCAAATCTTGTTTTGAAGTTTAACATAACGTCTAAAATGAAATAATGTTTAATCGTCTAGGATAATATGTTAGAAGCCCTAAACATTAACATTAAAAACCTTACTCATATAAAACAAAACTTACTTAGAATAGAGAGTGAACACTATGGTAAGAAAAATGTGTCGCGAGATGCAAGTGAACGAGTGGTGACCACTAACATCATGTGAGTGGTGACAGTGTGAACAAACGTACGATGATAATGTGGCACAAATGACGACGGTAATAGGTAGTGAACAATGGAGGCAACATATGTGAAAATGAGTGGCATAACGAGTAGAACGTGTAGAAATGGCGACATGAGTAAATGACAATAAACAAAAAATGATGACAATGTGGGTTTAAGGAGGATGGACAATGGTGCAAGATGCTTAGGAGAGTGGAAATGAGAGAGAAAAATCACGTGTGTGTGTGTGGAAAGCGAAAATTGAAATATGAATAGATGCGCCAGTTTTTTAACAACAGTCGCAGTAGGAAATTATTGTCGTTTCTCATATGATTCACTTTTATGACGATTATACAAAAGAATCCTTGGAGTAGGAGACATAGGAAGTGCAAATGCCTTGATGATAAAGGATGTTTTGTTTCTAGAAGGTTTGAAGCACAATCTTCCCAGTATTACTCAATTATGTGACAAAGGTTTCAAGGTAACATTCGAACCCAATTATTGCACTATCCATGAAAATGATTCTTCTGAAATTTCTTTGAAAGGTATTGGACATGCTAATATTTATTTAATTGATTTCAAAAATATTTCAAATAAAAATATTTCATGTTTAGTAGTAAAAGAAGAAAATCCATGGTTGTGGCATAAAAGAGCTGCTCATATTCATATGCAACAATTGAATAGACTCGTATCTAAAGACTTAGTAAATTGGTCTACCAAAACTCAATTTTATAAAAGACAAACTATGTGCTGCGTGTCAAAAGGGTAAACAAACTAAATCATCTTTTAACTCAAAAAATATTATTTCAAGTGAAAAACCGTTAGATTTCTTACAAATGGATTTATTTAGTCCTTCAAGGATAAAAAGTTTTGTGGAAATTATTATGCTTTAGTTATTGTTGATGACTATTCAAGATATACATGGACATTCTTTATATTACTCTAAAAAGTGAAACCTTCAATGTTTTCAAAAAGTTTGCAAAACAAATTCAAAATGAAAAAGATTTGAAAATTAAATCCATTCGTATTTATCATGGGAGGCAATTTCAAAATGAATCATTTGAAAATTTTTGTGAAGAATTTGGAATTTCTCATAATTTTTGTACCTAGAACTCCACAACAAAATGAGTTGTAGAAAGGAAAAATATATCTGTGGAAGAACTTGCAAGAACTTTATTAAATGAATCTAATATTCCAAAACATTTTTGGGCTGACGCTGTAACTACTGCATGTTATGTTTTAAATAGAATGCGTATTCGTCCTATTTTAAAATGTACTCTTTATGAATTATTTAAAGGAAGAAAGCCTAACGTTTCATATTTAAGAGTATTTGGATGCAAATGTTTTGTTTTAAATAATGGAAAACAAAATTTGGGTAAATTTGATTCAAAATCCGATTAAGATATATTTCTTGGTTATTCTCTAACTAGTAAAGCATATAGATTTTTTAATAGGAAAACGTTTGAAATTGAAGAATCTATGTATGTTATCTTTGATGAAATTGTGGACCTTGAGGAAAAACCTCTTGAGTCAAATGAATAAATGCAAGAGACAACAATTGATGAAACAAATAATCAACTTGAAGATTTAGCTAAGACATGGCAACAACCCTGAGGATTATCATTAGAAAATATTATTGGAGATATCTCAAAAGGGGTAAGTACTCGTAGAAGCTTAGCAAATTTTTGCATGATTAAGGCTTTTGGTTCACAGTTAGAATCTAAAAACGTCAAGGAAACTCTAGAAGATGATCAATGGTGTGTAGCAATGCAAGAATAACACAACCAGTTTGAAAGAAATCAAGTGTGAGAGTTAGTCCTCATAGAAAGCACTCATCAAGTGATAGGAACTAAATGGGTGTTCAAAAACAAACTGGATTATATAAGTTTTTTTTATATTTTATTTTTTATATGATATGTTTCTTTTATTAAAATGTAATAAAAAAATTATATAAGTTTATAGTTTATTATAAACATAAGTTATTAAGATCATTTGATGTGGTTTTTCTTTACTACATAGTTATTTTATTTCTTTTATTTAAAACTAAACGAAAAGTAGTATATCCTTTTGAAAAGAAATTTGATTTAATATGGATTAAATTTAAATAATTTGTTCAAGTTAACCCATAATCTATATTTGATCAATCCGTAAAATTAAATATAAATTTAAAAATAATAAATTAAATTGTATTGACTTAATCAAATTGAAACTAAATCCAATCCAATTCAACATACGTCGACCCTGTTAATAACGTTGTTTGATTTGAAAATATTAAATTTGGAATATTATAGGTTGAATTAAAATTGAATCCAATCCAACTCTGATGTCGTCGGAACCTTTGTTTTAAATTTATTCAACTTTGTCTTGCTATTTTCTTTTAATAAATTATATTAATATATTATTTCTTAAATTATATTTAATATCATGGTCCTATAAAATATGCTTCTCACGATAGCAAAGACACCACCCAATTTCTTTAAGAAGCAAATTTTGTTTTTTTAATGAAAAAGTTCTTTTAACATCTCTTTTTTAATAATTTTTTAACAATGCCTACGTGATAGTTTGTGATTAGTCCGTTTTGAATATTTTTTTAAACATCAATTCAAACAAACCAATAAAGTGATGACACGTATTCTGTTGTAAAAAAATTGTTAAAAAAAATTGTCAAAATATCAGGATATTTTTTAATCTCTATACATTGTGAAAGTTGACTTAAGGTTGTAGCTACAATAAAGAGTTTTAAGATGGGTAGTATTGAGTGACACTTCTTTCACTTGCTTCATAGAATGTATACCTTGCAGTAGGACTGAAATTCTGAAATGATCTCCTTTATATAATTGTTAACTGAGTTCTTCTAGATATCTCTTGCATCGTCAATATAAGTTATAATATTGTATGATGTAGTCGAAATGCTTTTTTAATATTGAAAACCTTTGGTTATGTTAATTACCCGTCATTAAGAAATAGAACAAGTATATGATGAATCAGTTTTTGGTAAGAGAAGATATTAATTGGAACTCTCGTTGAATTTTTTGGTATAATCAATTGATTTAATGTTGTCGTAGCTTTAACCTTTTTATAATAGATAAATTTGAATTGAGTTTTAGTATAAAAAATAATTTTAATTTGTTACTTGGATTCTTCTCGTCGTTGTTTTTAGTGTACTTTGATCTAGTCTTTGTTAACTTTATTTTTAATATCATTTTTTTTTGGACCTCGTCAATTGTTTGTAACTATTTTATTTTGTATCTATTTTTAATTTTGTTTTATCTCATGTTTATTGGACTTTCTTAAGTTTCGTATTTAAATAATTCCTCTTTCACTTAAGGACGTATAATGAAAAAATTACACATCAAAGGTTTGAATCATCCTACCTTACTTGTAAATGGTCAAGAGATACCATTGTGAAGTATAAGATAAATTTATACATTCTTTTGTGACAAAACATCAAGATCTTCTTCACCTTTTTTTCCTATGCCACTAAATTTACGGAGGGAAATTGACCAATTTAAAAGAGAATTTTACATGAAGGATAGACAACTTCAACCAAAAAGAAAAGATATTAATGAAGAAAGGAATAATGTGATGAGGATGAAAGTTAATTTCACTATTTTATTGGTTCGTATATTTGAAACGGATCAATCACAAACTATCATATCAATAATTGTAAAAAAATTGTAAAAACAAATTCTTAAAAAAAAAATTTCCTTTGAAAAAACCATACCCTAATATGATAAGAGAATGAGTGTTTCCAAAAGCCCTTTCAACAATGCAAGCCAAGATGAAGATGAACAACAAGACTTGTAACAGTATGGGTCAAGAAGGTTTGGGTTGATGAAATGAAATTCAAGATAAACAAATTTCTGCACCTCCTTTTTTTCTTTATGCTCCCTATAAAAATTGTAATTCCCAAAATATTTCTTATTAAAGTTATAATAAAAATCTCTATTCCACTTTCTTTTTCATATACTTTTACACTTTTCTAATTAAGTATTTTAAAAAATATTTTTAATGAGAGAAATGTCTTTCGAATTTATAAAATTAAAAAAAAAAAAAAAATTTTAAATTGAATATTTTGAAATATATTTTTGAATTTAAAAATACAAAACATTTAATCCTATAATTTTGAATTTTAAATATAGTTTTACAACACCATTTGTAAAAGCACTTTGAATTGGAAACATCACTGTTAGATTGTAAGCCGAGTTTGTAAGTTTGTTAGACAATTGTTGCTTAAATTGTATCCGACAATTGTTTTTCCTATTATAAATACTGAACTTATGTACTCTTTAAAGAGTGGATTTTGAGATCAGTGAATAATACGAAATTTTAGTGCGTTTAGAGTTTGCTATTTTCTTTCTCGTCTCACCTCTCTAACCATTTGGTGCAATGAGTTTGGTCGTTCAGTGTTGTTCGTGTCCTATTGGGTCATCCTATGATGTTAGTGCTGCAGTGTTTTGTTGGGGTGTGTTCGTAGTGTTCGGTGTAGAAGCATTACCATGCGGTAAGGCGCACTAGGCATCACAAACCGTTCGAATAGGCACACTCGGTCCATACCCTCGTTCTTAGGGATGGCATCGGGTCGGGTCGGGCACGGATAGTGTCTACCCGCAACTCGATCCGACAAAAAAAAATTCTCCCGTTACCCGTACGGATACCCACTTAAAAAGATACCCGCAAATATTTAAACAAATATATTTTTATAAATTATTAAAATAAAATTACAAAAAATATATATAAAATATAATATAAATTAAATTAAATATAAATTAAAATTTAATTTTTGTTTCGGTTGAATTGGTCTGAGGGTCGGTCGTTCTTCTTTGCTTTGTTCTCTTTTGATTTTCAATGCTTCTTGAGAATGTCATCCACTCCGATGGGTTGTTAGGGTTGTTGATATGCATAAGACACTCCGACGCTCAAGATATAAAAAGGTTTAAATAAATTTTATTAGGATAGAAGACGAAGATTGTACCTAGACATCAATTATATATTTATAGAGCCTGTGGCACGCAAACCCATTGATTAACCATTACTGCAATATATTTTTAGGCAATCAAACCCAATAATCAATAATTAATACCGTATATTTTGTAAAGAGGAAGACAATTTGACCTATTAATTAGTGCTATATATTTTTAGGCAATGAAACTCAATATTCAATAATCAATACAATATATTTTTGTAAAGAGTAAGACAATTTGACCTATTAATACCTGTTAATTATCCATAAATGACAATTAATTTCGATCTGTATATTTCATATATTACAATTCTAATTAAATTTAACCTTGTAAAAAATAAATTAATGTTAATTTTAATTAAATTTAACTTATTAAAATAAAAATTAAATTTTTATTTTTATTTTTTGCAGGTAGTGGATATCCGCGGGTACGGATAATATAATACCCGAACCCGACCCGTTTATAAGCGGGTATTAAAATACCCGCTATCCGCGGGTTTCGGGTAGTAAATATCCGTGGGTATCAACTATCCGTCGCAGATTTTATCCGCGGATATCCACAGGCGCGAATTTTTTTGTCATCCCTACTCGTTCTCTTCTTGTTCCAATAGTGGTATCCAGAGCTTCAGAAATCATCAAGGGCTTGGCGAAGGCTTGGCAAAAAGGCGATTGAAGCGTGAAGAAGATCAAGACTGTGTTTCTTGGTGAAAGATCGAGGGTGTAAAGAATGACCAGCAGTGATATGTCTGCTAATCTACCTGTTCTCACAGACAAAAACTAGAGTAGGTAAGGCACACAAATGCGAGTCTTGTTTCACGTTCAAGATGTTAGCAGTGTTGTGGAGGGAGTGGATTCTGTGTTTGATTTGCGCGACACAGAGAAAGAGGATTTTAAGAGGAAAGATGATAAAGCTCTATTCGTCATCCATCAATGCGTGGATGACATGCATTTTGAGAAGATACAAAATGCGACTACAACAAGAGAAGCTTGGAACATCTTGGTGCGCTGCCATGCTGGAGGGGAAAAAGTTAAGAAGTTAAAGCTTCAGGCATTGAGGAGACAATACACTTGCTGATGGAGGATGGTAATAAGGTGAGTGAGCTTTTCAACAAAATACTGTCAATTGCTAACTAGATGAAAGGCTGTAGTAACACTGTTATTGGTCTCATGGTAATTGAGAAAATTATGCGGTTAGTGCCTCCGATGTTTGATCATATTGTGGTAGCAATTGAAGAGTCTAAAGATCTTAAAAAACTAAAGATAAAATAACTTCAAAGATCTCTGGAGGTGTATGAGATGAGGATGCGGGAAAGAAAGCCTATCAAACTCGATGAGCAAGTGTTGAAGGTTCAGCACGTCAAAAATGAAGATAAGAAGACATTCAAGAAATGGAAAGGGAAACATGGTAAAGGGAAGAGGAGAAATGATAGGAACAAAGATGACCAAAATGAGTCTTCAACAAAGGAGCAAGGCAAACCAGAGAAGAACTTCCGCAAGAAGGACAAGAGAAATATTGAATGTTTCAATTGTCATAGGTATGGACACTACTCTAATGAGTGTTATGCTGAAAAGGAAGAACATAAGAAGGGTCAAGGAAAGGAGACCTATATAGCTCAAGAGGAGTCTGATACAAAACCCCTCATATTGATGACAACTACATCTATAGTAAGCTCATACTCTCAAGACAAACTGTGGTATTTGGATTCGGGATGTTCAAATCATATAACTTGCCACAAAGAATGGTTGGTAAATTTTGATAAAACCAAGAAGAGTATGGTGAAATTTGCTGATGACAACACTTCAAAGGTAGAGGGAGTTGGTGATGTTAAGGAAGAATGGCTCGCGTGCCATTCTAACTGGTGTGTTGTTTGTGCCTGTAATAAGGTACAACCTTCTGAGTATTGTCCAATTAATTCAAAAGGGTTTTACAATTGTAATGGGAGGCTTCAATAAGGTTGAGGTGTTTGATAAAAGAAAAAACCTGATCTTGAGGAGCAAGATCTCGAAGGATAAAACATTTCATATCAACCTAGTGAAGTCCACAATGTGTGAAGAATATGGCGTTACAGAATGTGAGATGAATACTGATACACAGACTGGTGATGAGGAAGGTCTGGTGCACGTAGCTATGTTTGCAGGTGCAGAACCGATCAGTCAAACAGAAGCCTTGAAGAAATCCGTGTGGAAGGATGTAATGAGAGAAGAAGTTGATTCTGTTAGGAAGAATGGAATCTGGAAGCTAGTTAACATTCTAGCTGAGAAGAAGAAAAGTGTTGAAGGGAATGCTGCTAAAGAAGCATGGGGAGTCACAGGTGAACGGAGACATGGCGAACACCAAAACACCCGACCACAACATTTATTCAACCAAACGGGGCGTCGCTCAGGAGTGTCAAACTGGCAACCATGCTCACACTGTTAATTCACGTCACTCAATTGCTCTTTCGCACCGTCGGTCTTGGTCGCACAACTCGCACAAATTAGCATTCGCCTTTTCCACGTGATTGGCAGGGACAATTGCTTAATAGACGTTCAAGTTCTACGAGTCAGTGAACACACTGTTCGGTCACACACTGTTCGATCTCGATGCGGTGCGCTAGGTAGGCTGGAGAGGATGGGTGCTACCTCTATGTGCTCGACTTAGAGGGGTGTGTTAGATTGTAAGTCGAGTCTGTTAGTTGATAAACAGTTGCTGCTTAAACTGTATCTGGCAGTTGTTTTTCCTATTAAATACTGAACTTTTGTACCCTTTAAAGAGTTGATTTTGAGATCAGTGAATAATACAAAATTTCAGTGCGTTTAGAGTTTGCTCTTTTCTTTCTCTGTTCACCTCTATAACCGTTTGGTGCAACCACTATTAGAAAATAGACTTTTTATAGCTACTTTTTGTACCTGTTAAAATTTATTAGCTATAAAAAAGGATCTAGTAGCAATATTGTAAATAAAAGAAATTTTTTTATACTAGTTACACTTAGAACAGGTATGAAAAATAGCACGATGACAAAATCGTAATAAAAGGATAAATAATTTTACATCGGTTATACGCAAAACAGGTATAAAAAATAATTTTTTATACCTATTTTACACCGGTCACTGTCCTTATCCGCAGACTGCCAAAATCTCTTTCCCCCTATAAGACGAAACAGAAACAAAAAGAGGAGGAAACCTCCCTCTTGCGTCACGATCCAGAACGGAAAGGAGAAAGTAAACCTCCGCCACAATCTCCGTTGAACCTGGCCCTTCTCTCCCTGCGAGGAAGTGCTAAAACTCAAAAAGGATAGAGGGAAGAAGGGTTCTGTTTGAATCGCGCCATCACTGCACCGTCGGCGACACCCTCGTCGTGCTCTTGCCGTCATTGCAGCGCCATAGAAGAATGTGGCTTCATTTGGATTTCGTAATTGCAGAGGAGAATGAGACTTTCCAACTTTTCCCTCACTTTAAACTTCATTTTTTAATTCAAAAATTAAAAAAAAAACACTTTAGTCACGTTTTTAATGCCAAGCTATAAAAATTACACAGTCAGCATGCCCTCTTTAACACCGTATGATCAATTTGATGGAAATACCCTATTTGATTTAATTTTACAAAAATAAGGATCTAATTGAAACGCCAAAAAAGAAAGGATTCTATTTGAGATTTTGGACAAAAATAATTCTCTATATTAAGGGCAGAGTTCGAAACACTCAACGTCCGCAACGCCGCGACCCTTTCCAAATCGCCAAACCATTGCTCGTCAACACAAGATCCGTAGCTCCAAACCCTAGCATCTTTGAAACCGCGCCTCATTCCTCTTCATTCAATATTTTCCACCGAACATCTTCTTCATTCTAGGGTTCCTTCATCCTTTAGGTATTTTCTTCCACCATTTACAGTGTTCAATCTTTGATTTATTCTGTTTAAACACCTTTCCATCCTTTGTTTTTTTATAAGTGTTTATGAGTAAACTGATCATAACAAGGTCTCTAATGCATATTTTCTTTGTTCCAATTTAGTATGATTAAAAACTCTTGATTATTTTTTACTTTTGCAGAAAGAAAAAGATTAATAGACCTAAGCCATTATTTGCTGAAGATGTGAATGCAATCTTCAGACAAGCAAAAGAAGAACAAGAAAAAACTTATTTCATTGGGTAAAATCATTCATGTCTTCACCAAACAGCTCACACATTTGTCTTGGTTTAATTTAGAGGTATATCTACAATCCTCCCCAATTTTACAATTTAATTTTCATTTTATTTTATATGAATTACATTTTATTTTCATTTATGCTGAAAATCTTTAAGCTATTCATTTTGATATTAGAATCACTTGATATACTAATGTGTTTCGGAGGTCAGGGTTCAGGGCTACAACGAAGAACATTCAATATTTTCAACTGTTAGTACGAGGTGTTATAATATTTATGTAACCTTTATTTCAACTTTTAGTATTTTTACATGCAGTTTTCATGTATCAGTTTGTAATTCAATGTAAATTTAGATTATAATTGAAATTTTATTTAATATATAATATGTTATATTTATATTATTTGTTTAATTATATTTTTGAATTTGTACCGGAAAAAAATTGAATGTTGACGTTGTGGATGATGGTTTAATATGCTAAACTGGGGTGTTTCTAGAAATAATTAGATATAGAAAAAAAAATCATTTTTATACTGGTTATTGTGTAAACAAGTATAAAAAGAAAGTCTAACTTTTATATCTGTTCAAGCTTTGGACAAGTATAAAAGTCTAGACAAGTATAAAAGTGAGACTTTTTATACTTGTTTTGATAATAACTGACGTAAAAAGAGACTTTTTTTATATCTGTTCTAAAATAACTAAAATAACTGGTATAAAAGCAAATATTTTATATCGGTTTTAGAATAAGTATAAAAAGTCAAAAGCTTTCTATACTCCAGATATAAAAAGCTTTTTTAACATGTATAAAAAATCTTTTTTCACTAGTGAACGAGCTTGGACATTCGGTGATGTTCGTGTCCTGCTGGGTCGTCCTCTGGCGTCAGTGATGCAATACTCTGTTGGAGTGTGTTCGTAGTGTTAAGTGCAAAAGCATTACTGTTCGATCAGACGTACTAGGCATCACAAATCGTTCGTTAGGCACATTCGGTCCAAACCCTCGTTCTCTTCGTGTTCCAATAATAACTACACTAAATTTCATGTTATTGTAATTTTGATAAGGATTAAGAAATTAAAGTAGCTTGTAATGAATTAGGAGATTATGCCTTGATTTGGTGAGCTGAAACTTTGATAGATATTGTAACAAAGAAGAAGCTCACGTGACATCAAGCAATATATGTATGCCAAATTTTGCCTTCTTACAATAGATTGTTTCTTTTTACAATAAGGAACTTCTTTTGAATTTCCAACAAATTCAACAAGATAATAACCTATAAATACTATAATGAAACTTAATGGAAAAGAAGATGATGATGCTAAGATGACTAAGCTCATGAGTAGTCTCAATAGAAAAAATACAAGGTATATAATTGCATCAATAATTTTCTCTTGGAATTGGTTCATCAAACTTTAAAAAGTAGAAAATCAACGAGAAAAAGTAATCCAAAAGGAGAAGTAATAACAGTATTAGTTACTATAATTCTTCTTGGAAAGAGGAGTGTAAAAGTAAACATGATAAAAAATATTTTACTTATTCTATTTCTGAAAAAAAATAACTTTTATATATAAAATGTTTTAAGTGTTTGGGATAGAGAGATATTACTTATAAATGTTTAATAAAAAAATATATAGATTTTGACTCATTTTAACTCTTAGAATTAAATTATAAATTAATACAAATGTTTCACATTTTATTCAAATATGATGAGAGAGAGAAAGATGAAGAAAGAGAAAAAGAGATATAAGAAATTTTAATAATTTATAATAAAAAGCTTAATTTATCAACCGATATTATTGATAAATTTTACAATTAAATCTATTATCAAATATGAGAATATTTTTTGATAATTAAAATTCTAAATTTCATATTAATAAAATTCGTTGATTAATTCTATTTTACCAACAATATTTTTTCTGTCACTAGTAAAAATTTATCGGTTTTCTTTTTCTAATAGAAAAACTATATTAATAGTATAGCACTTGGGGTGTATTATTTCTTTTACAAAAAAAATAGGTTTAATTATTTTGGATGTCCCTATTTGTGCAGAATCGTCTCAAATAGGTCATCATATTTTTATTTATCTCAATTAGGTCTCTTTTTCTGTAAAATTGAATCAATTAACCTTGCCGTTAAGTTCAGTTGACGGCGTTAAAATTTGTATGACTTAGCTTGCTGACTGCGTAATTTTACGTGACAGAGCTACTTGAAATTTAATTATTTTAAATTTTAAACTTCATGGGCAGAGAGACTCCAAGACCTGCACAAGAACTCCATGGGTTCACGTGGTGGCGATGGCGGTGGCTTAGCCAACAGGGACAAGGGTGATACCTGTTTGAACTACTCATTCTCTTGCACATCCTATGAAGCTAACTCGAGCCATGACCCATTTTTCCAAGGTGGAAAAATTTTACTTTCCATGTTTCTTTTCTTTTGTAAAACATTTTCCAAAACAACAAAAGACGAACTTAATTAACCTCGTTAGCCTCAACAATCGAAAAGAAGAAAATTTGATGAACTAATTTCTGTTTTCCAATATCCAAATGGAGAATGAAAAAAGATACCTGCTTAGGTTGTGAACCACCACAAATTCAAGTGTAAGTGAAAACAAGAGAAAAAAAGGAAAAATTATACAGTTCCATGGTCCCTCCGGCATTGGTGTGTTTAAGTGCTTCGTCGAAATCATTCTCGTGGACGAAGACGAGACCGGTGATGAGCCTGAACGTAGGGTTGTTTCCGATGAGAAAAAACGCAACCTTAACAACCATAACGAGAGAGAAGATTGATACGGTGATAGGCGATGGTGAGATTGTAAGCGAGGAAGGTAAACTTAACATCATTAAAATTGTGTCACGTCACTAAAATTTGAACAGTCAGCAAGCCAAGTCATACAAATTTAAAGTCGTCTACTGAACTTAACGGCAAGGTCAAAATTGATTCAATTTTACATAAAAAAGGGACCTAATTGGATAAATAAATATGCGAGGACCTATTTGAGACGATTCTACACAAATAGGGACATTCGAGATGATTAAACCAAAAAAATATCAACATGGTCTTTCATTTACCTAATCCGCAATTTTCTCTAGATTTATAAACCTAAAATCTATTATGTGCACAATTTCTATATATAGTAAATGAACACCACTGTTTCTAAATCATTGAAACTGCAATGTTCCAGCATAGAATTAGTTTTACTACTATACATAAAAAAAACAAAAAATCAAATGATAGTCAATGATGGTGCTGGTTTTTTCCACTGATTAGGGATAAGGGATGGAAGCCCCAAAATTTTAGGGTTCGCAAGAGAAGAAAGAAAAGTTCAAATTTTGTTATCTAGATTTTCATTTCAATGTCAGCATAAAAATAATTCAAAAATGTAATTATTTGGATCAAGTACATGTCGGAATTAAAAGATGGTAAAAAAATGAATCAAAATATCATTATTCTTAAGTTTAAGTTTTGTAAGTATTGATGAAAAGAATGATGAGGAGTTTTATTTTTTAGGTTTAATAGGTTCGGAGGTCTCTATATTTGGGGGTTTGTTTCAATTGGGTCCTCCAATTTTGGAAGTGATCAATTAGGTCCCTAATTTTGTCAATTTGAATCAATAAAAGTCTTTCCGTTAAATGCAGTTAATGCACGCTGACGCTTCCAGGTGGCACCGTTTCAAGTGCATAGTTGGATTATAAAAGGGTGAAATCACTAAATTAAAAGGGTGTATTTGAAGGTGAAATCTCTAAATTAAAAAGGATTTCACCCTTTTATAATCCACCTATGCACTTGAAATGGTGTCACCTGGAAGCGTCAGCGTGCCACATATTCAAAAACTTCACGTCGTTAACTGAAAAGCTTTTATTGATTCAAATTGACAAAATTAGGGACCTAATTGATCACTTCCAAAATTGGAGGACCCAATTGAAGCAAACCCCTAAATATAGGGACCTCCGAACCTATTAAACCTATTTTTTATTGTAGTACTTCAAAATTTTGCTTTCTATAGTTAATAAAGCTTTTACCAATATTCACTTATCAATACATACATTTTACAATACTACAAATTTATCTACGCATAAGATTCTTTAAATATATCCATTATTGTTTTTTCTTTTAATAGTGATTGTAAGCCATGATTTAATAAATAAAATATTTATTAAATTATGTAACAGTCAAAATAATAATGTGTGTAAAATGAATTAAATTATTTAAAAATATAAAATTTTAAAAATATAAGTCTTATTATTTTAATCTTAATATAATTTAGTAAATATATGCTAGATTTAAACTCTAGATACTTTTTAATCATTCTTTATGTATTTTATATTTAATTATTGTTAGTTTAATGTTGTAATTGTAAAAAATTAATAATTTGTAATAGCATAAAATTTTAATATATATTTGAGGATCTTATTTTTGCGACGGTGGAATAGATGGATGAAACAAAAAGCATTCACGTGATAACTAAGTTGAAAGTAGCAGAAAAATGCAAAAAATAAAGAAACTACTGGAATTACAGAAAAGAAAGGGCAGAAGGTGAAGAGAAAAGAAAGAGCATATAAGATATACATAAAATATATATTATTTATGAGATTGCCCTAATAATTTATTAAACATATAAAAGGAAGGAGATGATGGAAGGGAGAAATGAAATGGAAAGGAGAGTGTAGAGATTAGGGCACAAGTTTCCTTTTACTTAGGGGGCAGTGGTTGTTGTAACTTAGGGGACAGTGCTGCTTGTACCTCCTGCTGGAGGAGGAGGACTACAAGGGTTCCCTGGAAGGAGGCATGAGCTACTTTGGATGACTGTGATGAGGTATTCGAGTTGCATGAGGTGTCGTGCTGCGAGTGCTCCCTCCATGATGACGGAGAAAGAAATAGCAATCACGAAAGCCAAAATCATCAATTTCTTATACTCACTTCCCATATCTATCTTTTCTTCATTCTCTGCATATTCCATACACTCTTTCACCTTCCCTTTTATACACATCAAATTATCAAATCAACCAACAAATACTTCAACAAGTATTTATTAATTATTAATATGGTTTCTTACGTGTTTGGCAATCTAACATTAATATGGAATGAGCCACCACGCTACACTTGCCAAAGTCAGTGCAATCCAACTTTCTTTTCATCTTTTCAAAATTTACCTTTGGCTTTTCCCTCAATAATATTGTTTTCTATACTAAGATTTTTTTTAAACGATTTTTTTTTATGATTTCTATACTAAGATTTTATCGAGGCTAATAATTTGTATTACCTGTTTATAATCTCATTTGTATTTATATTATTTTAATATTTATTTTATTTGATGAGTCATTATTAACTTTATTTTTTAGTTTATTTGTCTTTATTATTGATATTTATTTTATTTTATTGAGTGGGTATTTAAAATCTGGTTTTCATTTACCTTTATTTTCATATTTATTTTATCTAATTGAGGTGTTCTTAATTTATTTTTATTTATTTATATCTAATATTTAATGAAAGAGGGTTTTAATAAAACACAATATATTTTTTGTAAAAACCCAATACAGTTTCAATAATTAACTAAACTCTGAAAACGTCATAAGTTTAATATTTTAAAATTAAACTATAAAATAATATATTAAGTTTCAGTACAAATTAGTTAATTTTGCCTAATCCTAAGCATTGTAAAGAATAGAAGTGTATAATGCTACTCTTGCCAACTGAGTACGTTTACTAAATTAAAGAGGCTATTAAACAGCACTCATGTAACAGAATACATAAGCTAAAAAATAAAAGTGCCTACAAATTGGGCATTATTATGCACTAACAGAAAGTGCCTACAAATCAGGCTTTATTATGCAGAATAAAATATCTCTTCATTCCCTCTCTTAAACTGACTTCCAGCGTGTCAGTTTATTTCAGATAAATCAACCATTCCCATCTTCATCCCGAGTTTTTGAAAAGCTTCAAGTTTTAAGGCCTTGGTCATTATATCTGCAACCTGTTCTTTAGTTCCATAATGCATCAACTCAATTTCTCCATCTTGCACAAGATCTCTTAAAAAATGAAAACGCACTTTAATATGCTTGCTCCTGCCATGCATTACTGAATTTTTTGAAAGTTTAATGGTTGAACTATTGTCACACATAATAATAGTGCTAGTGTCCTGAATATAAGTTAAGTTTCCCAACACTCTTTTCATCCACATTGCTTGACAGGCAGTGGCAGCAGCAGCTACAAACTCTGCCTCTGTACTTGAGAGAGAAACAATCGGTTGTTTTTTGGACATCCATGATACTGCTCCTGAACTTAGCAAGAATACATAACCAAAAGTGCTTTTAGAATCATCCTCATCTCCTGCGTAATCAGAATCTGTGAAAGCGAGCATATTTTCTTCCCCTCCCTTCTTATAAAATATCCCATAACTAGTAGTCCGTTTTAAATACCTTAAAATTCTTTTAGCAGCTTGTAAGTGCATCTCTGTTGGCATAGACATATATATGCTAATTAAACTTACACTGAACATGATGTCGGGTCGTGTAGCAGTTAAATATAACAAGCTTCCTACAATTTGCTTGAAATAAGTTTCATCCACGGTTGTACCTTCAATATCTTTGTTAATCTTACTACCTGGAACAATTGGGCTTTTCACAGGTTTACTTTCTGACATTACAAACTTTTTCAGCACATCATTAGCATATTACTGTTGACACAAAAAAATTCCACCTGGTTTCTGTAAGACCTCAATGCCAAGGAAGAATCTCATCTTCCCTAAATCAGTCATATCAAAGGCTTTCATCATAGACTTCTTGAATTTAACCATCATGCCCACGTCATTGCCTGTATAAATCAAATCATCAACATATATACTGACATTTAATATGCTTTCTCCAGTACCTCTTTTGGTGAATAAAGTCTGTTCACTTGGACACTTTTGAAAACCCTCTTGAATGAAATGTGCTTCTATACGACTAAACCACGCCCTTAGTGCTTGCCTTAGACCATACAAAGCTTTATGTAATTTGTAAACCTTGTGCTCCTCCCCCTTTTTGGCATAGCCCTTTGGTTGTTCTACGTAGACATCTTCATTTAAATTTCCATGTAAGAATGCAGATTTTACGTCTAGTTGAAAGATTTGCCATCCTTTGCATGCCGCAAGTGCAACGATTAACCGTACTGTATCCATGCGTGCAACAGGAGCAAAGACCTCAGAAAAATCGATTCCATATTGTTGAGAATACCCTTTAGCTACCAATCTTGCCTTATATTTATCAACTTCTCCATACTCATTCAACTTTGTCTTGTACATCCATTTAACTCAAATGGTTTTACTTCCAGCTGGTAGGTCCATTAGTTCCCATGTCTGATTCTTTTCAATTGAGTTTATTTCACTATCCATGGCCTTTCTCCATTTTTCTTCTTTAACAACTTCCTCAAATAAAATTGGATCTTCACTTGTGACATCTTGTACTATGTAGGCTGCTATCTCAGCTTCATCTTCTTCACTTAATCCTTCTCCAGTGACAAATTCTTCCATCCAGCTTGGCTTTCTTCTTTCTCTCCCTTGAATTATGTGTTCCTGTGAATTTACAGTTGCTTCATTTCGAATGATACTTTCCTCATTATGTTCATCATTCGCACCATCACTATCAACTTCAATATTTTCTTCATATTCATCACTATGTAACTTATCATCATCACCCCACAACAACTCAGTTTCTATTTGCTCTTTATAATTTAGACCCTAATCCCAACTCTTCTCTTCTTCAAATATAACGTTTTTACTAATAACAATCCTCTTTGTCTTAGGATTAAATAGACGATAACCCTTGGACTCTTCACTAACACCCAATAAAATACAAGGAAAACTTTTATCATCAAGCTTACCTCTTTTTGCCTCTGGTATGTGCACATGAGCCAGACCTCCCCAAACTCGAAGATGGTTTATTGAAGGTTTGATTCCACTCCAAGCTTCTTGTGGAGTGATGTTCCTCACAGCATGCGTCAGACATCGATTCAATAAATAAAAGGTCCAGTTTACAGCTTCAGGCCAAAATAACTTGGGAACCTTTTTTTCAGAGAGCAAACAACGTACCATATTCATAACAGTTCTGTTTTTGCGTTCTGCAACTCCGTTTTGATGCGGTGTATAAGCTGTGGTAAGTTGCCTTTTTATTCCATGTTCTTCACAAAATAGCTTGAACTGAAGAGAGTTAAACTCCCCTCCTCTATCCATTCGTAAGCATTTGATGGATACTTCAACTTCCTTTTCCACCATTTTCTTGTAGGATTTGAAACACTCCAAAGCTTCAGATTTTTCGGAGAGCAAATACACTCAACCTTTACGGCTATAATCATCAACAAAGCTTAAAAAATACCTTTTTCCACTATTTGAAATGGGTTCTATTGGACCACAAATATCTGCATGTATGAGTTCCAAGACCTTGCTAGCATGCCATTTACTTGTCTTAGGAATTGGATTACGATGTTGTTTGCCAGTGAAGCAGTCAACACACATGATACTAGAGTCACTGAGTTCAGGTAGTCCATAAACCATTTGCCGTGTTTGTAGTGTCTTGAAGCCTTTGTAGTTTAAGTGGCCAAACCTTTGATGCCAAATGTAAGTGAGGTCAGAGGAGGTGTGTAGACATTCTTCAATGGGTAGGGTGATAGATCTTTCATTGAAGAGAATGAACATACGGTTGTTGCTCATTTTTGTATATGCGATCAAACCTTTAGACGGATGATAGATGTTGCATGTTCCTTTTTGTATAAGAATAGCAAGACCCTTTTCTTGTAATTGTCCCATGCTTAACAAATTTTTTTGAAGCTCTGGGACATAGTATACATCACGAATAAGGAAGCTTGTGCCATTAAACGTCAATCTAACACTTCCTATTCCAAGGACAGTCATCTGAGAGTTGTTTCCACATTTGACAAAATGTTGATCTCCATATGCCAATTCTACAAACATACCTTTATCACCACACATATGATTAGAACATCTTGAATCCAAAAACCATGCGTCACTCCTTTTGGATTCCTTTTCTACAGTAGCCATCAGAAGAAGCTCTTCTGTTTCATCTAACTCTGCATAATTTGCTTCTCCTTTGTTCCATTGAGGACATTCATACTGAAAATGTCCCAAGTGGTGGCACTTGAAGCATTCTACAGTGGCTTTTGAAGAAAATTGTCTTCCTCTTCCCCGTCCACGACCACGATATGTTCCTCTTCCTCTTCCTCTACCTCTGTCGCGGCTACTTTCTGATGTGAGTACTTGTTCACTATCTTGGTAGACCTTTTTAAACTTTTGCTCATGGACTACTAAGGAGCTTTGAAGTTCATCAATAGACATTGTCTCTGTGTCCTTTGACTCTTCGATCGAAACCACGATATAGGTGAAACGTGGTGTCAACGTTCGAAGTATTTTTTCAACCACCTTTGAATCGGACATAAGTTCTCCATTGCTTCTCATTTTGTTTGCCACTGCCATGACTCTAGCAAAATATTTTGTGATGGTTTCTATTTCTGTCATTTCAAGCACCTCAAACTCCCTTCTCAATGCATTGAGCATTGATTTCTTCACACGATCATTTCCTCCATATTTTCTTTTCAAAGAATCCCAAACAATGTAGGAAGTCGGGCCATCATGCACCATAGTGCAGGCGTAGAGCGAAAAATGACAATCCTCATAGGGCAAATATAGCAAAAGGAGATGACATTATTGCTGCAGTCATTTCTCAAGTAAATCTGTTGACCAATGTGAGCAAATGGGTGGTAGACTCTGGTGCTACCAAGAATATCTGTGCAAATAGAAGTGCCTTTACCTCTTACACTAGTGTAGGAGATGGAGAAGAACACGTCTACCTCGGTTATTTCAGCACCACTCCTGTTTTGCGAAAAGGAAAAGTTCTTCTCAAACTCACATCTGAAAAAATTCTGGCCTTGAGTGATGTGCTACAAGTGCCATCAATTAGAGTTAATTTAATCTCTGTAGCACTATTGGGAAAGGTGGGGGTTATAGTGTCATTTTAGTCTGACAAGATCATTATGACAAAAAAATAATGTTTTTGTGAGGAAAGGATATTGTGATCAAGGACTCTTTATTCTAAATGTTTATGAAAATATTAACGAATCAAGTTCTTCTGCTTATATTGTTGACTCCTATGATATATGACATGCTAGATTAGGACATGTGAATTCGTCGTTTGTTTTGAAACTATAACGACTAGGATTAATTATTATGCATGATAAACAGAGTAGTAAGTGTGATATATGGGTAGAATCTAAATTAACAAAGAAAACATGTTTTTCTGTAAAACGCCAAACTGAATTGTTAGGGTTAATTCATACTGATCTAGCTGATTTAAAACAAACCATGTCTAGAGGAGGTAAAAATTATTTTGTGACCTTTATAGACGATTATTCTAGATACACCAAAGTTTACTTAATCAAACATAAAGATACAACCTTTAATGTGTTTTTAACCTATAAAGCAGAAGTAGAAAATGAGTTGAATAAGACAATTAAAAGGATTAGATCAGATAGAGGCGGTGAGTATGTTTTGTTTAATGACTATTGTGTTAAAGAAGGGATTATCCATGAAGTGACCCCACCATATTCACCCGAGTCTAATGGAGTAGCTGAGAGAAAAAATAGAACCCTTAAGGAAATAATGAATGCTATGCTTGTTAGTTCTAGTGCACCTGATAACCTTTAGGGAGAAGCCTTGCTTACTGCATGTTTTTTACAAAATGGAATTAGCCCATAAGAAAACTGGTAAAACTCCTTATGAGTTGTGCAAAGGTTACTAACCTAACCTTAAATATCTAAGAGTATGGGGGTGCTTAGCTAAGGTGATGTTACCCGATCCTAAGAAAAGGAAAATAAGCTCTAAAACCTCTGATTGTATGTTCTTAGGTTATGATGAACATAGTGCTCCCTATAGGTTTCTAGTTGTTAAAAGTAACATACTTGACAAAAATTCTATAATGGAGACGAAAAATGCCGAGTTTTTTGAACATGTGTCTTCCTTAAAGGTTAGTGAAATGTCTCAACCTGTTGATGATAATAATAATAGTGATACCATGAATGAGGATTTAAGAAGAAGTAAAAGACAGAGAAAGGAAACTTCCTTCGGAGATGACTTTTAAACTTATCTTATTGATAATGATCCAACAAGCTTTGTAGAAGCTAATAGTGCTCCTGATGAAAAACAGTGGGATAAGGCAATTAGGACTAAAATTGAATCAATTCAGAAAAACAATACTTGGACTTTAGTAGATTTGCCAAAAAGAGAAAAACCCATTGGTTGTAAGTGGATCTTTAAGAAGAAATATCACCCTGATGGATCCATAGAAAAATATAAGGCAAGATTAATAGCAAAATGTTTTACTCAAAAACCCAACATAGATTACTTTGATACTTTTGCTCCTGTGACTAGGATTTCCTTTATTCGCGTGTTATTAGCTCTAGCAGCTATCCATAAACTAGTGATACATCAGATGGATGTTAAAACAACCTTTTTGAATGGTGATTTAGAGGAAGAAATTTATATGTCAACCTGAAGGGTGTGTTGTACCTGGTCAAGAGGACAAAGTATGCAAACTCTTAAAATCCTTGTATGGGCTAAAACAAGCACTAAAATAATGGCATGAAAAACTTGATAATGTGTTGCTTTGTGATGGTTTTTCACCTAATGATGCTAATAAATGTGTGTACTCTAAATCTGATAACAATGATTGTGTCATTATATGCTTGTATTTGGATGGCATGTCAATCTTTGGTACATGCAATTAGGTGAACTTATTTGTTGTTGTTGTTTGATTGAACTTGTTTGTTGTTGGTTATTATTGTTTGTTGTTGATACTACACGTTCATAGTTCATGCTTTATAAAATACCAAAAATTGAAATTTGTTGGTTTTTCTGCTTTTCAAGTCTTATAGAATTGAAAAAAGGATCACAATTAATTAAAAATAATAAAAAAAATTGACTAACGTCATATTGACAAAATTCGATGTTAAGTTAACGTCGTATATTGACAAATTTTGATGTTAATTTAATGTCAAATTTTTTGAAATTCAACGTCAATTTAACATCTTCTGATATGACGTCAAATTTGCTGTTAAAAGCTTAAAATATTCGAAATTGTACGCGACTTTTGTACTAGTGATAAATCATTAATTGACCTGTTAACTCAATATATATGAAATTAAAATTTTATGACATATATTGTAATTTGATTTATTACATTTAAATTCAAAAGGTTACAATGAAGAAATGACTTATACCCTTATGATAAACAATACATCATGAGTTGGATAGATCCTGTATCATATTATAACAATTGTGAATAAGTTTTTAGATTAATTAAGATTTAGGAAAAATGAGAGGTATTGAAATATATTAGTGTGTGTTTCGATGTAAAGTGGTGCCGAGAGTCGATGGCGGGATGGACGAAGCTAAAGCGTTCATGATGGTGTGGAAAACCGGACGGTTGGTGAAGATTGGGCAGTTTGTGGGGACCGAACGGGCTGGTGAGAACCGTGAACCGATGGAGACCGGACGGCTGACGAGGACTGGACGCTTTACCTGTCGAGATCGAACGTTCTCCTTCCTAGTTCTCCAAGTCGGGCGGGAGGGTACCTGTGAAAGGCACTCCGACGCTCAAGTCAGTTAAGTGACCGAACGGTATTAGAAAGGGATGCATAATATGCAGAGAATCAATTCTGGTCTCAAGACATACGCGGGACCCTTATTTATACTAGTTGTAATGGGCTTTTACCTTTCATGGGCCTAATAACGGCTCAATCACACCTTAATCCTCATTAAGCACTTAATGAGTCATTATTAGCTGGCGCGGCGTAGGTGAACGGCTATGTAAGGACGTCTCGAGAGGTGGGCCTGGGAGGGTAGCCTGGGAGGTCCGCCCGGACAGCCATGTGGAAGGACCATACGACCATGTGGAAGGACCGTACGGTCATAGGGAGGGGCCGTATGGTACATCAGCCCCCCAAGCCCGAGCATGATTTTAATGATGCGAAGGGTTTGTAAGTGGCCTTCCTGGAAAGGACGGGTTCACCCAGTTTGTTTTCGCTTTTTCGTCGCCTTTGCTTGGAAGTCCGAGGAACTTGAGCCTATGGAGGCGGAGAGCTTGGTTGAGGGGTGATGAAAAAATTTGCAAATAGTTTAAGGTCGGCCAAGTAGTTGAGGCCGAGATATAGCCAAACAGTACTCGAAAGCCAAGAAATTGAGGCCTTGACGACCGAGAGGTTGAGGCCAGTTGATGGCCGAAAGCCTTTGATAGCCGAGAGCTTGAGGGTTGCGAAATTTGGCTGAGGCCCAATGGCCGAGAGTGTGAGGCCAGATGGCCAAGAGCTCGAGAATTTGAGGCTGAGAAGTCAACTTGTGGAGGCCGGAGGGCCGAGTGGTCAGGGCCGTATGGCCGATTGTTGCAGCCTTTGAAAGACCGAGAGCCTGAGGCCGAATGACCGAGAGCTGAAGGCCTTTGGAGGCCGAGTGCTGAGGCCAGTTGATGGCCGAACTGTTGATGCCTTCAGAGACTGAGAACCTGAGGCCAGTTATAGCCGAACGGTTTCAGGCCCCGGGAGGCCGAGATACGAGACCAGGGGATGACCGAAGGGTTTGAGGCCCTAAGAGGCTGAGAGTTGGGGACCACACGACGACGAAGTTCGAGGCCGAATGGCCGAGATGTTGAGGCCTTAAGCCGAGTGTTGAGATCAGTTTATGGTTGAACCGTTGAGGCCCAAATGGCCGAGAGGTGATGCCAAATCCTGCTGAGTTAAAGTTCGGGTGACCGACGTCTCACGACCGAAACATGGCTAATGTTTGAGGCCTAAGGGAGGCCAAACAGCTGAGGCTGAGATATAGCCTAACGATTTAAGGCCATTTGGGTGGCCGAGTAATTGATGGCCGATCGATTCCAGAGGCCATTTGGATGGCTGAACAGTTGAGGCCTTAAGAGGCCGAAAAGCTCAAGACCAGTTGGTGGCCGAACAATTTGAGGCCGGCTGAAGGCCTAGAAGTCTTAGGCCCTTAAGGGCTGAACGGTGTGAGGCCTTGAAAGCCGAGAAGTGGAGATCTTCGGAGGCCGAAAAGCCTAAGGCCATGGAGGCTGAGGGTTGAGGCTAGTTGATGGCCGAGAGCTGAGGCCAAATAGCCGAGCGGTTGAGGCCATTGGAAGCCGAGATACGATGCCAATGGATGGCCGAACGGTTTGAGCCTTTGAAGACCGAATCAAAGAGCTTTAGGTGGAGGGCTGAGGCCAGATTATAGCCCAGAGCTTGAGGCCTTATGAGGCCGGTGGGCCTAAGACCGATGGACGGCCGAACGGTTTGAGACTTGCGGAGGCCAAGAACAGAAAGCCGAAAGACCGGTAGGTGGAGGCCAATGGATGACCGGGAGTCGAAGGGTTGAATGACCGAAATGTCGAGGCCTTGGGAGGCCAAGTTGAGGGCCGAATGGCTGAGAAGTCGAGGCCTTTGAAGGGCGAGGGTTTGAGGACTGAATGGCCGAGGTGCGTGAGGCCTTTAAATGCCAAGAGTTGAGGGTCGAACGGTGGAGATGCTTGAGGCCAATGGATGACCGAGAGCTTAAGGGCCGAATGGCCAAGAAGTCGAGGCCCTTGACGGCCAAGAGCTTACGGCCGAACGGTCGGGATGCCTGAGGCCAATGGATGGCCGAGGCTTGACTGTGTCATTTTCCTTAAATGGGCGATCCTTAACGTGTTGGGGGCGGCAGGCATAGCCGTTCACCGCCCAGCCAAGTTGACAGGAGTGATACTCCGTTCATCAACTTGGGTTTCTTCAAGGTGTTGGGGGCAACAGGCATAACCGTTCACCACCCGTCCAAGTTGACAGGAGTGATACTCCGTTCATCAACTTGGATTTCTTCAAGGTGTTGGGGGCGGCAGACATAGCCGTTCATCGTCCGTCTAAGTTGACAGAAGTGATACTCCGTTCATCAACTTGGGTTTCTTCAAGGTGTTGGGGGCGACAGGCATAGTCGTTCACCGCCCGGCCAAGTTGACAGGAGTGATACTCCGTTCATCAACTTGGGTTTCTTCAAGGTGTTGGGGGCGGCAAGCATAGCTGTTCACCGCCCGGCCAAGTTGACAGGAGTAATACTCGTTCATCAACTTGGGTTTCTTCAAGGTGTTGGGGGCGGCAGGCATAGTTGTTCACCGCCCGCCCAAGTTGACAGGAGTGATACACCGTTCATCAACTTGGGTTTCTTTTAGGTGTTGGGGGTGACAGGCATAGTCGTTCACCGCCCGGCCAAGTTGACAGGAGTGATACTCCGTTCATCAACTTGGGTTTCTTCTTGCGTATCGCCTGGTCGATTGGTCAAGGATGGATTCTCGGGGCGGAACGGTTGGCTTAGTACCTATAAAGCAAATTTTGATGAGGTACCTGAAAGGTCAAGCATATGGTCGAGACGTTGGAGGCTAAGAAGCCGAATTGTTGAAGCCGGATGGCCGAGCGGTTGAGGCCATTGGAAGCCGAGATACGATGCCAAATTTGGCTAAGTACCTGTGAGGACAGGTTTGAGAGATTTACCTGAAAGGTCATACCATAACCGAACGGTTGAAGCTTGAGGCCGTCTGGCCGAGATGAGGCCGAGAGGCCGAATACTTGAGGCTGGATAGCCAAATCGTTGACGCCAAATTTGGCTAAGTACCTGTGAGGACAGGTTTGAGGGATTTACCTGAGGGGTCAAGCTATGACCGAACGGTGTAGCTTGAGGCCGACTGGCCGAGAGGTTGGAAGCTGAGAAGCCGAATTGTCGAGGCCGGATGACCGAGTGGTTGATGAGGCCGATAGGTCAACTGATCGAGGCCAGGTGGCCGAGCGGTCAAGGCCGAGTGGCTTGAGAGGTGGCCATAATTGCCGAACGGTTGAGGCCAGCTGATGGATAGGTCGCCATTTTGGCCGAACGGGTGAACCTTGAGGCCGTGTTGCCGAGAATTCGATGAGGCCGAAAGGCCGAATACTTGAAGCAGAGAGGCCAGACGGTGTATCTGAGGTTCCTGAGAGCATTGCTCACCCTTACCTAATGGTTACAAATGGGGATGCACACTCGGCCCTACAGTGGGCGCCATTAATGTTTCGGTGTAAAGTGGTGCCGAGAGTCAATGGCGGGATGGACGAAGCTAGAGCGTTCATGATGGTGTGGAAAACCGGACGATTGGTGAAGATTGGGCAGTTTGTGGGGACCGAACGGGTTGGTGAGAACCGTGAACCAAGGAAGACCGGACGGCTGACAAGGACTGGACGCTTTACCTGTCGAGATCGAACGTTCTCCTTCCTAGTTCTCCAAGCCGAGCGGGTGGGTACCTATCAAAGGCACTCCGACGCTCAAGTCAGTTAAGTGACCGAACGGTATTAGAAAAGGATGCATAATATGCAGAGAATCAATTCTGGTCTCAAGACATACCTGGGACCCTTATTTATACTAGTTGTAATGGGTTTTTACCTTTCATGGGCCTGATAACGGCCCAATCACACCTTAATCCTCATTAAGCACTTAATGAGTCATTATCAACTGGCGCGACGTAGGTGGACGGCTATGTAATTACGTCCCGGGAGGTTGGCCTGGGAGGGTAGCCTAGGAGGTCCGCGCGGGCAACCATGTGGAAGGACCGTACGGTCATAGGGAGGAGTCGTACGGTACAGTGTGTGTCTTAACCCTTTATCTATTATTAGACAATATATATTTTTTAATTTAAAAATTAAATACTTTGTGTGTCTTTTTTCTGTGTCCAAAACTTAACTCTAAAAAGCATGTTATAAGGTTTGTACCAGAGAATTGTTGGGGTAAAGTCACCCTACATAAAGTATATGAATATAAATGGGTAAAAATTTGTTTTTACACATTGATTTGTATGATCAAGTAAGAGACAAACTTAAATGATAAAGATATCAGAGTCGAATCTAACAATTGTAGCTAGGTCTATCAGGTCAGGTGATACGCGGGGGTCTAGCACAGAGACACATCAAGGTTACATTACGAGAGGCATGATCAGGAAACTACACAGTGTACTAGAAGGATCTTTAAAAGGTCAAATACTGTCCATTTTTGAGTGGAAGATCAAAGCTAAATTGACATGAGGGCAAAGGTGTCTTTTCCACAAGAGAAGGAGTGAGTTTAGTAAGATGGGAGATGTCTCAAGAAACTCACATGCTTCACACGACACTGCACCTGAAGAGTGATTTCTTGCTGAAAACGTTGTTGCCGCTCTAGATGGCTGAAATCTGTGTTTATCTAGTTTTAATCAGCACCGTTCATAGGATATACATTTTTGGCTATAATTTGCTTGTATTAGGATATACCATCACTTTTGAACCTTGAGAAATATACTGATGCATTTCCAATTATGTTTCTTTCAGAAGTCACCCTATCTTGTGCTTCCCTCTTTTTCCCTCTAGCTTCTTTCCAAGCATGGAGAGCCGTCTAAGTTAGATACCATTTCCAAATAGCACTTCATCCACACACCTTCATCTACTTCCGCTGCCATTTGTTTTCACACGGAGCAACCATGGATTCAACTGCTGTTGCTGCAGACTGGAGTTTATCATGAGGTATTCAGAGCCACGATTGTTCCACGGCACGTTCCAGCTGAGTGCAATTCTTTCATTCTAATACTGTTTCATTGTTTGTTCCTTCGTGTTTAATGAATTTTTGTACTGTTTCATTGCTTTATTCTGAATCATAGGTTTCTGTTGAGTCTTCATTCATTCCAGCTTTGCTTGCTTTCTTTTAATTCATCATTTTATTTGACCATTTCCTTCTTTGAGTCTTTTATTTTGGCAATCTTATTCTGTTATGTCTAGTCTTGTGCATTTCGCTTGATTTTGTCAAATTTCGAATCATTGTCGTGCCTGGATAAACCTACTGGTTGGATTGGATTTTCAATAAGAGTACACCAGATGAGCAATGACTAAAGAGCTCTAGTACATCTTGAATTCCACCATTTTGCAGAACCAATTGTTGCACTATTTTATTCTGTTTTTAACTCTGTTTCGGCACCTTAAATCTTGATTTATTTTTGCATCTGCTGTATAATCTGATTGTGTATTCACTATCTGCATATTAAAGGAGCTAAGATCAAATGAAGAGATCAAATGCATGACTTGTGATGCCAATTCAGTGTTAAAAACTGTGCAGTAATGTGGATCTGTTAAAGTTTTTCTTAAGTGAATTGTTGATTTGGATCTGTAATTGGATGCATCTCTTGAGCCAATACTGAATGCACATTGTA
The DNA here is from genome assembly GCA_036885675.1 of Vigna mungo. Classification (NCBI taxonomy): domain Eukaryota; kingdom Viridiplantae; phylum Streptophyta; class Magnoliopsida; order Fabales; family Fabaceae; genus Vigna; species Vigna mungo. The sequence goes on from CP144700.1 coordinate 54,689,842, forward strand.
TCAGCACTAATTTGTGTCTGCAATTAACGTGGTTGCATCATTGGAACACGCTCATTGCATTCATTCTGCAGTTGGTCGAACTGCATCATGTTGCTTGGTTTAATTTTTTTTTCCAAATCTGTTTCAGTATTAGATCATTACTAAACTTCTTTAAATTCAATTCCAGTGTTTTCATCAAGTTTTAGTTGCTGTAACTGGATGCATTTCAGTGTCCATGGGTCATTTGGTTTTGTGCACTAAAATTTGGTTGGTTGAGTTGCTATTTTGCTGCATAAAAGGAGTTGAACAAGTCAAAATTTGTTTAAAGTTATTTCTGCATCAATTTTTCGTTTCAGCAAGTCTGTATTGGCTATTGAAACTTGGTTATGCAAAGAAAATTTGACTTCTAACAACTCTGCACAATTTCACTCTTTTAACCACCAATTTTAGTCAACAAATGTTTGAGAATAAGCTGCCTAATTCCAATTTGATTGAGTAATTTGATTTGGTGCATTTTAGTCAATTAAACTTGTAGAAAAAGCTTGGCCAAGTGTATTGAACATTGGAAAGGAAAAGAAAAGATGAAAAGAAACAAGAATACAGAAACAAATATCGTGAAATAAAAAGCTGATTGGCCAGTACAAGTGAATTTGCAAATTCTGGTGCACCAAACTGCATTTTCTCTCAGGCAATTTATCAAACAGTTTCAACCAAACTTTATTTGCCTTCCATTTCAATTCTTCTGCAGCTTGTTTTGATTTCTTGCTTTATTAATCTGCTCTAGAACTATTCCTAAGTTCATTTTGATGTGCCACCTTGTTTGAATTCCCTTTTATTGCTTTATTTTGAGTTCTTGGCCTTCTTGCCTACCACTTATTTCATAAAAGGTGTTGTAGTGCAGTAATTTCTGGTGCATTTCTGGACAGTAGTGCAGTCTTGATTGCTTAAATTCTGGTGCAGCAGCATATGTTAATTCTCCACTGATTCTTTATTGTTTTCAATCTGTGTGAGGTGCTTATTTGGTATTGGTCTAGCTTGACGCCTTTTCATACTTGGTAGCATCTTAAGAAGTGGGAGATAGGTGGAAACCGCAAGGTGTGGTGGTCTTTCTAGTGCAGTTCATTTGTCATTGCTGGATACACCTTACGTGACAGCAAACTGCAGTGTGTTTGACAGCAAAATTTTATTACACAGAACCAGCAGCTGTGAGCTTTGCTTGAGTGATCCTTTTCAGCACATTTCATTTCTTAAGAGAGGCCAAAGCTGCAACACGTCTTTTGTTCCTTTATTGTTCCTTCCATACTTGTATTTGTTGCTTCTTTTATTGCTTTCAAGTGAAATCTTTAGTCTTTCTTTCAAGAAAACATGTAAGTTCATTACAATGTCAAGAAGACATTCGCCTAGGATTAGTGATAGTGAAAGAGAACAACTCACCCTTCAAACTCTAGTCAACCAACTCCAAGAGATTGAAAGAAAAATGAGTCAAGAGAGAGTCAATAGAGAGCTACAAAATGCCTTGATCCAAGATGAGTTGAGATTGATGAGAGAGGAACAAGTCCAAAGTAGGGAAAGATCTAGGGAAAGTCAAAGTGATCATTCTCAAATGGGGGGAATACCCTTAAGTGTAGGGGATTATTACCATCAACCTTCTTCTTCTAGAAGACATAGGAGGAATACTCATATGCCTCCACCCCCTAAAGAAGCCAATGTGGTGTTGCCTCACTTCCATGGGAAGGACAATGTTGAGGCCTATCTTGATTGGGAAATGAAAGTGGAGCAATTGTTTGCTTGCCACCAAGTCGGGGAAGAAAGAAAAGTCTCTCTAGCCACCCTAAGCTTTCAAGGGTATACAATGTATTAGTGGACTGCCTTAGTCCAAGAGAGACTTAGACATCAAGATCCTCAAATTCAATATTGGAATGATCTCAAAACTGCCCTTAGGAGGAGACGCATTCCCTCCTATTACAATAGAGAACTTATGGACAAGCTCCAAAGACTTCAACAAAAGTCAATGACTGTGGAAGAATATAGACAAAAGATGGAGCTTTACATGATGAGGGCAGGGATAGTAGAGGCTTCAGAAATTACCTTGGCTAGATTTTTAAGTGGGCTTAATTTTGATATTAGGGATAGGGTTGAACTTCTACCTTATAGAGATTGGAATGATCTTGTTCAAATGTGTATAAAGGTAGAGCAACAAAACTTGAGAAAATCCTCTTCAAAGAGAGTTCCAGTTCACCCTACCTTTGAAAAGAAAACTTTCAAAGAAAAAGAGCCTTTTAAGCCTCTAGTCAGGATTAATGAAAAGCCCAAACAAGAATCCTCTTCACACACTTGCACAAGTGATATAAAGTGTTTTAAGTGTTTGGGTAGGGGTCATGTAGCTGCTCAATGTCCTACCAAGAGAACCATCATTCTTAAAGGTAGTGACATTTATAGTAGTGAAAGTGAATCTCCCACCAGTGAAAGTGAGAGTGAACAAGAGAAAGGAGAGGAAGTCTTTGCTGATGATTGTCAACTTCTCATGGTGAGAAGGGTGCTCAATAGTCAACCTAGCTTAGAACATCTATCTCAAAGAGAGAACATCTTTCATACAAGATGTAAGATTCAAGACAAATATTGTTCTCTCATTGTTGATAGTGGTTCTTGCTGTAATTGTTGTAGCACAAAGCTGGTTGAAAAGTTGAATCTTGAAGTCCTACCCCATCCAAAACCTTACAAACTTCATTGGCTAAATGAAGATGGGGATATAACTGTTAAGAAACAAGCTAAATTGGCAATTTCCATTGGGAACTTCAAAGATGAAGTAATTTGTGATATAGTTCCCATGGAAGCTTGTCATGTGTTGTTGGGAAGACCATGGCAATTTGATCATGAAACTATACATCATGGTCTTACCAACACCATAACTGTGCACAAAGGAGACAAGAAATTTGTGCTTCATCCTTTGACACCTACCCAGGTTGCAAAAGATCAAGCACAAATGAAGACCACTAGGGACCAAGAAAAAGAACAAAAGAGAAAAAAAAGTCCAAAACAAAAGAAAGGAGTAGTCCTTAAGGATGAAAAAGAGGAGTGGGAGTCTAGTGTTCCCTCCCACAAGGTCACTCAACATGAAGTCCTTTAAATAAAAAGACTTTAATCAATACACTTCAAGTTGAGCAACCTTCATACCTCCTTCTTTGTCAAGGAACACTCACATGCACATCTAGTGAGTCTAAGACTTCTACTCTATCTCCTTCAATACAAAATCTTTTGAAAGAATTTGGTAATTTATTTCCCAAAGAGATTCAAATTGGACTTCCACCATTAAGGGGAATAGAACATCAAATTGACTTCATTCCAGGGGCAACTCTTCTTAATAGGCTTGCCTATAGGACTAATCCCCAAGAGACAAAAGAGATTGAGTCACAAGTCCAAGACTTATTAGATAAGGGCTGGGTTCAAAAGAGCTTAAGTCCATGTGTTGTGCCTGTGTTGTTGGTGCCCAAAAAGGATGGCAATTGGAGAATGTGTTGTGATTGTAGTGCTATCAACAACATTACAATAAAGTACAAACATCCCATCCCTAGACTTGATGACATGTTGGATGAGTTACATGGGGCTCAAATTTTCTCAAAAATAGATCTTAAGAGTGGATATCACCAAATTAGAATTAAAGAGGGTGATGAGTGGAAAACTGCTTTTAGGACTAAGTTTGGGTTATATGAGTGGCTAGTGATGCCTTTTGGACTTACAAATGCCCCAAGTACATTCATGAGACTAATGAATCATGTCTTGAGAGATTGCATTGGGAAGTTTGTAGTTGTTTATTTTGATGACATCTTGGTATATAGTCAAGATTTGCAACAACATGAAAAACATTTGAAAGTTGTTTTAACAATTCTTAGAACTAATCACTTGTTTGCAAATCTTGATAAATGCACCTTTTATGTTGATAACGTCATCTTTTTAGGATTTGTGGTGAATAAACATGGGGTCCATGTTGACCCTGAGAAAATAAAGGCCATTCAAGATTGGCCAACCCCAAAGAATGTAGGAGAAGTTAGGAGTTTTCATGGGTTGGCAAATTTTTATAGAAGATTTGTGCCTAACTTCTCTAGTCTAGCTTCACCTCTCAATGAGTTGGTGAAAAAGGATGTTACATTCAATTGGGGAGAGAAACAACAACAAGCTTTTGAGCTACTTAAAGAAAAGCTTACTCAAGCACCCATTCTAGCTCTTCCCAACTTCTCCAAAACTTTTGAGCTAGAATGTGATGCTTCTGGCCTTGGAATAAGTGCTGTATTATTACAAGAAGGCCATCCCATTGCTTATTTTAGTGAAAAACTTCATGGGGCCACTTGTAATTATCCCACCTATGACAAAGAACTCTATGCTCTTGTGAGGGCTCTTCAAACTTGGGAACATTATCTTGTTTCTAAAGAATTTATCATTCATAGTGATTATGAATCACTAAAATATTTGAAGAGTCAACACAAGTTGCAAAAGAGACATGCTAAGTGGTTAGAATTCATTGAACAATTCGCTTATGTTATCAAATACAAGAAAGGAAAAACCAATGTTGTGGCTGATACTTTATCAAGAAAAAATAATCTTTTGGCCCCCTTGGGAGCTCAAATTCTTGGCTTTGATAACATAACCGAGTTGTATTCACAAGACCTTGAGTTTTCTCATGTCTATGAGGGATGTCTCAACCAAGCTCAAGGAGGATTTTATGTGAGAGAGGGATATCTTTTTAAAGAAGGAAAAATTTGTATACCTCAAGGATCACATAGAAAGCTCCTTGTCAAGGAAACACATGAGGGAGGGTTAATGGGACATTTTGGAGTAGAAAAGACTCTTGGCATGTTGAAAGAAAAATTCTTTTGGCCTCACATGAGGAGAGATGTCCAAAGGCATTGTTTTAAGTGTATAACTTGTTTGGAGTCAAAATCTAAATCATTGCCTCGTGGACTCTATACTCCTTTGCATGTTGCTTCAACCCCTTGGGAAGAAATTAGTATGGATTTTGTCTTAGGACTTCCTAAAACTGTTAGGAGATTTGATTCTATATTTGTGGTAGTGGATCGTTTTAGCAAAATGGCTCATTTTATACCTTGCCACAAAGTAGATGATGCAAGCTACATTGCAAAAATATTCTTCTGAGATGTGGTCAAACTTCATGGTTTACCTAAAGTAATAGTTTCTGATAGAGATACTAAATTTCTTAGTCACTTTTGGAGAACCTTGTGGTCTCCATTAGGGACTAAATTGTCTTTTTCTACTACTTGCCATCCTCAAACAGATGGTCAAACTGAAGTAGTAAATAGATCTCTATCAACATTACTAAGGGTAGTTCTCAAAGGCAACCACAAATCTTGGGATGAATATCTTCCTCATGTTGAGTTTTCTTACAATAGAGTAGTTCATGGAACTACTGAACTTTCTCCTTTTGAAGTTGTCTATGGATTCAACCCTTTGACACCTATGGATTTAATACCTCTTCCAACTTCTTTTGACTTTGTTCATCAAGAAGGGGTATCTAAATCTAACTTTATCAAAGATTTACATCAAAGGGTTAAAAATCAAATTCAACAACAAAATGAGAAATATGCTAAGGTTCATAATAAGGGCAAAAAAGAGTTAATCTTCAAGGAAGGTGATTTGGTTTGGCTACATCTTAGAAAGGAAAGATTTCCCCAACTAAGAAAATCCAAACTTAATCCTAGAGGAGATGGTCCTTTTAAGGTGTTGCGGAAGATCAACAATAATGCTTATCAACTCAATCTTCCGCCAGAATATGACATCCATTCTACTTTCAATGTATCTGATCTTAAACTTTTTGCAGGATATGATACTGGAGATGGAGATCCTTTGGATTTGAGGACAAATCCTTCTCAAGAGGGAGGAGATGATACGCGGGGGTCTAGCACAGAGACACATCAAGGTTACATTACGAGAGGCATGATCAGGATACTACACAGTGTACCAGAAGAATCTTCAAAAGGTCAAATACTGTCCATTTTTGAGTGGAAGATCAAAGCTAAATTGACATGAGGGCAAAGGTGTCTTTTCCACAAGAGAAGGGGTGAGTTTAGTAAGATGAGAGATGTCTCAAGAAACTCACATGCTTCACACTACACTGCACCTGAAGAGTGATTTCTTGCTGAAAACGTTGCTGCCTCTCCAGATGGCTGAAATCTGTGTTTATCTAGTTTTAATCAGCACCGTTCATAGGATATACATTTTTGGCTATAATTTGCTTGTATTAAGATATACCATCACTTTTGAACCTTGAGAAATATACTCATGCATTTCCAGTTATGTTTCTTTCAGAAGTCACCCTTTCTTGTGCTTCCCTCTTTTTCCCTCTAGCTTCTTTCCAAGCATGGAGAGCCGTCTGAGTTAGATATCATTTCCAAATAGCACTTCATCCACACACCTTCATCTACTTCCGCTGCCATTTGTTTTCACACAGAGCAACCATGGATTCAACTGTTGTTGCTGCAGACTGGAGTTTATCATCAGGGAAGGAGAATATATGTAAATATATTTTTTTTTAAAACTTCACCATCAATATGTAGTATTTGCGATAAGAAAGGGTATTGGAGATTTCATATTGATATAACCAAATTAAAATGTATACAAGTAAGAAATTATATCTTTCAGAAGTTGATTTTTCGATATTAAATTAAATCTAATTTCAAATGTTAGGAAATGATAAATCTATTTTATTTTGAAATAAATAGCTATAGTCCAACAGTTCCCCGTTTATTCCTTCCCCTTTCCCCTTATGTTCGGATCATAAAGTCGGTGATCAAGAAACATGTTTTTAAAACATACACATTTCCTTACTGTGTATGAGATGCTAATCTAAACGACATCTTAATATAGTGTCACTATGCTTTTGAGGTTGACGCAAATGAAGAATGGCAATGAGTTAGATGTTGCAGGTAAAAAAAAATTTAGACGACATCGGATACTACATATCAAAGAAACGGTAGTCACTTGTGTCACTTATGTACAACTTCAGTTCTGCAGGCATCCTTTGTAACATTACAAAATGGCAAAGCGATGAGTTTCTAAACTTGAAATTTTAGGAAGAAAACAAATTGACCAGAAAATATTGAAAAGCTAAAGATGGAATGTGACACATGCAGAGTTTTACTGTAAGAAAAGAAAGGCATTTTATATAAATATAAAACTTAGTAAGCATGCAAATATGCAGCTCCTAGAGAAATGACTTCAAGCGTTGTGCTGGAATGTGAAGTGGTTATTTGAATCAGCAGGAGTCATATAGTCCATAGAGCTTAATGATGAGTTATTGTCAGAGAATGGGCACCCGTGGTGTGAGTGTGGGCATTGGTACTTCAAAACTAAGCACTTGAACTGCTTGCCTCATAGTAGGCCTCTGAAGGTAATCCGTGTGAGTGCACCAAAGGCCAATTATCAGTAAAGTCTCCATTTCCTTCTCATCAAAATGTCTATATAAGCTTGGATCAGAGGCTTTGAGGAGTTCATCCATGCCATAGAGTTTCCAAACCCAATCTACCAAATAAATATTATCTTCTACCATATTAGCTTCAACAGTCTTTCTACCACAGGCTATCTCCAAAGCAACAACTCCAAAGCTGTACACATCGGACTCCCTACTAGCCTTGCCTCTTGTGATAGCTTCAGGAGGCAAATACCCAATTGTTCCTGCTAAAACAGTTGTTTTTGATCCTATCTCATGATCCATTACTCTGGCTAATCTCCAAGCTTTGCATTATAATTGGAATCCAACATAACATTGCTGGATTTTATGTCTCTATGAAGAACACATTCTTCCCACTCTTCATGCAGGTATAACATTGCTGAAGCCAAACCTCTCGCAATATTATATCTCACTTTCCATGTCAGCAGGCCTTTTCCCTTGAACAGATAAGAATCCAAGCTTCCATTTTCCATGAACTCATAAATCAGCAGCAGGTCCTCATGCTGATGGCACCATCCAAAGAGTTGAACCAAATTCTTATGCCTCAGTTGACCAAAGATCTTTACTTCAGATATGTACTCTTTCATCCCTTGTGTAGATTCACGAGATACCTTCTTGATGGCAACATCGGTGTTCAACTCTTTAACAAATCCCCTGTAGACGGCCCCAAAACCTCCCTGTCCTATTTTGTTTTCTCTAGCGAAGTTATTAGTTGCTCTGCCCAGTTCTTCAAAGGAAAACTTCTTGGGTAGAGAGACTTTTTCGAAATCATTGTCCATGGCATGGCCAAAAAGTGAGGCATCTTCCATGCCTGTAGTCCTCAGCATCCATCTCACAAGAAAAGTTACCCCGAAAATAACAATTAAAATACCTGCACCAATTCCAAGGCTCAGCCTTATCACCAGCCCTCTTTTGCTTCCACCCTTATGTGCTTCCATGTGAAAACTAGAGTTGAAGGACCATGAGCTAAGAGCATATACGTCGTAATAATCTCCTGTTGCTGCAGAAAAGCCAAATTCAACCCAATCAGGTAAGACATCTTTCAGATTGACCACAGAGGATAAGTTCCCTTGAACTACGACGTCCGCCTTATACCCAGTAAAGGTGACACTTAATGTGTTTGAACTGGAATCGAAACTAATATCAGCCTCGTATCCACTCTCAGACGGGCTGGTGAACCACTCTGCAGTCGCAGAAGATACGATTGAATTGATATCGATACCCACATGGGGATACGGCTGAAGCTCCCATGGATTAGCGTAGGTATCAAATTCCACTGACACAAATGGATGATCCAATTTGTAACTTTGATTTCTGAGTTGATCACGGCTGGCAAGACCAATACCAGCTCCATCTCTTGGGGAAACCGATGGAAAGCCTGGACGTGCCAGAAAGAAGGCGATGCCATCTGCATGTTTATTATTTAAGGCGCTGATGCTAAAGGAGAAATGGGTAGTGAAATCCGTGACTTTCCCTGAGTTTATGTCCCAAAGATGCAATAGTTTGGGATATATGACTCTACCATAACTGAATGTTTCATTTTTGGTGAGTTTGAGCACTCCTTGTCGAGGTTTAACATCTCCCGAAGTATTGAAGACGTTTCTCGTGTCACCAAATTTCTGATAGTTGAATTCCAATGAAGCTGCATGAGGTGTTACAAGAAGCAAGAGCGCTAATGTTAAACAAGCCCGTACATAACTTTTCTTACAGTAGCAAGATACTGCCATGACTGGAGAAATGATGTTGGGTGTGCAATGGAAAATGGAATACTAAAATATGGTTTGCTTGGGGTACCTGCTTCCAGAGTTGTAGTTAATGATAGTTGATTTGTTCATTAACATTGTTGCTCGCTGTTTTATGATTGAATGAGTCAAACATGGTTAGGTCAACTCTCTGCCAGAAAAAGGTTGAAAAATGCATGTTTAATAGCTATTTGAACCACATTTGTGTATTCAATGTCAACCCCTCTAAATGGCTATTCCATCGAAATTTCTCAAGTGAGAAACATAATTTCTATCGAAAAAATTGCTAGTCATTTGTTATTTGGAAGTGTTGTGTTCACTCTTTCATCCTTGGTGTAAGAAAAAATTACAATAAGTACTAGATTTTAACTTTCAGGTGGTCAATGCTTCAAATTGAAGATATCCTCTGCAACCACAACAAATACATAAATTAAGAAATTTCCAAATAAAAAGGTGTTATTATCCTGAAGGTATACTTGTGAACAAGTGACAAAATCTTAACAGTGGTTTGATTGCTTTTAAGAGGGGAAGATCTATCGACAAAAGACTCTCAAGCTCAAGTCAGTAAGAAAGTTAGGATCTATAAATGAGTGTAAGTGTTATGGAGTGAGTATTTCCTAAGAAATACTAGTTGTATTTATAGGATCAATATGGGTTATGTGTTTATGTTCTTATTAGAAAAATACTTATGTAGAAAATAATATAATAACAATATAATAAATAGTAGTAAAATCATAAATAATAACCAACGTACCAAACTAACGAGATTTATTCATAATATGTTAATATGTCCTAAATAATTGTAGGTTGGAATGTTCCACAATGAAGAGGCTTAAAGGATCTTTTTGGACCACACTTAATTTTCCTATTGGGCTGGATAGGAACATAAGCTCCCTAATCCTAAGAGTTTGGTTTGGTGTATGAGATCATGTTAGACCTTGAGCCTACTTGTGTAGCTTGTAGATGGACAAACCATGTTCGTAATTAGATTGAGCCTGAGGTTGAATTTATTTAGTTTGCATGGACCATTGAGGTTGAGCTTATTCGGTGTGCATTGGTCGTGTAGGCCAAGCTTATTTAGTTTGGACATTGAGGCCAAGCTTGTTCAGTGTGGATTTGACCATTGAGGCCAAGCTTATTCAGTGTGGATTTGGTCGTTTCAGGATGAGCTTCTTGAGTTGCCTATTAGGTCGAGCTCTTAGACAGGTTGACCATTTGGTCAAGCTCTTTAGATGTAATAGCCTTTTGGCTGAGCCCTTTGATGGTCATTCTACCAAGCTCTTTAGATGTGATGGTCGTTTGATCGAGCTCATTGATGGCCATTCAATCGAGCTCTTTAGATTTGACGACCTTTTGGTCGAGCTCCTTGATGGCCACTTGGCCAAATTCTTTAGATGTGATGGGCATCGAGGTCGAGCTCCTTATATGGCCTATGAGGTTTAGCTCTTTAGGCAAGTTGGCCCTTCGTTTGGGCTCCTTGAGTTGCCTATGAGGAAGATCTCTTTGATGTAAATTGGCCTTGAGGCTGAGCTCATTAATTGGTTTGTCAAGCCAAGTTCTACTTTAGGTAGTCTCTGCTTGGTACCACCATCTATAGGCAGGCTCTGTTATGACACTAACAATTTCAGGCATTATTTTCTTTCAGTGTTGCCAACTATGGGCTTGTTTTTTCGTGACCTAGCCGACTTTGAGCATGTGTTTGTCGGCTTTGTTGTTGGTTTTGACTAAGTAGGATGCTGCCTTCGGGGATGGTTTTGCTGACTTTGTTGTTTATTTTGACTAAGTTGGGGAAGACTTGGTGCTTTGTTTTTATGTTGTATTTTGCTTTTCATCCTCTCTGCCTACCCTTGAGTCTTCTCCATGTTATTCTTTTAGCTTAATTATTGTGTTGCTTGTTGAGACTCCGACAAAGTGTACCGAATCATATCAAGTAATATAATTGGTAAGACCAAATATCGTTTTTCCTAGAGACTCACGACCTAGACATTCATGTGGTTTCTTGATTAATTAAGACTTGAAAACAAAATCATTGGGTTTATAATGCAGAAAATCAATATGAATGCAAGTGTTGATCAATTGACAATAAGATTGCACAAGTGATTGATGTATAAAATATGGAATGATTATGTTGTTGGGGTTTCAAACTTATCCTATCCAGTCTCATGTATTTATGAATTCGTCTTCTTCATTAATGTTAATGTCACTCTCTAAAATACTTAAAACTCGATGTCTCGGTGAAGAAATCCTATCCTTAATTACGATCGAGTTCATACAATTCCTAGCATCCCTAGTAATTAATTCTGAAGCACAAGAGTGTAAATGCAACCAACCCTCATATCCCTATGTCTAGGTAATACTGCTTTTGGGAGAGTTTCCCCAGTTATAGATTTTCCTGTATGTGTCTATATCGACAAAATCAATAATCATGTTATTGAATGAGTTAAACAAAGCAAGCATAGAGTATAGAGGAAAACCCTTAACAATTAATGACGTAAAGCATTTAAAATATAAACCAATTCAATACATGAGAGTTTCAAATGATTACATCGTTTCCCCAACAACAATGGAAGTTTAGTTCACCATAGACATGGTGAAACTAGATGAAATATGGAAAAGAATGGAAGATAAAACCCTAAAATTTGAAGATCGTAGCTTCCGGATCCAAAATCCGCCTCCAAGGGGTGAGAAAGGTGTTTTTGCGCCTCTTCTTTCAAAAGATACAGTCTCTAGGTCATCCAAATCATTAAATAGCTTAGAAAAACATAGCCCAAGCCTAGTCGCCGATACTCAGCGCCCCACTTAGGACGTCCAGACATGAATGCAAGAGCTCAACGCTCAAAGCGCCTAAAAGGACGCCCAGGTGTCACCTACGGTTCTGGAGTTGTGCTCAGCACCCTTGAAGGGCGCCCAGGCGGTATCTGCGGCACTTAACTGGCGCTGAGCGGTACAAATAAAAATTAATATATTTGCGTGACATACTGGAATTAAAAGTCTATACCAATATATTAGCAAATCAGTTGGTTAAAATAACATATTTTTTATAGAATTAAAAAGGACATCTAAAGCAATTGATTTTACTATCCGAACTTTAATTTTCTGTTTGGCTTCAACGAGAAAAATAAAGAAAATAATAATATTAAAGAAATAAGTTCAAGAAAAGAGTAAATAGTAAAATTGAATATTTAGTAATTTGGTAGAGTAAAATAGATAGAAAAGAATAAGAAAATTTATTAAAAATTGTGGATTTTATTTAATTAAGTAAAAGAAAAAATTAAATCTTTTTTTCTAGTTTACAAGAAATAATTTTAGAAAAATCTATTTGAGGAGATTAATCTATTACAAAATTTTGCATTGGAGTATTACATTTAGTTTAAACATTCAAGATTGTATTTACTAGAACAATTTCATGTCACTTGATTCACGGTTGAAATTGTTTACACAAGTATATTCATATTAGAAATAAACGTAAACTAAATCGAGTTTACAAGTTTAGTGACACTTTCTAAAATAATTCTCTTTTGTACTTTCTCATTTTTTAAGTCCTGCTAAATTTATTTATTATTTTTAACGCAAAAAAGTAATCTCATTCTGTCTGTTTACAGAATTATGATTTTATTTTAAATGATGATGCATAAACAGAAATGATACACGGATAGCTATAAATAAAAATAAAATATAAAAAACAAAAGCACGTTAAAGAAGTTAATTGCCCAATCTAGGAAATTGAAAAAAAGTTAAAAAAGTACAAAAATAGTGAAAAATTTCATTATACAGATTTCATTATACAAAAATAGTGAAAAAAAATTAGTGCCCAATATAGTGATTTCATTACGAGTAAGATTATAATTTAAACGAGAATAAAAATAGTAAAACTAAATTAACCACAAATTTTATGTTTACAAACCATGTGTTCACTAATTTATAATTAATTACAATAATTCAAGATTAATATATTATTGAGTCACGTGATCTTAGCTCATACAAAATAACATTAGTATAAATAATGAATTTTATTAAATATGTGATTTATATTTATTAATTAGTACATTTGTTACTTGTTCATGCACTTGGTTAACTTGGTTGTTAGAATGTTTTAAGCAAACACAACCCTTATCTTGTTTGGAGAGGACATGTACTATTAGAGAAGATAAGTACTCCTAAGGTTAAAGGCTTGAAATGTTGAAGTACTTTTGGAGTCTCTACATAATATATAATTCTATAAATACAAAAAGAGTTGGGATTATCAACGGCTTAAGTCTGTCGAAAACATAAAAAATTCATGGGTAATAACGTATTTTTGATGGATTATCGACAAACAATTATCCATCGGTAAATCCATTATCGGTAACCATTATCGACAGTTTATGGTCTTCGGTAATTACCGACGACCTATTCCTTCCAAAATTACCAACGGCCTATTCTTTCGGTAATTACTATTGGAAAGTCTCTGGCAGACACTACAAGAAATAATGGCATTACATACGGACATTTATATATGAATTTAAATCCGTATATAAATCAAATTTTATATAAGGAAATTATGTACGGATCATAAAAAATGAGTTATATACGGATTTTATATACGGAATTTTATATACGGAAAAGTCCGTATATAATATCCGTATATAAAGTTGGCGCGTGGTGGCGGGAAAATTACTCAAGGATGTATCCGTATATAAGATATATTATCCGTATGTAGTTTGAACAAGGTTTTTAACTACGGATATTATGTACGGGTGTGAAAAATAATTTATTTTGAAAAAAGCTTTTTTGATTAATTGGCTGCTGTAGCTGACTCGAAGCTTTTTACACTTTTTCTCGAACCCTAGGAAGTCTGTTTTCTCTCTCGCGCTCTCGATCTTGAACCCTCATCTCCATAAACACTCTCACCTTTCTTCACTCTCTCTGCTTATCAATCCTTCATCAAACACTATCACCTTCAATCAGCTGTCGTCTCGAAGTTCAGTCACGTCTCCTCTCGAAGATCTCTGCAACTGTCGGTGGACTTCTCCGGTGGCGAGCCTTGTTAAGCATTGTGCCGAACCTCTCTTCTCTGCAGTTGTCGGTCTACTCCATCCCTCTTCTGTCGAATCAGCTGTGCCCTAAATCATTCTTCTGTCGAGCCCTAAATCATTGTTCTGTCGAGCCCTAAATCTGGTAAGTGATTCATCTCTTCCTTCATTTTTCTAGTAATCTGTAATGCCTTGAAATCGTTAAAATTGAACCGAATCTGTGTTAATTTTTTTTTAATTGGCCCATTTATGGTTCGTCTGGCAAGACGTAGTTGGATTTTGATGAGACATCGATTGAGGTTGCTGTGTTGCGGTTTAAGCTGAGACATAGAAGTTGGTGGTGCGAAGGTCAAAGGAACCATAAAAAGGTGTTTTTAATTTCCTCTTTTGCTCGGTTTGGTATGCAATGAACTATATGTAATGTAAATTTTTCGTTGACTTTATATGGTAAAACAAAAGGTTGGTTTAAGTGGGTGGTTGGAATGGGAGATGAGATTAAGACAAAAGGTGATTGCAGTTTGCAGAGGAGAGAGAAGTGAGGCTTAAAAAGAACCAATAATGCTAACAGGGGATAACAGACAGAGGGTTGCTTTTTGGGTACTTGGGGAATAAATTACTGTCTCTCTACGAGGATTGGCGTCAAAAGAGAGACCCCAACTTAGCTAGCATTGTTAATGCAGATAGCAGATAGATGAGTAGCCTAAGATCACTAAAGCCTCAGGAATAAACAGATAGTTCTTACCATATAAACCTCTGTTCTGGTTTTCACTAATAAAATAAATGATTTTAGTTCAATGTGCTCTTTCTATTTTTTACTTTTTGTTCAATTTCTTTGACTATGATATGGTTTTGAACTTGGTTAAAAAAATTGTCATTATAAAATTTTATTATCTTTTTGTATTAGATTATGCTTGTATTCATTAGTGTTGGTTTTTGTTTGCTTAGTGTTGCCATTGGACGAGAAGGAGGTGTTGCACCTCTGATTGCACTTCCACGGTTTGAAGCAGAGGTAATTTATTCCCTTTATGTTTGATGCTTACGTGTATGTTTATAATTCAATGCTAGAGAAGTACATAGCAATTCCAAAAACGAATCCCATTTTAGTGGTTCAACTAGTTCCTTGTTTGTGGTGTTATTATTTTAGTCTTATAAGTTGCTTTAGAGTAGCTGTTTGCAATTATAGTGGTGGGGTTCCATAAGCCTTTTTCCCTTTTGGGTTCTATCAATAGTTTTTCATATAAATTCATACTTCATATGTTATGTAGGTTAAGTTGTTAAATAGAACAACTATTATTTGTTGCTAGCAACTGGGATGTTTTGTTTTTTAGTATTTACTTTTCTAGGCTATGATATGATGAGTTTTTTACTTTAGTTATTGTTGACATCCCAAAGGGCTTTAACTATCAAGTGATGACACATGAATATCACATTCCCTCTCAAGCAAGAGTTGTTTGGGCATGAAGTGCGTATAATTCACAGGCCTATCATGTGTTGAAATTAAAGGAATATCTGGTCTTCCTGTTTTTAAGCTTTCATTCTTTGTATCTTAGTCTCTTGTGGGAGATACTTTGTCGTGTAGACTATATGAGTTTTGGCTCCTTCAGACTTTGCTCACAAGTATTTATCATCCCACAAGCATTTACATACATTTGAGGATACATCCTTATTATGTTACTATATAAAAACATTGACTTCTCCAACTTTGTACTGAATTTAATGATACATACAAATAATCTAAAAAATACTATAGAATATAGATTTTATTATTGAATGAAGGTGCCTAGTTTTTGGGTTGGTTGATCTGTTTGGAATACAAAGAGTTAACATTAATTGCTTCTTATTTTTCTGGGAATTGTATATATTGATGCCATACTTGTAGATTTATTTTCAAAAGAAAATTACAACTTCAGAGGTTGGGTTGAAGTTGACTCCTTGAGGTCAGATTTTTGTTCAAAGGGTTGTTGTTCAGATCATCGTTGCACTCTTCTATTCAATTCATGGTAAGCTTCCTAGATTATAATTGTCACTTGACTACCTGATTTTTTAGCTGACTGGTTAGACAGTAATGCTGGTGTCTTTGTTAGGTCAAAAGAGACCTACAAAGTTAGCCCCTAGCAAATCTCCAGGGGAAGCATCTATAAATATACCTGCCAAGGTATTTGGTTATTACTATATACTTAAAGCATTTTACTTTGCTATATAACTCCTAATTTTTTTTCAAGTGGCATTTTTTATGGTGTTTTAATATGTTCTTGATTGTGGTTGGTAGTTACTAATTGTAGAGAACACCGGGTATCTTGATAGTTAATCATACTGAAGGAACCAATCAAAATACCATGTAAAAGGAGATTTTCCACCTTAAGTTGAATGCCCCGTTGTTAGTGTGTAAGAATGTCCTAAGTTAGTTATTCAGCTATTGTTAGTTGATACTGTTTGGAAAATGCTTTAGGATTGAAACTTGTCTACATTCAGAATTTGTTATTTTTAGTTGTTATTGCTTTCCTAGTTTTAAGGAGTCAATTTTAGTTTATTGTTATCCCTATTTTCATGGTTTATTTCTAGAAGCATATTGTTAGTGGGAAGTTATTCTTAAGTTTTATAATTTGTAATGTTTCGGTTTAAATAAGATTATCAGATCTTCATCTGCTCTTCGTTAAGCAAATTATGCTTTTCTTAAAATATTCCAACATATACTTTCTTGATTAGATAACTAATAGGAACAGTAAGAACTTATTATATAACTAATAGGTGCAATGATAACTGAGAGAAACAGCACAATATATTCCATATTTAAATAGGTGATCCTGGCTCCCTTTGCAGAGAAAATTAAAAGTTAGACTGAACATTTGAGTTAATAATGCAAGGCCAGGGACACAATATTCTATTTAAAAATTGCAGTATGAACATGCTAAATACATAAACCCAAAGTTGTACTGTGCTTTAAACAATTGGAGATAATTATCTTAAGTAGCCATTTTATGAACTTCCTTTCAGTATGCTACTTATAAATTATAGTGTTGTTGGTCTGTGTAATTTATTTATTTATCTTTCAGAAGTCACTTCTGAAACCCGTCCCAATCTGAAAAGAGTTAATACTGGGTGGGTTTTGTATAAATTTAATGAAAACAAAATGATAGACCACTAAAAGTTTAATTCCGAAAAAATAATATATATTTATATATTATGCAGATTACCATCAACTGGAGCTCCTGTTAGCAATCAACTAAGGTTTGTCTAAATTCCCTTTTAAAGCTATAACATTAAATATCATCTTTTACATTTCTATATTGCATGCTTTTATGTAAATAATAGAAAAATGTCCTTAAACTATAACTTCATGTAAAAACAAGTGGCCGTCAATTGGTTGCTTTTAATTTCTGAAGTAAGTTTTCAAGTAAGTTTTTAATTGGTTGTTTTGAATTGGTTGCAGTTTGGGTTTCTTTAATTGGTTGTTTTTAATTTCTCAAGTAAGTTTTCAAGACACAAGGTAAGAATATTGACAATTCAACTTATATATAATGCATACCTATGTCATTGATAGACTTTATTTACATTCAAGCATATAACATGAATATACTTTAAGACTATGTAATTTTGATATACTATTCTAATGATTGAACCCTGTCTTAGCACAAGTTCCCATAGTGAAACCCCTTCTATATTGAAAGCTTAAAACAATAGTGTACATAGTGATTTACATGCACAATAACAAAATAGTAAGATAGACACATGTAGAAAAACATTGTAAGATGGAGAGAAGAAGACCTAAATTATATTTAGGTTATTCTTTACGAAGCCATTTGATAGGGCACGTGTCGTAATATAGAGACGTGTATTAAGCATTGGCTAATTTGTTTTGTAATATATTTATGCACAGACATGGATCGTGCTCCACCAAATCAATTTGTATTTCTTATCCAACTACACAAACCTGCATAACATTTTCAAATCACAGACAGACCTGCATAATATGTATCCGACAATAATTCAATCACTCATGGAATAAACAATATGACATTATTTGTATTGTTCAAATTTAAGAACTTGTATTTGTAAAGTGACATAAAACACATAAAACAAAATATGTTCATCTACACTCAAAAAGTATATGTTGGAAACATATAAGGAAATGTAATATTGTAATATACCACCATGGGGTCGACTTATTTTCTATAAAGTGGTTCATTTATGGTGTCTACATGAAACAAGATGGTTGAAGCAAAAGAAGCAGAACCTTAAACACAAGAAAACACTAGAAAAAATGGGGGAGGGGTGGTGTGGGCTTGAATAATGTTTTCAAAACCTTTTTGCAAATCAACATTTAATGACTGTTGTAGTGGTTAGATGGTCTGCAATAGTTGTTAGACGCATGTTTGTTCAATATAGCGTTTAGGAAAAGATTTTAAGGAAACAAAGCAATAACATAATATTTTTTATACCAGTTCCCTCTAACCCGAGCTACGTCTAGTTCTCTCTTAAGATTACAACGAATATAAACCACTCTTGGTATACAACGAGTATTGTCCTTAGACAATGTCAAGTCCATTTTCAAAATTTCATTTTCTTTTGAAGATTTTTTAAGTTGTTTTCTCAAACTTTGATAAGCTTTTGATAGGTTCGAGGAATTAGACATCAACTCATTATATGCTTCAATAATAGAGTGAAGGTCATTGAAGTCTACCTCCTCGTTAGAGTCATTGGAAGTTGAGTCTGCCATTATACAAAACTTGACTTTTTCTTCTTCGTCTTCATATGGGCTTAAATATTTTGAAGTACTTAGTACTATGTCTTGTTTGACTTTATTGGGTTCTTCATACATCGCTATTAGCATGTCCCACATGTCCTTGGCGTCTTTGTATGATTGTACCTTTTTGTACTCATCTTCACATAGAGCACACATTAGTATATTTTTAGCGTTAGAATTTAGAAGATACCTTAGTTTATGATCATCTGACCAAGATTTTCTTGCCATGGGTTCTCCTTCTTTATTCAAAGGTATAAATTTTTCATTCTCAACAATATCTGACATATCGATGTGACATGATTCAAAGAAATTAATCATCTTTTGCATCCAATAGTTGTACTTTTCTCCTTTAATGAAGGAGGACGATTGATGACATGTCCTTCATTTTCCATTTCTATTTGGATCATTTCCTTAAGTTCTGTTAAGAACTAACCCTTGAGGTTAACTCTGGTACCAACTGAAACATAAGAAAGCACTAGAAAGGGAGAGGGAAAGATTTCAAAAGTGTTTTAAAAACTTTTTCGCAAATCAATGCTTAATGACTATTGTAAGGGTTAGACGGTTTGTAGTAGTTGCCAAACACTTGGTTGTTTAATATAGGATTGAAGAAAACATTATAAGTAAAGAAAACAATAACACAAGATTTTACACCGGTTTGCTCCAACGTGAGCTACACCCAGTTCTCCCTTAAGACCTCTTAAGGGGCTTCCACTAATATTTAACAAGATTACAACGAATTTAAACCAGTCCTGGTATACAACGAGTATTATTAACCGCTCTTGGTTTCAACATCAGTCAACTTGATTATATGTGTTTAACTACTCCTGGTTTCAACACTAGTCAACCTGACTATACGTGTTTAACTACTCCTAGTATGAACACTAGACAAATTATCTAGAACCACTAGTGTAAAATCGGCCTATAACGTCACCTATTAGACGTTAGTTAGAGGAGGCAGCGACGTAAATTATTGACCGGTGACAATTGCGTAAATAAGTGAAGCCTATAAACGTCTGTTGGGGGGGATCGACGTCTATAAGACAATAGACGTCGGTGCCCCTATAAATTGACGTCTATATGTCTGACAGGTAAGTGAAAAGTCATTTATTTTCGTCATATAGACGTCGATGCCCCTCCTACCCGACGTCTATAATCTAACAAGTAGGTGAAAAGTTAAATTTTTCCGCCATCTAGACGTCTGATCCCTCCACATGGCGTCTATATGCGATTATAGACGTAAGGGACCCACTGAACCGACGTCTATAGGCTGACCTGGTATGTGAAAAGTTATTCGTTTCAACCAACTAGACGTCACGTACTGCCAAGCCGACATCTATATATAACACAAATATTAATTTTTAAATCGAATGAACGTCAGATTAGTGAGTCTCTCGACATATACACGATTATAGACGGCGATTTTGTGAGTAACGAACGTCTAATTTCTTGTTAAATTATCGGTGCGACCTAGCAGTTTGCGAACTAGCAATTTGTTTGTCTTCCTTCGCCTTTTCTCTCTGCTGCACTACATTTCTAGGTGTGTTTGATCTCCTGTGAACCATTTAAAGTTGTTTTTACTCCGATTAAAGTAATCTTTGATGTATTATCTTTCATTTTAACCGATTAAAATGAGTTTTCGTAGTGCACCTTCTCCCTTTGCTAGTTTCCTCGTAAGTAAAACTTGCGTTTTTTTGGATCTCTTATGGCATTTCAACCTGAAGTCGAACCTGGGTCTTTGCATAGTGCCATTACCACCGCAAATGAAAAAGAATACGGTGAGTATTCTTTTTCATTTGCGGTCACAATGGACCTAGGCAACGACCCATCTCTGGGTTGAAATACCGTAAGAGATGCAAAAGATGCAATTTTTTCTTACGATCAGGAAACTACCAAAGGAAGGAGGTGTTGCTATGCTACCCAAAGACACGAGAAAAACTGCACCAAAACACAACGAACACTTCATAGACGTCGGTTAATGTACTGACCGACGTCTATAGTGTCCACTGACGTCGGTTAGTGCAATGTCTGACGTCTTTATAGTGTCCTTAGACATTGGTTAGTGCAATGCCTGATGTCTTTATAGACGTCGCTCTTTTCACTAAACCGACATCTATAACGACGTCGCACTTATGGAAACTGACATCCCATTAACGTCACCCGTAAAGACGTCTGTTCGATAAGTGATGTTAAATGCCCAAAATAACTGACGTTTAAAGCCCTTTCTACACTAGTGGTTTAACTCCAATATGTTAAACAATACAAGTGTTTGAATTCACTTTTCAATCAAAACATAACAAGTGTTTTTGAGTTCTTACAAGATAGAAGATTACTCTCGTAGAGAGGATATATTAGTAATACAATAAACTTATGAAAACCCTTAAAATATTTTTCTCTTTGAATGAAAGTTGCGTAACAACAAGCTTTTTCACTTCATCTTTTCTTCTCTTCATGCAACATCTATATGTAGCATTCTTAAGAGAAAAAGTCGTTAGACAAATAGTTGATTTCCATGTAGACTGCATAGCCTTTTTAGGTAGGTAGGTAGTCATGCTCAAGTCTACGTTGTAGAGCTACTATGCCTTATCAAAGCTTTCTCAAAAGTAACATGTACAGATCTTCAGATCTTAAAGCTTTAAGGAAACATTCTTGAAATGTTTTCCTATCTCTTATCGTCTTTATTCATCTTGGGCAGGAATTTAAGTAAAGGTCTTGTACTGTCATGATTTACACAGATAAAGAGAACAAAACATACAAGAAAAAAGGACTTTTTCGTATATGCAGTAAATGTTTTAAACATTGGTGATTGTTTAGTCAATTGTATCTTTAAAACTTTTTACCACATGTCAGCTCATCTTATAAAAACATCTTTTAGTTATGTTTAGCAGAACTTATATTCATATGCTTTATCATTTTACCAGATGCTACAACGATTAGACACTCTATTAGGAGGTTTTTATTGTTTAACAATTTTTATGTATATGTTAGACGCTCCAGTGATCTCAGATATACTCATATCGTTTGACAGTGTTTGACACGTTTAACTAATATCCTAGATGATTAATTTCTTTAGGTGCTTATTCTATTCAACACTTTTTGGATAAAAAACCTTAAGTTTTAGTTAAGTCTATACTAAACACTTCCTTATGTTAGACGTTGTTTATTAAATGTTGTCTGTTAGACGGTATATCTTAGAAAACAATACTTTTGTGAAACGTATAGATATTTATTTTGTGCAACGTTATTCTTAGTAAACATATCATTTAGATTCTTCACTTAATAAACGATATTTTGTTAAGTATTGTATGTTACACTTCAAAAGAAGAGTTATTAAGCAATCTCAGTACATAAGGTGTCGTTGAACCAAAGCATGGCTAACGAGAATGAAGGGGAAAGTGGTCATAAGATTGGAGAACATACTAACACCTTTTTACCAGTAAAAGGAGCTCGTCGACACCCTTTCATTGATGGCATCATGAAAACCTTACTCCTTAAGTAGTGGAAGGTCTTCACTTTGGACCGTTATGATGACAACATCGACCCTAATACGCATGTTGTCGTATATATCACCCAAGTTAGTCTCTACTCGACTGACAATGTTGTCATGTTCAAGGCCTTCCTAAAACTTTTGAAAGGGACCATTTTGGAGTGGTTCACCTGCCTACCTCCTTACTTCATTTATTTCTTTGATATTGTGATGTCGTCCTTCATAACACAATTTTCCATTAGTTGAGACCAACATCTCACCTCTCTAGCACTCCGCAATGTTAGGCAGAAGAAGGGAGATTCCTTAAAGATCAGGAGTTTAAGTCTTGAGGCAAGGTCGAGGCCTTTTGCAAATGACGTATGACGCCACCTATAAGCATGGACAAGTTAAGGCAGTGAGCTACTAAATTCATGTCGTGAGAAGAAAAGAGAGAGTATAGGAACAAGATCTGAGTCGAGACCATGTTAGATGAAAATAAATGTTCTAATCAAGATGTAACATAGAAAGAACTCTCGCTAGAGGGAACCTAGGCCTACTCAGTTGTCACATTACATGACTTTAAACGCTCTCATGCTTGGTGTGTTGAAGGAAGTGTTACAAGCGGATATTATATTGCCACCAAGGAAGTCTTAGAATACATCGAATGTCGACATAAACAAGTATTAATACTATAGACGATTGTATTGCGCTCAGAGATAAGGTTGGTGAGTTAATCCGAGCTACCCACCTTAAGCGGTTTGTGAGACATGATGACTGGGAGATCATGCTTTGGATATTAGACGTTTGAGGACCGAAGAGAAGGTTGAAAAGATAGAGAGAATAAAGAAAAGAAAGAGAAACCAATACATCATGAGGAGAGGCACTCTAATATTAGAACTCATTGACGAGTACAATCAATATGATATATGGAGGTTTTGTTGATGGCAGATCCTCCTCTTCGACTAAGAAGAGGAATTTGCGAGTCGTGTAATTAGTCAACGCAATATCTTTAAGCTTTAGAAGGAAGAAAATTTCTCCTATTACCTATATAGATATCGACATTCAAGGAGTGGATCCAGATCAAGATGACCCTATGGTCATAACAGTGGAGATTAAAAATTTGTCGTCAAGAAGATCATGAGTTTTTGTCCCAAATATGCAAGTGTTTAGGAGAGATGACTTTACCATAAATTAGTAATTCATTGTTGGTGAGTTTGAGTACTCCTTTTTCCTGAAGTATTAAAGAAGTTTCCAATGTCACTAAGGTTCTGATATTGAATTCTAAGGAAGCTACAAGAGATATTATAAGAAGCAAAAGTGTTAATGTTACATGAAAAGTAGCATATACATAACATTTCTACAATACTAAGATGTTGTTGTGACTGGAGAAAAGATGTTGGGTTTAATGGAAAATGGAATATTATATGAAAAAATATATTTTAATATGCAACTTTCACTGGTACAATATCAACCTTTTAGGTCTCTCAATTTATGTTTGTTTTTAAAAGAATAGACTTAATAAATGTGTGGTGGCATCTTGGTAAATAAAAGTCCAAACTTTAAATTTGTTAATATCATAACAAACTTAAATTTTGGTTTTAAGTCTTTTGGAATACAATCAGACTTGAATTTTGTATCTGTTGAGTTTCTTAACATACTTAAATGAATATTTTGAGTCTCTTCTAATACAATAAGACTTTAATTTTGTATTTGTTAATTTATTATCAGACCAAAATCTAGGTTTAACCTAAATGAAAACATTTTCTTTTGTTGATGGTTCTCTTTCTTCTTCCATTCAAAACAGAACATCCATTTCTTCATTTTCTTCTACCCACTAGTGCAAAAACATCTTATAACGTCACACGTTTAACGTCGAACCACTCAATAGCCAACGTTAAAAATGACCGGTGGCATTTTTGTAAATAAATGCAATTATTAAACATCGTTTAGAATTGTAATTCGACGGAAAAGAATATAAAACGTCGAATGCCTCAGCGTTAGACGATAAAAGGTTAGTGAATTCAAAAAAACATTGAGCGGGAGATTGAAAATTCATTCACTTTATCTTAGCGCGCATGACCCTTTTCTCTGCTCAAACTTTTTTCGAACGAAGTTCGACGACCATCACATGTAATATTTCTTTGATTTGATACAAATGCATTTAATTAACTACTTTAGGTATGATTTTCGTTTGTTTTCATCGATTATTTTCATGTTCTAGTCCTTCATAGGAGCATTATGCTTTCTCTGTCACTGGTGGCAACACTTTATTCCGATGAACCCAGGTTAGTTTTCGTTTTCGGTTTGAAGAACTTATTTGTTGATAACTTGTTTCTTATTGTTTTTGTTGAACTTGTTTGATGTTGTTGTTGTTTGGTTGAACTTGTTTGTTGTTATGGTTTGATGTTTGAGTTTGTTATTGTTCTTGGATTGATCCTATATTACTGTTCATAGTTCATACTCTATAAAATACCAAAAAGTGAAAATTGTTGTTTTTTCTGCTTTTCAGGTCTCGTAGAGCTGTAAAAAAGGATCACAATTATTTAAAAATAAAAAAAAAATTGATTAACGTCGTATATTGACAAAATTCGACGTTAAATTAACGTCAAATTTTTTTAATTCGACGCCAATTTAACGTCTCCTGATATGACGTCCTTCTCAAATTCGACGTGAAAGGCGAAAAATATTTGACGTTCTTTTTGTACTAGTGACCTTTAGAAATTTGTTCTTCTCTCCATTCTTCTCCATGTCCAACTCCAACGAACTCATGTCCATGCTGCTAGTTGTGTGTCTCTCATACTTGCTCGTGCCCTCCATCTTCGTAGTTGTCCCCTCGTAGGTTGTTGTGTCGTCTCTCGTAGCCCTCTACATCATCACCTCTCGCTGGCCGCTGCGTCGCATGTCGCAGGTCGTCGCTTCCCATCTTGATTTGGCCGCTACGTCGCCTCTCGATATGCCTGCCACGTCGACTCTCCATCTGATGTTGTTGTCGTCGTCTCTCGATCTGGCACTGCCGTCGAAGTCTCTCAATCCGGTGCTGCTATCGTTGAATCTCACGTTGTCGCTGTCGTCGTCACATCTTGCCGTAGTCAGCATTGCCTCTTACGTTACTGT
The DNA here is from genome assembly GCA_036885675.1 of Vigna mungo. Taxonomy (NCBI): domain Eukaryota; kingdom Viridiplantae; phylum Streptophyta; class Magnoliopsida; order Fabales; family Fabaceae; genus Vigna; species Vigna mungo. The sequence goes on from CP144700.1 coordinate 54,715,355, forward strand.
TGCAGCTACTACTGCTACCGTCATCGTTGTCGTTGTCATTTGTTAGTGATTTTTAGGATTAAGAGTTTTTAGGGTTTTAGGATTTCATGATTACTAATAACTTTAATTTCTCTACCCCTATTTTTTATTTGTAATATGTTGTGTAAAAAATATCATTGAATTTTTGTTTTATTTATTTGGTTGTGAAGATGAATTGAATGGGAAGAATTATTGATTGTGAAGATTTATTTATGTTGTATTATATTTCAATTTTATGTTTATTGTGTATGGAACTTGCATATAAGAAAGATGAATCTTATGGTGTTTTGTTACTGTGGTTAATTTTTCGTTGAGATACCAATTAAATATATGGTTTGGTTGGGTAGCTGCTTCTAGTTAATGAGAGTTGTTTTGTTATTTAACATTGTTGTTCACTCTTTTATTGAATGAGTCAAAGATGGGGAAAGGAACCCTCTACGGAAAAAAGATGAAAAGTGCATGTTTAATAGCTATTTGGATCACATTTGTGTATTCAATGTCAAAAATGGCTATTCCATTGAAATTTCTCAAGTGAGAAACATGATTTCTATAGAAAAAAAATTAAAAGTCATTTGTTGTTTGGAAGTGTTGTATTCACTCTTTAATCTTTGGTCTAAAAGTAAAAGAAAATGTCTTTTTTAACAACTATTTTGACTTTAAATAGTTCAATGCTTGAATTAATTGAAGTTGTCAATTACACATAAAGAAGTATGTAATTGAAGTTGTCAATTACACATAAAGAAGTATCTACAACCACAACAAATAAATAAATCGAAAAAGGCATTGAATTGAAATATCCCACAGTGCCTCTTGCCTGTCAACTGCTCAATTTCGTGGCATTCCTTGAAGCATTTGCTACACAATTCACTCACATCTTTTTCTCTTTTCATCTTCTAATTTATTTAGACAGCTTTTTTATTAGAAGAAAAAAATTGTTGGGGTGATATCATTATCCATTTTAAATTAAAAAAATAAACAACAACATTTAAAAAAAAAAACTAAATTGAAATTTACATATTTCAGAAATTGAAAATAATTTTTTTTCTAATTAATATAAACAACTTTAATATTTTATTCGTGCAAACAATTTATACTATAATTACAAATTGTTATGGAAAAAATTTATATAATATAATTGCAATAAAAATTAAAATATTTTCATGACAGGCTAGAATTAAAAGTCTTTACCAATATATTACAAAATCAGTAAGTTAAAAATAACACATATTTATAGAATTAAAAAGGACATCTATAGCAATTGAGAAAAATAAAGAGAATAAAAATAACAGAAATAAGTTGAACAAAAGAGTAAATAGTAAAATTGAATATTTAGTAATTTGGTAGAATAAAATAGATAAGAGAGAATAAGAAAATTCATTAAAAATTGTGGATTTGATTTAATTTAGTAAATGACAAAAGATAATGGAACAAAAAAGAATAGTACAATTAGGATGAAAAAAAATCCGTGCTCGCGGATATCCGCAGATAAAATCCGTGATGGACACGAATATTTACTACCCACTGGTTGTAGGTAACGGATATTTTAATGTCAGCTTCTAAACGGGTTGAATGCGAGTATTATATTATTCCTATTCGCGGATATCTGCTACCCGCAAAAAATAAAAATAAAACTTTAATTTATATTTTATTAAGTTAAATTTAATTCAAATTAACATTAATTTATATTTTATAAAGTTAAATATAATTAAAATTAAATTTTAATTTATATTTAATTTAATTTATATTATACTTTATATATTTTTTGTAATTTTATTTTAATAATTAATAAAAAATATATTTTTTTAAATATTTGTGATTATCACGGATATTCACATATGTATTCGCAGGTTTTAAAACAACAGTGGATATTTTTTAAGTAGATATTCGTGCGGAGAGGAAGTTGAGTAGCAGGTAAATTTTTTTTGTCAGATTATGGGTAGACATTATCTGTGCCGAATCCGACCTAACATGTTGTCATCTTTTAAGTACAATAAATGTTGGAACAATTTTCCAATAACATAGGGAAACAAGATGAACAACAATGTAGACTTGATATATTCTTCTAGGCGTGAGTACACACTTTCCTAAAAGCAATATTTCGTCCCTTATAAGAGTGGAGGGGATCACGAAATCCACTTTTGAGATACAAAGAAGAACAACAACGATGATACTCACTCTTAGTATTACCGTTAAACAAGAATATGTTTCTCAAGAATTGATTTGTGTGTTGAGAGAATGAACAAGTGAGTTTCAGTAGAGCACAGGATCCCTTTATATAGATGTTGATCAGGTTCTGATTAGTTACATTTCTTCATAATAATTGTAACCTTTCATGAATGGTAAATTTTCATAAATAATTGTAACTCTTCATGAATGACAACCTTTCATGAATAATTGTAACTCTTCATGAATCTGAAAATTGTCTCTAATACTCTTAAATTCCAATAATCCTCCACCATTTGAGAGTATTGTATAATTACTTAACACAAAAATCAATTTAATAATTGCAATCTTACACATAAATGAAAGTGTACATAGACTTGAACTTCCACTTAGTAGAATACACATTTCAGGAATTCGTATTTTATTGGTGTCGCAACGATTGAACCAACATAATACATAATGAATTCTTGAAGATACTCTACATATAAGATAAAATACATATTCTTGTTATACTTGACACAATAGGGCCATGCGTCCATATCTATTCATAAGTGCAACAAAGTCATGCCCCCTTGACTTCTTGAAGCGGCCAAACTTCGCACTTACATAGGTTGATTTCTTAGGTAAACATGTTTCTGTGATAAAACATAAATTCAAGAAATCAATTAAGAATTAGTCAACCTCCTAAACATCACAGATCTAAAGCACTCTTGAAATAATTATATGTGCTTTCAATCATCAAATAAGAGATTTAATCTTATTGAACTTAAGACTTAATGTCATATTAAGCGTTAAGTTAAGATTCCCTTACTTGTGATTAATCGTGGGCTCAATTCCTATTCCAATTTTCATTTTGGAAATGGAATCTTTAGCCAATGCCTTAGTAAATCCATCAGCCAAATTAAACTTTGTTCGTACGAAATCTAAAGTAATAATTCCATCTTTGATGAGTCCTTGGACATAACTATGTCTCACACCAATATGTCTTCATTTACATTGTATACTTGACTATAAGTCTTTGCCAATGTTGCAGCATCGTCACAATGTATTTCTATTGGTGATATTAGTTTTGGTAACAATTGTATTTCAAGCATGAGATTCCTCAACCATTCGGCTTCCTTTCCTGCCGAGGCTAGAGCTATAAACTCTGAAGCCATAGTGGAATCTGTAATGCAAGTTTGTTTCTTGGACGACCAAGAAATCGCACCTCCCCCAAGGAGGAAAATCCAACCACTAGTTGAAGAATGATCTTCTGCATTTGTGATCCAACTTGCATCAGAATATCCTTCCAAAACTGAAGGATAACCACTATATGTTAATCCATAAGTAATAGTTTTCTTTAAATACTTAAGTACTCGACGTACTGCTTGCCAATGTGATAGACTGGGGTTACTAGTATATCTACTCAGTTTGCTTACCGCAAAAGCAATATCTGGCCTTGTACTTGTCATTGCATACATTAAACATCCTATTACCCTTGCATATTCCAGTTGTGAAACTGCTTTACCACCATTAGGTAATATCTTTAAACTAGGGTCCATAGGAGTTGAAGTAAGAGAACATTCATAATTGTTGAATTTCTTGAGTACTTTCTCAATGTAATGAGATTGAGACAAAATTAATTTCTCATTTTCTCTCTTAATCTTTATACCCAGTATAACATCTGCTTCTCCCATATCCTTCATAGAGAAATAAGATGATAGAAATGTTTTGGTCAAATTAACTTGATCTAAATTTGTTCCAAAAATTAGCATATCATCAACATATAAGCAGATTATGACACCATTACCATTGTCATCAAATTTGCTATACACACACTTGTCTGAGTTATTTATCTTGAAACCATTTGATAACACAACATCATCAAACTTTTGGTGCCATTGTTTTGGCGCTTGTTTCAACCCATACAAGGATTTAATCAATTTACATACCTTGTGTTCTTGGTTTTTCATAACAAAACCTTCTGGTTGTGTCATATAAACTTCTTCTTCTAATTCTCCATTCAAGAACGCTGTCTTGACATCCATTTGATGAATTATAAGTTTATGAATTGCTGCAAGAGCAATCAATAGTCTTATAGTGGAGATTCTAGCCACTGGTGCATATGTATCGAAATAATTGATTCCTGGTTTTTGTCTAAAACCTTGTGCCACTAAACGTGCCTTGAACTTATCAATAGTTCCATCAGCCTTCATTTTCCTTTTGAAAATCCATTTACATCCTATTGGCTTACATTTAGGAGGTAAGTCAACTAAGATCCATGTGTTATTTCCCAGGATAGATTCCATGTCATCATTAATTGCTTCTTTCCAGAAGGCTGCATCTTGAGACCTTATGGCCTCTTGATATGCCAATGGATCTTCTTCTATATTATAACAATATGAGAACTTTGTTAAGATACCATCTCTTGTACCTTCAACTAAATATACATGAAAATCTGAGCCAAAAGATTTCTCTTTTCTTGCCTTTTTGCTTCTTCTGAGTTGAGATGTAGAAGCATTACTCTGATTTAGAGTTTGATCATTTGATCCTTAATCAATTAAGTTTTGGTATAAATCTTTTATACCAAAGTTCATATGGGGTTACTTCATTCCTTTTCATTGGAACTCGATTCAGTATATAACAAGCCGTTAACACGGCTTCACCCCAAAATTCTTCACTTAATCCTGAATAGGACATCATGGAGTTGACCATTTCTTCTAAGGTCCTATTCTTTCTTTCTGCTACACCATTTTGTTGTGGTGTATATGCTGTAGTTGTTTCATGTATAATACCCATAGATTGAAAATAAATTGGATCATAATATTCACCACCTTTATCCGTTCTCAATCTTTTAACTTTAACACTTAGTTGTAACTCTACTTCATTTTTATAAACTTTAAATTTTTCTAGGGCTTCATCCTTAGAAAACAAAAGATAAACATAACAATAACGAGAATGATCATCAATGAATGTTATTAAATATTTCTTATTTCCTAATGAAGGTGTATTATGGAAATCACATAAGTCACTATGCACTAATTCAAGTAATGTTGAATTTCGTTCAATATTAGGAAAAGGATTTCTTGTTATCTTTGTCAACATACATGTTCTGCATTTCTCTATGTTCAAATCAAAAGGAGGAATTAAATCAAATTTAGACATTGAATACAATTTTCTATAATTAACATGCCCAAGACGAAAGTGCCATAAAGAAGAATCATGATTCACAACATAAACAGAGTCTTTCACATCATTTATTACACTTAGTTTGAACATATTATTACAAAGATATCCTAGTCCAACAAATACACCACCCTTAGATAATATGAATTTATCAGATTCAAATACCAATTTAAATCCCAATCGATTCAAGATTACTCCAGACACTAAATTTCTTCTTAATTCTGGAGCATATAATACATCTCTTAAAACAAGTGATTTTCCAGAACTAAGTAATAATTCTACTTGTCCAACACCAAGGACTTTAGCCATAGAATCATTTCCCATATAAAGAACTTCTCCATTGTCATCTTCTTTAAAGGTTTTGAATAGACAACGATCTTTACAAACATGTCTTGAAGCCCCTGAATCGATCCACCATGAATCATCAGTTTGCACACAAAAGATTTCAGAAACCATCTCCACAAAATTCAAAACAGAATATGTGTAATTTGTGTACAATTACCTTTTTTCGGATGGCCTTGGCTAGACTCGCCTTGACCTTCAAAATTTTGGCCTTTTTTTCATCTTTTCTTTATAGAAATTATGAGGCCTTTCCTTGTTATTTGGGGGGACGTACTCGTCTGAGCCCGGTCACCAGACCCGAACCATGGGCTCTGATACCACACATAGAACTCCACACATGGTAAGACATTGTCCGCTTTGGACCAAGCCCTCACGGGTTTGCTTTTGGTACCACTCCAAAAGGTCTCTTACCATTGGAGATATCTATGTGTATATAAACCCTTAACCAATCCTTCTTTCACTCAATGTGGGACTTTGTTTGCACTCCAACAATAAATCTCATAATTTTGAAGATTATGCTTTTTACTCCTATATATACAAATTTTATTTTCATTTTTACAAAAAACGAGTAATTACTATTTGTTACTTCTAAAATATACTATACACGTTTATTATTTCACCCCAAAAGGTCTGAGATTAAACATTAAATGTAGGCCTCAACATATAAATCTCAACCCCTGTAGCATAGAAATCGTGAGAAAAAATTGGACGTATTCAATTATAGGTTGACTAGAGTCCATGGTAACAGATAAAATAATAATGAGGTTAGCGAATTTTAGTTTATGAAATTTTAATATCCATTAATATATTTTAAATTTTATTTTTAATGATATGTTTTTTTTATTAAAATGTGTTATTAAATTATATAATTTTAGTTTATTATAAACATAAATCATTAAGATCATTTGATGTGATTTTTCTTTACTACAAATTTAGTTAATTTATTTGAATTATTTAAAACTAAACTAAAAGTATATCTTTTTGAAATGAAATTTAATTTAAGATCAATTAAATTTGAATAATTTGTTCAAGTTAATCCATAATCTATATTTTATCAATCCATAAAATTAAATATAAATTTTTAAATATTAAATTTCAATTCTATTCACTTAATCAAATTGAAACTAAATCCAATCCAATTCAACATATGTCGACGCTATTAATACCGCTGTTTGATTTTAAAATATTAGATTTAGATTATAGATTAAATTAAAATTGAATGCAATCCAAGTCTGATGTTGTCGGAACCTTTGCTTTAAGTTTATTTAACTTTGTCTTGCTCTTTAAATTGTTTTTTATTAAATTATACTGATATATTTTTTCTTAATTAGATTAGTATCTTTATTGAAGATATAAGTATATTTTTAATATAGGTTTAATAATTTGGAACATAGTATTGTTTAAAATAATTACTCGTATTTTAAATGCTTTCTTGCTCCTTTCTTGTTCAATCCTTCTAGTTTTGAATGGCAAAAGATTGTCGATGATTGGACTGATTGGAATAAATGGATTAGTAATCGAGGGGTATAGGTGTTCTACCTGAAAAAAAGTTGGGAATCTTGGTGGAAAGAGGAACAAGATTCTCTTCTAGATCTGCGAGCATTTTTATTTAAAACTTAAAATAAAATAAAAATTTCAGTTAAGGCGACATGTCATTAAAAATTATTCAGTCAACAAGTTAATACACCGAAATTTTAACACCATCAAATTCAATTAACGACAAAGTTTAAATTAACTCAATTTTATACAATAAGAAATCGAATTGAAACCATTACTATAAACTATTTGAGATAAACCTACACAAATAAAAATGTTTGAAATGATTAAACCTATAATATATCTTCTTCCAATGAGGAATACCGCAAACACTAATTGGGGTTAAAACGACAGAGAATGGCCCAACATTCAAATGGTGGTAAAATTTGTTTGTTTCTTTACATATATTTTTATATATAAATGGGAACAATCTACTTATATTTTATTATATTTGTTATTATTGATAAAAAAATATTAATACTTTTTATACATTTAGTTTTAATAAATAAAACGCAATTCATATCCGTAAACTCAATTTTATCAATGAGGCTAATAGGGACGACCATTTTTTTAAATGAAGAAAGCGGAAAAAAGTTAAATATTGTATTCAAGAAAATGACGTGAATATTTAAACAAATCCAATAGTACTTAATGAATTTTTCTCTTTATGATATGTGAAGTAAGTTGTCTGAAGGGACAAACAATTATTCAAATATATAGAGTGCTAACAATACATCTTAAGTAAAAATCATAAATGAATTCCTTATGAGCAAATATATGCAGTATGATTTATAACGTGAATTGAATTATTTGATTGTTACATAATGCCATTTACAAATGAATTGAGCTCTACAATAAGAAAGAACATGATGACTAATTTCTGTTCATATCTAAGTAACTGGTAGCCTTTAAGGAAGATCATAATGTGAAAAACAAGTCATCTGTTGTTGTTGGAGGGAGATAGGTGGTGATGGAGAACAGGAAAAGGAGCTTCAAAGTTAAGCACCTTAATCACTTGCCTTATAGAGGGCCTTGTCTTGCTATCCGAATTAGCACACCAAATACCAACAACAAGCAAGCATTCCATTTGCTGCACATCAAATTCCCCATTCAGCTTTGGATCTGCTGCTGCAAGGAGATTTCTAAGTCTATAGAGCTCCCACACCCACTTAACTAGTGACACTTGAGATTGACCCTCTTTCTCTTCTGGGTCATTGGCTTTTCTTCCACTTGCTACCTCCAACAAAACAACTCCAAAGCTGAACATGTCAGATTCCTTTCTAGCCTTGCCTGTGATAATATATTCTGGGTCAAGGTAACCCGTTGTTCCAGCCATAACTGTTGTTTTTGACCCTTTCTTACGACCCTCAAGCCTTGCCAGGCCAAAATTCCCAAGCTTAGCACTGAAATTAGAGTCCAACAGTATGTTGCTTGATTTGATGTCCCTATGAAACACACATTTTTCAAACTCTTCTTGTAGGTAAAACAATGCTGAGGCCAAGCCTAGAGCTATGTTGTATCTCACATGCCACGATAAGATACTCTCCCTATGAAAAAGATGAGAATACAAGCTGCCATTTGGCATGTAGTCATATATCAGAAAGAGGTTATTCTTCTTGTGGCACCAACCGTTGAGTTTCATCAAATTCCTGTGCCTCAATTGGCTAATGATCCTTGCTTCCGCTGCATATTCCTTCACACCATGTGATGAACCAGCTGATATTCTCTGTATTGCAGCATAAGTGTTTATGTCTTTGAAATAACCTCTGTAAACACATTGCCTCAGCTTGTGTCTCTCTTTAAAGTTGTTTGTCGCAGATACCAATACCTCGTATCCGATCTCCTTAGGTCCAGTGCACATTTTGAACGCATCATCCATTTTCAAATCAGAAGAGGTTTCTGAAGTGGCTTCTTGCTTTTCTTTCTTGCCCCTCTTCCTCAATACAAGGAGGAGCAACACGAAGAAACTCGCAGCCCCACCTAAACCAAATCCTATTCCCTCCCGCAACATCGTCTTGTCGAGCTCTTTCTTATCATTACTTGTTATTTTTCTAAATGACCATTCCAGCAAGGTATACTGATCAAATCCATCTCCTGTTGCAGCTGATATACCTACAACAACCATCTCTTCTAAGTAGTTTCCCAAATCAATGTGGTAAAGAAGGTGCTGTGTTACTCGCTTTCCATTGGGCAAGATTCCAGTGAAAGAAATGTTCAGACAATGATCTTGGGAGTGGTACTTAATTGTACACTTATAAGGGCCTCTTGAAGTATCATCTATTCTCCAATTCTCAACTACCTCAGAGCGCATAGAGTTTACATTCACACCAACATGTGGGTCCCGAGGGTCCCACTCGTTTGAGAAAATGTCAAACTCTACTGCCACATATTGATAATCATTGAATCGGGTTGAGAGAGGTACTGTGTCATTCACCATACCAATGCCAAGGCCTCCACGCTTTATTTCATCCGTTGTATCCACATTTGGGAGGTTAGGGTTTGCTATAAAGAAAGCAAAACCGTCTCCACGAGAACTCTTGTTTGGGATGATCATAAAGCAAAACTGGGTAACGAAGCTTCCTTGTTCCTTCGATGTCTTGTCCCATAGTTTGATAAACTTGGGACTTGTTACTCGCCCAACACTCCCAGTTCCACCATGGTTTGAGTCCACTGCGAGGTTGATGCCAGAATTTGAAACAGAAACATTTCCTTCAAGGTTTACCTTTTCTACGTCCGCAGCGTTTCTGAAGTTGTAATAGAAAGAAAATGGTTGTGAATGAGCCTTTTCAAGAGGGATTATCAAGAGGAACACAAAGGTTCCTCTTGCATAACAAAACCCTAGAGTGATTGCATAAAGACCAAAAGGCCAATCACCACCTGCCATTATGAGTATGTTGTAGTCTGCACTTCCAAGACTATCAGCTGAGTCTTTATCTTTTGTTGATTTTAATTTTCACTTTATATCACGATTTCTTCTCGTCGTACTTTGTTTTATGCAATTACATTATGGGTCTTGTAGTGTCGTGAATATTCCGTTAACAACAAAGTTATTTTTGTCTCAAACTGTAATTTGCTTAGTATAAGAATAATAATTTCTTTGTCTTTATCCAAGCTGTGACGAATGTTTCCACGTACACAACTCACCAATCGATGAAAAAGATGAGCAGGCATGTCTGGCTGATTAAAATGCCCAAATTCGGTTGAACCACGATAGTCTTCCACCCGGGATGTAGATGATAGAGATTGTTTTTCTCTTATTTTATGTAAGACACAATTGAAAACATACTCGGTTGATTTCCATTTTGTAGGTCTACTTGTTCAACTTCGTATAAAGTGTTTGTGAGAGTTAGATTATAGAATTTATGGAAACTATACGGATTGATTTTGTAGCACACTTATTATTTTTTTTACGGATTGATTTTGTAGCACACTTATTATTTTTTTTATGGATTGATTATTTATTTATTATTGTGTTGATGTATTCTAAATTCTAATTCTTGTCCCATTATACCTTCATAGCCAAGATGTGAGAGATTTTGAGTCGGGAACACAAGAGTTGAATATTTCAATTATTCAGCTATGGATGATGTAAGTCTATGAGCAATTATTTATATATAAAATTGATTTGTATATCAAGTATCCTTATATCAAAGTTAATTTTTTATTTCAGGTATATGTCTGCGGTCAGTAACAAGTTGGGGCGCTCTGATGATTATGGATTCAGTGATCCTCAATCCATTCATGAATCAAATGATTTTGATGAGATCAACATACATCTCACAAAAAGTTTTGCAAGCGGCAAGAAAATATATTTTTTGCCTTATATATCCGGGTAAGTGAACTTTGTTAAGTTATTATGAATTTAATATATGTCATTTTAATATGTGATTTTAATATATAATAGTTAAGTTATTATGAATTTCAGGCGCCGTTGGCAGCTTCTTGTTATGTCTATACAGGAGAGCTATGCTTTGTGGTTCTGCTCATTGCACAGGCCTCCTCCCACACATCTCAGACAAGCAGTTGATTGGTAAGAACCTAATGTTTGGATTTTCTGTTATATAAATGAATGCTAAAACCTTTTTTTATATATAGTTCTATTCCAGCAACTATGATGATGATTGGGAGATCAATTGCTAACAGTAAAATGCTTGCATGGATTTCTCTCAAGGTATATGCTAAAGCCATACTTTCTTATAGTTGTTTTGTTTTAATGTTTTTCACTAACTATTTACAACTGTGACGATATATTGTAGTGTAACAGACAGAACGGGTCATATGAGTGCGGATACTATGTAATGTATTGGATGACCCACATTGTTCGTTCCCATATCACAAGAGGCTGGGAAACGGTAATATTTAACTTTAACAAATTTTGACTTTTTCCAAAATTTAGAATTCATATACACTAATTAATATCAATTGTCTTGTGCAGAGGTTCAAGACTACTACACCAGTTCCTGAGAAGCCACTATCGTTCATGAGGAAAGCTGCTGCAAAGTATATAGTTAGATTATATAATAGTTATTAGTTACTAGATTTAAACATTGCATTTGATTAGATTGTATTTTATTAGACTTTGTACTTTATTTGATGTTAAAATACATTTCAACATGTGATATGCAGGTCTGTTTTTGTGGTAGTGGATATCACAAAAACAGACCTGTTATTTTAAAAAACTGCAAGAGAATATGTCGCGGTTGTTACCAAAACCGCTGCAGAAAGTTGATCGTTTTTTGTTTTTTAAAAAAAAGACTTTTGGCCGTGGTTAAGGCATGAACTGCGGTCTATTCCTCGGTATTTTACCGCGGTTCGAACCGCGACCGATAGTGCAACAATTTTTTTTTAAAAAAAGGAGGGGTTTTGGCTGCGGTTCCTACTACAACCGCGGTCTATTCTCAGAAATTTTGACCGCTCTTACAACCGCGGCCTATAGTCACTGACTCTTTACCTCGGCTGTATATGTCGCGGTTGTGAAACCGCGACCGATAGGGAAAAACAACCACGATCGTTTCCCTTCGCTGCACTAGTGTGTACAACGTTTACCTTGTATAGGAATAAGTGGTGCAAAACAACTATACCTTTTTAATTACCAATAATAACTCATTTCTCAGCTCTTGGAAGAAATGTAAGTGGTGAATACAAAGATGGGTTTGGGTAGCTCAAGGTTCTTTCTGTCCCTGTTAAGATTTGTCACTACTTAAATAAATTATGAGATGACAGATCTTGGTTTCGTGAGAGATATTTGGGATGGACATGCATACAGAGATTAGATTGTTGGAGGGTTGCGTTTATCTAGCACAAGAAAATAGCAAACACTAACAACTAAAATCGACGCTAATTAGTTGAAAACGTACAATTTGCATCTCACATGTAATTGACCCCAAAATCATGAACTTTAATTCATTATTATTAATTTTTGAAGATCAACTTTAAATAATATCAATGAAAATGATGTTATTTCATCACAATTCTTTTAATGAATTATTAGTTAATGACATTCTTTTAATGGTTAAACTCACACTAATGCAGTTTTGTTTTAAAATTTATTTAATTTAATGTTAGGTTAACCAAACTTAATGAAATATATTTTAGCATTAATTTAATTTGAATTGGTGTAGCCGACTCTAATGATATTAATTTTAAAAATAATGTTTATTGTAAAACACATCTATCCCCAAAGAAAATACAAAACAAAAATAATAGAGAAAAAAAATTGAATCGAAAGAGATAATATAAATGAAGGAAATGAATGTAGATGAATGAGATAAATATGGATAAGGGAATATAAGTTTGAACAAAGAGTATGGGTATAAATGAAGTAGATGAGTGTTGAAAAGGGAAATGTGGATGAAGAAAATGAGTGGACCAAATCTTTATGAAGTGAGAGAAGAAAATTATAAGTGAGGAGATTAGCCATCATTAAATCTAGGTCATTGGATTAAGAATGATCTATGGTTCTTATTTATTATAACAACAACACATTTGGATTCATTTAAATTTCCCACTAACTTAAATAAATATTAAAGATAATAAACTTTAACTTATATAAATAATAAAAACAAAATTATTGTCAATCAAATAAATGTAAATACTAGAAATAGATAAAATTATTGTTAGAGTTTTATTATCGAGTTAGTGTGGACTTGATTTAGTTAGTATCGATTCATATGTTGATGGAGTAGGGAGCATCATGTATGATACAATGTGTAGTAGACTGAATGTAGTGCATGATATTAGAGTGGTTAGAAGATCCATGGCAAATCCTCAAAATGATCATTAAGAAGTTTTATCCATAGTGGTTGGTGAGATATGTGAATTAAATAGTATCATATGGATTATTGTATAGACGGTTTACCCATAGTTCAAAAGCTATAAAAGTGTTTGTAAACTATGCAGGAAATGTTGCTACCACAAAGTTGAAAACATGTCAATAGCGAATCTTGGACAAAATTTTTGGGAGAATAAAAATAAGATGTTAATTAACACAGTATCGTTTAACAAAATCTTCTTTTGAAGTTTTTCATAACGTCTAAAATGAAATAGTGTTTAATAGTATAGGATAATATGTTAGAAGTTCTAAACATTAACATTAAAAACCCTACTCATATAAAACAAAAACTTACTTATAATGGAGAGTGAACACTATGGTAAGAAGAATGTGTCGCGAGATGCAAGCGAACGAGTGGTGACCACTAACATCATGTAAGTGGTGACAGTGTGAACAATCATACGGTCATAGTGTGGCACAAATGACGATGGTAGCAGGTCGTGAACAATGGAGGCAATAGATGGGAAAATGAGTGGCATCACGAGTAGAACGCTTAGAAATGGTGACATGAATAAATGACAATGTGAACGACAACAAAAAGTGATGGCAACACGAGCAATAATACTACACTTAGCGATGAAAACTAGAACTGTCAAAATAGGTCACAACCTGCGGTTAATCCGGCCCACCATGGATTTGGGCCGGGTTGGGTTTGAAAAAATTATGTTTTTTTATGTGGATCAGATTTCAACCCGGTCCATTTAAACCCGGTTCATGCGGGTTGAACCCGTGATGGATCGGGTTGGCCCACCAACCCACCTACCTTATTTTGTTTTATTAAAATTTAATTTTAATTTTATAAAAATATACTTATTATTATTTTTTTGCTTGAAAAAATTATTTTAGTTTCCTATTTTAAAAATTAATTAACCACGGAGTGAAATTTGTTTATATTTGAATTATAGAAAGTTGTGATTTTATTTATTTAAAAAAATTGTAATTAAGTGAGCCAGTGAGCCAACCCGTTTACCCACCAACCCATGGTGGGTCGGGCCGGGCTCGAATGAGGCGGGTTGGGTTGGCTCACTAAGTGATTAACCCATGGTGGGCCGAGTCGGTTTACCCGTTTTGGCATGAATAATTTTTATAAAAAGATGTTTTTTACTTATATAAATGGGGTGTTCTTAAATTTAGGGGGAGAAATTTTTTTAATCATAAATAGCGCTTTTTAATAATGATAAAAAAAAGGGAGAAATATGTTTAAAAACTTAATTATATTTATTTCTTGTTTACTAATCCCTCTTCTTTAAGTTATCACTACAGGAAAAGCGTGATTTACCTACGACATATTACCGAAGGCTTTTGAGCCGTCGGTAAGTTCCTCCCTGATTTAAAATCTCAGTTGGGGTTTTCGTTCCCCAATTTCACTTTCTTCACCCTTCGTCGAGTTCGTGGACAATTCCCTCCCTTTTCACGTCCCGCCTTTTCTTCACTTTCTTGGATAGTTAGGGTGCATTCACGGTGCGTTCTGGTTTGGGTTGGGCTAGGGTTCGAGTGGTTGGTGCGTTGAGGGCTGGTGGTGTCGAGGGTGAGTCTCCCGTGGAGGTGTGGGCGTTGGTGACCTGGTGTTTCCGGCAGGGTGGTGGGTCGTGGTAGTTAGCGTTTGTGGCAGTGGTGGTGCATCATCGTGGTCGTGGTCTGCAAAGGTTGCCGTCATCGTGCTTTTTGTTTTCGAGGTAATTTTTAAGTGCTTTTTGTTCATGTTGTTTTGTCTCTGTGATGGTGTGTGTGCTATAGAATGGCAAAACAGTGCCTCAAAGAGGATGGCATTTGATCATAGCTCAACTTTAGGGAAGGTAAAATGTCATCTTTCAGTCTCTCATAATTTCCCATCTTTGTGAATCAAAAACTGAGAACAGGGAACTTCCTGATGTTTTCACTGCTAGTGGAACCCCTCGGCACTTTTTCACTATTTCTTTTCCTATATCCACTAAATTTGGATGTTCTTTTTCTTCACCTTCCCTAAATGCCCATTTCAGAAACAGAGATAAGCAGTTCTCCACAGAAAGACCTTCTAAAACATACGAGGGAACAGTGCCCATCATTGAAGCAATTGAGGTACTTCGTGTTGTCACCAAGATTTTGCTTCCTATTGCATCCACTTTAATTAAATCTTTCAACTCTATCCATTTTGCTCGATCATCATTCCATACGTCATCCAAAACTAGTATATACTTCTGACAAGAAAGTTTGTGTCTAAGACGACTTTGTAACTGCTCAATATCTAAGTTGTTCATGCTTTCTTGAGGAACCACGGATATGGTTGGATCAGTAGCAGAGTTGATGATTTTAATAATTGTCTGTCTTATGTTAAAGTCGTCAGAGATCCATTCTGTTATCATTGAACACCAACTTTGCAAGTGTGGTCTTTCCCAACCCTCCAATACCCACTATGGGAATAACACAAACACTTTGATCTCCATAACCATCACCATTAGGGTGAGGTTGCATCAAAACCTTGAAAATTTCTTCCCTCTCACTCTCCCTTCCAATCATCCCCGAAGCATCAACATGGGAATAAGTCATTTCTCTCTTTTGGACAAGTCTGTTGTCAACATCAATTCTCTCAAGACCAAACTTGTTCCCATCAGCTGTTATCTTATTCAATCTACGTGTAACATTTTTTATTTTCCTAGCCATCCTAAAACGGAAAACAAGAGAATTAGATGAAGAAAAGAAGTGGTTTACCTTCATCCCGGTGGTGCCGGAAGCTTTGAGAACTTGTTTTCTGAGGTTTGTGAGGATTGTGCCTCCACGTCCATTATACCCGTTTGTCTCTGAGTATATTTGCAGTTGTTGACATGTGTTGATGTCCTTTAGTTGGTGTACACATATGTATAATGGAGAATTTTTACATCTTAATGTCATTATTATTGCTTTGGTTTGGAGGGAGCTCTGTTGAGAAATGAGGCATGGATGTTGATGAAGTTCCTGATGAGACATTCACCTACATGTTAAATGTACCAATTCTGTTTTATTACAGGGGAATAGAACGTGATGAACAAATGGCAAAATGAAAACCAATAATTTTCTAGTAGTCGAGGAATGCAGTGATTAGTTTTTTAACCTCATAAGAAACATTGATGCTAGTAGAAGCTGGCTAGCGCAGAGTAACAGAAGAAACAGTCCCAATTCCAGTTAAGCAGCACAAAACCCTTAGCCTCTGCTGTGAAAATGAAATGAACTTTGCTATAATGTTCTGAAACAAAGAAAGTCTACAATCAAATAACATTTAAATTTAAATTAATCTTCAATTGTAAATAACATATTACTAAAAGATAGAAACTACAACTGTAGGTTAAAAACTATTTAAACTACTTCAGTAAGATAGAAAACATATTTAAAACTACTTATGAACATTCTAGTGTTCCAATTCTCATTGTTAAAACATATTTATCAAGATGATATGATTGAAACTGTTTTTTTAGCTTTATCAAAGTGTCAATTAAGTTTCAGGAATTGATTGGGTGCTTATCAATCACTATCCAAATTAAGAGCATGTGGTTGCTTATGCCAAGTCTTGGACGTAAATAGCAATGGCCTTGCATGGCTGCCAAAGTCATTCCCCAATCCAACCTTAGAGACAAAATCTGTAAAATCATATCCCTAAATATGGATCCACCTATTCATCTAAAAATAACAATTATTCACCTCTCATTCCACTTAAGTCCATCCTATCATACCTCTGTTAATTATAACTTCATATTTATCCAAACCATAATTTGTTTTGACTAGCTACACCTGATAATTTTTTGGTTTGAAAGCTTATTCTCTTCCCAATCCTGATTAAATTCTTTTGTCCAATTGAGAAAAGAATGCTTGATTCTTGGTCACAAATTGGCCCTTGCACTTTTAAAGTTCGAGGACCAAACTATTTGAAGTAAGATTAAGATTATGTTTGCAATCTGTTTGCAAATTGTTTTATCTAATTAATTTTAAAATCCTATTCATAGGTGAACATAAGGAGTGTCCACGAAGCTGTAGTGATTGGTGCTGCTTTGTCTCTGTCATCTTCTGCATTTGTCCTACAGGTATTTGTTTGTATAATTTGTTCACCTTGTTTGCATGAAAGACATGATGTTGATGCTGATGTATCTATTTATACTTTTATGGAAACTTTGTTGGCAATAGTTTGTAAATATGTTTCTTTGATCATTAAATACTTCGAATATTGAGATATCACCATCATGATGCTATTAATAACCATCACTATATGTGTCTTACATCTTCAATAATCATGCTATGCAAGATGATGCATCCATCTTAGTATATTCATATTAAATAGTACTAACAGCTACAATTTAAACAGTATAATTGAAAATCTTTTATATCACAAACACTTTTTTTTTCATCTGGTTTTTTACCTTTCAATCTCTCTCTTTATAATATAAAGGTTAATTTTGTTAATCATCAAAATATCCCTAAAAGTGGATTTTGAGTTCGTGAAAGTGGTGTAAAAAAACCATTTTCCTTTTCAATTTGATCAGAACAGCACTGTATTTAACTTTTTCAAAACGGTCAAATTAAACAGCAGCAGTTTATGACAGCAATTGGCTTGGCTAGTTCTTGAAAGAAAATTCTCGATACGTCGTGTTTTATATAAAATTGTATCAGATATTATATATAATATTTGTTTCCCAAAAGATAGCACATTTCAAGACACTCATACTCCTTTGCAAAACACTCTTCTGTCTGGCTATTTTACATTACCTAATGTTCTAGCATTAATTTATTAGTTACTTTGAATTATGTATTAATCTGCTATATTGATAAACTCGTGATTCATACTGAATTTTAAAATATTATATATTTTAATTATTTAAAAACATTGTATGTAACAGCTGAATAAATTAATTTCTTCTACAATTTTTTAATTGGAAGTAATCATATTTAATTAAATTTAAAATATAATATATATTTTTTAAGTTGGTAGGTCCTCTACGAGTTTAACCTATATTGACCGAGTCCAATTTTTAACCTATTTATAAAAAAATAGTGATTTTTCGTTTGGTCTGATTCAAGCCAATGGTGCTATTTTGTTTTTTACCACTCTACCAATTTCTTAACAAATATTAAAGCATTTGTGTCTTTTTTTTTTCTCATATTTAAAATTAGTTTTTGAAATTATTTTAATATTCTAAAATTTGATTTAACCAATACTAAACAGTCTTAATTTATGAAAAAAGGTTTTATTTAATACCCTTTTCTTGTTTTATCTCTATTACATGAATTTACTGTGAAATTTATCCAAGGAAATCTTAAAAATGATTTCTAACTAGTTGAGAATATATTCTTTTACTCTATAATTCATGTTCCCACATCTATATATCTTAGAATAAATGAATAATGTGCTGATGAAATGAAGAAAAGTCCAACCTAAAAAAAAAAAAACTTCACGTGCTGAATAATATAGTTTGTATAATTAATTGCAGTTATTTAATTAATTATTAAGCATTGTAAGTTTTCTAGATAGAGACGCTCCACAAATGACAAACGCGATTTTGGAAGGTGAAGATTTCTTTTAGATTCTTGTGTTGACTGAATTTTTTATTGAAAAAGTAATACAAGTATGAAACAGTAAAAATAGTTTAATTCTTTCTAGGAAGGATGTAAGGATGTAAGGACTTAAACAAAATTAAGTGTTTCTGTTTGTATATTAGTGATTGGACTATTGATTCCTTAAAGATGTTTATGCAATTGTGAGTGGATTAGCAAAGAAAAAGTGGATAGGAAAGTGAATGGAGAAGTTTGGTATCTGAAAACCAATATGATCTGTAACCTAAATTTGGGGAAGAATTAGCCACATGGCCTATGGGTCCTATCTCACATGCAGGGGAGATATAGTCTTCATTATAAATCTAACCATGTTTCTCTGCATAAGAATCACGTAAAGATAGCTTGGATATGTTCTAAATAGCTTGTTTCTTGCTTGTCTTGTTGACTATTCTGGTTTTGTCTCCATTATATGTGAAAGTTGCTTTCTTCATCTGATCTAGATATTTTAATATTGTTTGATCATAATATAAACATTTCTAAGTTTGATTGTTTGTGATTATGTATATTTATGTGTGTATAGACTGTTTGAACTTAAGCTTACTTTGAAATGATGGGATGACTTGTTTTTAGATATTTGTAAGTACTCTATAAAAGAGTACTTCACTATAGTAATAATACTTAGCATGACCCTTATTGCATGCCTATGACAGTAGTCAATGTGGAAGTACTCTATAAAAGAGGACTTCACTACAATAATAATACTCAACATCACACTTATTGCATGCCTATGGCAGTAGTCAATGTGTAAGTACTCTATAAAAGAGGACTTCACTACAATAATAATACTCAGCATGACCCTTATTGCATGCTTATGACAGTAATATTCAAATTGCCTTCCATGTTCGACTTAAGTAGTAATAGGTTTATTACTTATGTCACATGGAATGTTGCTGTTTTGGCTAAGTTTTTGTTTGTTTGGCTTGTCACAGAACATGGCCCATTTTCCCAATCATCGTGGATGGATGTACGACCGTTGTTATAGCGGAAGGAGAGGTTTGAAGGAAGTTTTTGTCTTTGGAGTTAATGGGTTTGTGGAGACGGCTCGACGATATAAATATTATGCTCTTGATGGAGGGATTCGATGCCCATGCATCAAGTGTGAATGTACAAAGATTTTGAAAGATGAAGACGTCAAAGTTCACCTATACCAAAAAGGGTTCATGCCAAATTACAAGGTTTGGACATTTCATGGTGAAGAAATGCCTTCTACCTCCACTGCTCATGAAAATCGACCTGCATCAGGTTCGAATACTATTGTACATACATCTGAGATAGATCAATTTACCTACATGCAAGAGATGGTAGACGATGCTCTTCGTCGACATGCTGAACAAGAACCAAACGATAGTCGTGATGAAGAGTCTCCAAATGAAAACACTCAGAGGTTTTACAATCTCTTGGCTGAGGCAAACCAACCTGTATTTGAAGGTTCATCTGAGTCAAAATTGTCAGTGTGCATAAGACTCATGGCTGGTAAATCTAATTGGAACGTTCCCAATCAAGCGGTGGACCACTTTACAAAATTGGTGTTAGATCTAACACCACCAAACAATTCTTTGCCGAAGAATTATTACGAAGCCAAAAGATGTGTTTCGAAGCTGGGATTGGAATCGAAGAAGATTGATTGTTGTGTGAATGGATGTATGCTTTTCTATGACAACGACATTGGCAAAAATGATGCATCGTTGGTGGAATGCAAGTTTTGTGGCCATCCTCGATTTCAGACATTGCATCCAGGACGGAGGCAAAAAAAACCAATTCCATTCAAGTCCATGTTCTATTTGCCGATCATTTCAAGATTACAAAGGATGTTTTCTTCAATTCAAACAGCAAAACATATGACATGGCATGATGATAACAAAAGTGAAGGAGTGTTGCGTCATCCTTCTGACAGTGAAGCCTGGAAGCACTTCAACCGTAAACATCCATCTTTCGCCAGTGATGCTCGTAACGTGAGACTTGGTCTATGTTCGGATGGGTTTACTCCATACATTCAGGCGTCTGCATCACCATATTCATGTTGGCCGATGATTGTTACCCCATATAATCTTCCACCTGAGATGTGTATGACAAAACCTTACATGTTTTTAACGTGTATAATACCAGGACCATCTAATCCTAAATCAAGGATTGATGTGTATTTAGAGCCTTTGATTGATGATTTGAAGAAGCTGTGGACCGGTATATGGACGTATGATGTATCAAGGAAGCAAAATTTTCTTATGAGGGCAGCTTTGATGTGGACTATTAATGACTTTCCAGCGTATGGCATGTTATCTGGTTGGAGCACGCATGGTCGATTAGCTTGTCCGCATTGCATGGAACACACAAAGTCATTCTTATTGACGCATGGTCGAAAAAGTTGTTGGTTTGATTGCCATAGAAGGTTCTTGCCCCTTGATCACATGTTTAGGAAGAACAAAAAGGCTTTTCGCAAAGGGCAACATGAAAAAGATATGGCACCTCCTAGGCTTAATCCATCTCAAGTTTGGAGAAGAGTTAAACATTTTCCAAAAGTCAATGAAAGTGGTATCAATAGGATTGAAGGGTTCGGGGAGTGGCATAACTGGACCAAGAGAAGCATTTTTTGGGATCTTCCGTATTGGAAGGATAACTTGCTGAGACATAACCTGGATGTCATGCGTATAGAAAAGAATTTCTTTGACAACATCTTTAACACAGTCATGAATGTTAGTGCCAAGACGAAAGATAATGAAAAGGCAAGGAAAGATATATCTTTGTATTGTGCACGAAGAGACTTAGAGTTGAAGCCCAAAGATAATGGCAGGTTCCTAAAGCCAAAGGCAAATTACACCCTATCAAAAGACGAGGCCAAAATAGTTTGTCGATGGATAAAGGAGCTTAGAATGCCAGATGGCTATTCTTCAAACTTGGCCCGATGTGCTAATGTTGATAAGGGAAGTATTCAAGGGTTGAAGAGTCATGATTGCCATGTCTTTATGGAAACTCTAATCCCTGTTGCATTTAGCTGTTTGCCCATGCACGTGTTAAATCCACTTATAGAAATCAGTCATTTCTTCAAGGATTTGTGCGCTACGACGCTCAAGGCAGATTCCTTGAGAAAGTTGGAGGAAAATATTCCATTTATTCTTTGCAAATTGGAAAGAATATTCCCTCCTGCATTCTTTGATTCCATGGAACATCTTCCAATTCATCTTGCACATGAAGCATGGCTTGGTGGTCCAGTGCAATATAGGTGGATGTATCCGTTTGAAAGGTTCATGGGAGAGTCTAAACGTTCAGTCAAAAACAAAGCCAGAGTGGAAGGATCAATTTGTTCGGCTTACTTGCATCGTGAGACAACGTACTTTTGTTCTCATTATTTCAACAACTTCATGTTGAAACCGATCAATGTTAGGAATGAAACACAATCTGCCACATCTCATTCAACTTTGTCAGTGTTTCGACAAGTGGGCCATCACGCGGGCAAAGAGTTCACTCATTGGTTAAGTGATGCTGAATTCAACTCTGCCCACGTCCATGTCTTAATTAATTGCCTTGAAGTTAAGGTGTACCTTGAGTATGTTCTCATCTCATTCTTAAGTTGTCATTCATAAAACTTTAACATAGTCACTAATTAGGTTCATTTTATACAGCTCATTTCTTGTGGCTATGCAAGTTCCATAAGGGAGTTCTTCCGCTATAATACACTCACAGTTCCCTCAGTGGTTTAAAGATCAAGTATGATTAACCTTTTCAATATTTTAAAAAAATTTGATGTTAACACTTGTAGCTTAATTTTTCTTCACCACTTCTTTGTAGGTTCATAACCAGCCATTAAGTCCCTTAATTCAAGATCTACGGGAATTGTCAAATTGGCCCATGAGATGTGTCAAAGAATGGCATACGTATTTTGTAAATGGGTACAAGTTCCACACCGATGCATGGTCGAAAGGAAAAAAGACAACTAATTGTGGGGTGTTCGTTAAGGGCCTTACTGAGGGTGGTTATGATGACTTCTATGGTATTATTGAAAAAATTTATGAGCTGGAGTATAATACTTCAAGTACTCCAAAGAGGGTAGTTCTTTTTTATTGTCAATGGTTTGATCCATCTAGGTATGGAACAAGAGTGGATCCTAGGTATAATATTGTAGAAATTCAAATGACTTCAAGATACCGACCATTTGATCCATTCATTCTAGCTCTTAATGTTAGACAAGTTTATTATGTCCCATATCCAACATTTCGCAACATTGACAAACGTGGTTGGTGTGTTGCAATACAAACCAAGCCTAGGGGTCGCATTGAGTCAAATGATGTTGAAGACGATATCCCTTTCCAAGTTGATGAAATGACACATGGAAATGAAATTATTGAAGTTGAAGGTGTATCTGCATTGCAAGACTTCGATGGTGATGATGAAGAGTTAGAAGGACAGATACAAGAACATGAAGAAGAAGGAGAAGAACGAGATGAAGAACAAGACGACGATGAAGAAGAACTTGAAGATGACGAAGAAGACGATGATGAAGATGATGATGATGACTATGATGATCATAGTGACACATCAAACAACGATGACAATGAGGATGATGAAGACGATTGAATTAATTAAATGCTTGTATTTTGACATTTCTACGATTCACAATATAATATTAAATCATTTATTAAATACAAATTGTCTACTTTGCGTTTAATTGTCTATTATTTATTTATATATTTTAAATTACAGTAATATCAGGACAGGAGCCTTCACGTCCTGACAAGGGCAAGACGGTAAAAAAGGCTAGGAAGGCAGCGTACGTTGTTAGAGTTCCTTCGGAGATACCATTCTCCAATGCCAGAGCTCGACCAGATGTTGGATCCTCACGTCGACCACCACCCCCTTCTACGGCGCCCACCCCTTCTACGGCGCCCACACCTTCTTTCGGGCTCACACCTTGTACTATAGGGCTCACTCCTTCAGTTGTAGGGCCCACACCTCCTACTGTAGTGCCTACTCCTTCAGTGGTAGGGCAAACACCATATATTCATCCCTCTTCTATCCCCACACCACCTTCTACACCATCTCCAGATGTACATCAGGCATCTGCTGATGCTGCTGATTCTGCTGATACTGATGATTTGGATGATCCTGCTCCTCATGATCGACCATTCATTGAGCCGTGCGGAAAAGGGTAATACTATATATTCTTCTTAGTCTTGTATTTTGCATTAAATTGTTGATCTTACTATGGTTGTTCATTCATAATTTTCTTACATTCATATTTCAGGTTTCTTCCTTCTAGAGTTGCTTCACAGGCCATCACTAGGACTATTAAGCAACAATTTCTGCAGCCCTGGGCATCATGGGGAGTAATCTCTGACGATGATAAAAAACTGTTTTGGGAGAGATTTAAAGTAAAACTATGTGTTACTTAATCATCTTGCATCACCATATTCAAATAGGAATTTCATTTGCTTTATTTTAACATTATCTATTGTAACAGCAAAAGGTACAGTGGGCAGCTGAGCATGAAACTCAAATTCACAAAAATTTCAACATGAAAGCATCTCACCGATTATCAGAAATGTTTAGACATGCTCGGATCGCAGGACAACGCCCTTATTGGGTGGGGGAGCACATATGGAATTCATTGTTGGCGCATTGGAATACGCCACAATATCGCATTAAATGTGCTACCGCCCAGAAAAATAGGGCATCAGAAAAAGGTGGTGCACTGCATACTGGAGGATCCATCACCACACATGAACATGCGATTCGTATGGTAAAAATCTTGATTCTTTTCTTATCAATAACTCAATAACATCATGTACTTTGAAATCAATATATATATGTGTCATTTGTATGTTTTAAAATATTACAGGCAGCGGCGTTTGGACGGGCTGTTCATGTTGATGAGGTCTTTACACAGACTCATATTCGCAAGGGGACTGGTGAATATGTTGATGAGAGGTCTCGCAAGACCATTGTAAGTAAACTTTTTAACAACATTCAATTTTGTACTCTTTTTTCACACTTTCAAATTAATGTTACTGATCAGGACTCAATGCTGGGTTGATACAGTCGGGGGAAAAAAGAAAGGACGACTGTATGGGGTAGGGCAACTTGCCTCTCATTATAGTGCTGGAAGAGGAGGCATATTCAGACATCAACCAACCTCTACCACATTTGACCCCAACAATGTCGTCAGCAAAGATGCTTATGATTCACTTCTAGCCAGATTTGAAAATCTGGAAAATCTGGTTAGGACATTGGTTCCTCAGCAAGGACATACCGCCCCATCATCATCCCAGCAGCCTCCTTTGCAGACCACGGTTCTGCAAGACGAAGATAGTGATGATTATGATGATCGTGATGATCCTAATCCTGATGGTTATCATAGGTTTTGATATTTAGGAATTTTAGAAAAAGAAATTAGTTAGGTTTTCTTTTTTAAGAACTTTGACACTTATCAAACTTTGAAGTTAGTATTTTAGTATCAAACTTTGTTTTGCATTTTAAACTTAGAAATTTGGGATTGCATTTTAAACTTTGTTTTGACACTTATCATCTTTGGAAACTTAGAATGATTGAAGTTTTCTTGATGAATATTGAATGATTACTTTTAGGATTGATGTTTGGAATTGATGTTGTCTGGATAAATTGATGTTTGGAATTGATGTTGTCTGGATAAATTGATGTTTGGGATTGTTGATTTCTCATTTGCAGGTTTTGGGTTTAATAGAGAAGCAAATTGGCTTCAAAAAAGACTGTCAAGATTACAGACGGGCTCCAGGCCGTCGCTAACACACTTTCGAACAGAGTTACCGACGGCCTTGTGGCCTTCGGTATTACCCACGGCCTTGTGGCCTTCGGTATTACCCACGGCCTGTGGCCTTCGGTATTACCGAGGGCTTTCTGGCCGTCGGTAATACCGAAGGCCACAAGGTCGTCGGTAACGTTTCCGACAAGCAAATTACCAACGGCTTTGAAGCCGTCGACAGGCCGTCGGTAAGGGGGGTTTACCGACGGCTTTTAGTCCGTACCGAGGGCTTTTGGCCGTCGGTAAATCCCTTCTTTTTTGTAGTACAGGTTACAAAAAGCTTTAAATTAAAATATTTCTGATCATCATAAAAAAGGGGAGATTGTTAACATAAAGCTGAAGAGCAGAAATTTTGATAATGTCTCAAAGTCAAGTCTCAAGTCCTCATATTGCAGGAAGATCTTCATGAAGACTTGTGTTTATATCAAAGCTTTTGCAATTTAGTACGTTTATGTATAAGATGTGGTTTATCTTTGATTCTATGTATTGTTTGCCTTAGGTTGCGTTAAAATTTATTTTGAATCAGAAAACCTCATTTTATACTCAAGATAATCGATTATCAACTTATAAATAATCGATTATCTATAATCAATTATGACTTGCCATAATTGATTATCACACGTTAATTACCTGACAACAAATTTTTAGAGTATCCTTGAGTGGGATCTCTATAAATTAGATTGAGACTCTCATTCGGAAATATGAAAATATACAAGAAGAGTATTTTCAAAATTCTAATCTGCAGTGTGCGATGATAAGTGTTCTAGGGTTCGTTAAACCCTTGTGTGTTGGCTTTGAGAACTTGGCGTGTTGGCATAAAGCGAGAACTTTCACAGGGAGTGTGATTGAGTGTTATTGCTGCTGGCATAGAGCGAGAACTTTCACAAGGTGTGTGATTAAGTGTCGTTGTTGTTTCCAAGTTAAAAGCCTGTCATCCTTCGTGAAGCATTTAGTGGAGGTGTTCATCCTTTGTGAAGATTCAGAGAAGGTGTTCATCTCTTGTGGGTTACAAGGGAAGTGAGTTTCATCTCTTGGGGTAACAAGAGAGGTATTCTAACCTTAAACTTTTTTATTTTCCTTGTGACTGTAACAATTTGTTAGTTTATGCTAGTGGAACGTTAATTCTCGGTTGAGATTAATAACTGGACGTAGTATCTCTATGATCCGAACTAGTATAAAAATAACCAGTGCAATTTTCTCTCTTCCTTACTCTTTTATTTGTTTAATCTTGTATTAAGGAATTTATATTTAAGAGAAAAATTATTAAAAAAACGATTTGGCATAAGAAACCAATTCACCCCCCTCTTGGTTTGTTGTACACGCGTTAACCATTCCGTTGCACCGCTCTGACAATTGGTATTAGAGCTTTCTTTGATAGTATTTCAAAATTATGGGGCTACATCAAATCTTTGCTTAGGGTGCCTTTATCAATAGACCTCCATTGTTTACTAGAGAAAACTATGCTTTTTGGAAAGTGAGAATGCAAATTTTCATGGAATCTATTGATAGTGAGATTTGGGAAACTGTCACAAATGGTCCTTTTGTTCCTACTGTGTTTATTAAAATTTGTAGGAATCCAAACCGCGAGAACAATGGAATGCTGATGATAGAAGAAGATCCCAACAAGCCGTAAAGGCTTGTAAATAATATCATCCGCTTTAACTGTTGATGAATTTTACAGGATCTCAACCTGTAAGACTACTCAAGAGATATGGGAGATGTTGTGAGTCACCCATGAAGGAACTGATGATGTTAGGAGAGCTAGAAGAAATATTATAATCTAAGAGTATGAGATGTTCCGCATGAAGCAAGGAGAAACTATTGTAGATGTTTAGAAGCGCTTCACGCATATAGTGAATCATCTCATTGGGTTAGGTAAGTCCTTTGATAATGACGAATTAAATATAAAAATTCTTACATCTTTGGACAGGACTTGGCAACCCAAGGTGACTACCATCAATGAGTCACAAAATCTCAACACCATGTCAATGGCTGCATTTTTTTGTAAGTTGAAAGAACATGAACTGGATCTTGGGAGATTGAACGAGGATAAAGAGAAAGGAAAGAAAATGACTTTGGCGTTCAAATTTGAGATTTATAAAAGAAAATATCTTAATGAAGAAGAAAACTCTGAAGAAGATGAAGAAAATATGAGTCTCTTCATTAAAAAAATTAACAAGTTCATGAAGTTCAAGGGCAAACGAAGATATAAAAATGGGAAGAAGGAAAACAAGGATTTGCATCAAACTATCGTTGTTACAGTTGCGAGAAAAAGGACACATGAAGACAAATTGTCCAAATCCAAATGAGGGTGAAGAAAGAGGCCAAAAGAAGTTCTTCAAGAAAAAGAAGACATATATTGCTTGGGAGGAAGACAATGATGACAAGTGAACATATGTCTAACGGCTTATGATGACATCTTTGAAAATCAAGTAAGTATCTCTAGTGATTTTGAAAATTCAGATTATAGTGATAGTGAATTACTTGATACCTATAAAGAATTATTATGTGAATCAGAGAAATTAAATAATGCTCATAGAAAATTAAAGAAGGAATTTAAATAATTAAAATTGACTCATGAAAAAAATTCTTAAAGAAAATAAGGATTTGAAAAATAAAATTTTATATTATGAAAAAGGTAAATATACCAAAATTGAAGAATGTGTTTCTTGTTTAAATAAAAAGATGCCTCTAAATAAAACAATCAACGTTAGATGTAGTAATAATTCAAAAATTAAAAAGGTTGTTGAACATGTTCCTAAAAATAATTATAATTACTACGATTATAATTATGGTAATAAAATTAAAAAATACTCTCAAATATAATTATAATTATTATGATTATAGTTATAAAAAAAATCAAATATATTCCTAAATATAATCAAAATTACCATTATGACTATAATTATAAAATTAAAAATAATATAACTCGTAAAATTTGGGTAAAACATGAAACTAATAATAATAGGAAACCAAATGTTGCTACATGTTTTTATTACATGAAAAAGGGTCATATATAAAATAAATGTAAAATAAAATATTATGGTGTTCCTTGTGGAGTGTTTACATGGGTTGTAAAATAATTTAAAACTAACTCAAAGGACCTAGTGGTTGGGTACCTAAAATAACTTGTTTTTTTTTTTTTTTTTTTTGCAGATAAGTTCAAAATCCAAGAAATCCATGTGGTACCTTGACAATGGTTGTTCAAGGCACATGACAGGGGATAAGAAGAAATTTTAAAACTTCTGAAAGAAAGAAAAAGGCTATGTCATATATGGTGACAATAACAAGGGAAAGATTCTTGGAGTAGGAGACATAAGAAGTGCAAATACCTTGATAATAAAGGATGTATTGTTTCTAGAAGGTTTATAGCACAATCTTCTTAGTATTACTCAATTATGTGACAAAGATTTTAAGGTAACATTCGAACCCAATTATTGCACTATCCATGAAAACGATTCTTCTGAAATTTCTTTGAAAGGTATTAGACATGCTAATATTTATTTAATTGATTTAGAAAATATTTCAAATAAAAATATTTAATGTTTAGTAGTAAAAGAAGAAAATCCATGGTTGTGGCATAAGAGAGCTGCTCATATTCATATGCAACAATTCAATAGACTCATATCTAAAGACTTAGTAAATTGGTCTACCAAAACTCAATTTTATAAAAGACAAACTATGTGCTAGCTGCGTGTCAAAAGGGTAAACAAACTAAATCATCTTTTAACTTGAAAAATATTATTTCAAGTGAAAAACCCTTAGAACTCTTACAAATGGATTTATTTAGTCCTTCAAGGATAAAAAAGTTTTGGTGGAAATTATGTTTTAGTTATTGTTGATGACTATTCAAGATATACATGGACATTCTTTATTACTCTAAAAAGTGAAACCTTCAATGTTTTCAAAAAGTTTGCAAAACAAGTTCAAAATGAAAAAAGATTTGAAAATTAAATCCATTCGTAGTGATCATGGGAGGGAATTTCAAAATGAATCGTTTGAAAATTTTTGTGAAGAATTTGGAATTTCTCATAATTTTTCTGTACCTAGAACTCCAAAAAAAAATGAGGTTGTAGGAAGGAAAAATAAATTTCTGGAAGAACTTGCAAGAATGTTATTAAATGAATCTAATATTCCAAAACATTTTTGGGCTAACGCTGTGAGTACTGCATGTTATGTTTTAAATAAAATGCTTATTCGTCCTATTTTAAAATGTACTCTTTATGAATTATTGAAAGGAAGAAAGCCTAACGTTTCACATTTAAGAGTATTTGGATGCAAATGTTTTGTTTTAAATAATGGGAAACAAAATTTGGGTAAGTTTGATTCAAAATCGGATGAAACTATATTTCTTGGTTATTCTCTAACTAGTAAAGCATAGAGTTTTTAATAGGAGAACGTTTGAAATTGAAGAATCTATGCATATTATCTTTGATGAAATTGTGGACCTTGAGGAAAAACTTCTTGAGTCAAATGAATCAAATGCAGGTGAAGAAAAAGACTTGCAAGAGACAACAATTGATGAGACCAATAATCAACTTGAAGATTTAGGTAAGACATCGCAACAACCCTGAGGATTATCATTAGAAAATATTATTGGAGATATCTCAAAAGGGATAAGTACTCGTAGAAGCTTAGCAAATTTTTGCATGACTGTGGCTTTTGTTTCACAGTTAGAATCTAAGAACGTCAAGGAAGCTCTAGAAGATGATCAATGGTGTGTAGTAATGCAAGAAGAACTCAACTAGTTTGAAAGAAATCAAGTGTGGGAGTTAGTCCCCGAAGAAAGCATTCATCAAGTGAGAGGAACTAAATGGGTGTTCAGAAACAAACTGGATGAAGATGGAAATATTACCAAGAATAAAGCTAGGCTTGTTGCTAGAGGATATAGTCAAGAAAAATGTATTGATTAAAGATGAAACATATGTTTCCGTTGTAAGGTTAGAGGCAATACACCTACTTCTTACTTATACATCTATTATGAAATTTAAATTATATCAAATGGATGTTAAAAGTGCTTTCCTAAATGGTTAATTAAAAGAAGATGTATTTGTTGAACAACCACCGGGTTTTGAAGATTATAAATATCCAAATCACATCTTTAAGTTAAAGAATGCTCTTTCCGGTTTAAAACAAACACCTAAATCTTGGTATGAAAGGCTTAACAATTTTTTGCTAGGAAATAAATTTAATAGAGGTAAAGTTGATTCCACGTTGTTTATAAAAAGAGTAGGAAAACATATCCTGCTTACTCAAATCTATGTAGACGATATTATATTTGGATCAACTAATTAATCTCTTTGCAAGGATTTTGCTAAGACTATGCAGGGTGAGTTTGAAATGTCAATGATGGGTGAATTGACATTCTTCCTTTGTTTACAAATCAAGCAAACGAAAGAATGTACGTTTCTTTCTCAAACCAAATATTGTAGGGAAATCCTGAAGAAATTTGAAATGGATAAAGCTAAGGAGGCATCAACTCCTATGGGAACATCATGTTATCTTGACAAGGATGAATTAGGTACGCCCATAAACCAAACTTTGTATAGAGGCATGATATGTTCATTGTTATATCTTTCTGCTAGTAGGCCAAATATCATGCAAAGTGTATGTGTTTGTGCTAGGTGTCAAGCTAGTCCTAGAGAGTTTCACCTTACCGTAGTTAAGCGTATCCTTAAGTACCTTAAGGGAACTGTGTCTTTTGGGTTGTGGTATCCTTCTAGGGCTAAACCTAGTATTGTAGGGTTTTCAGATGCAGACTATGGCGATTGTAAGATAGATAGGAAAAACACTAGTGGTATATGTGACCTCTTGGGTAGTTCCTTAGTTTCCTGACATTCTAAGAAACAAGCTTGTGTAGCCCTTTCCACCATAGAGGTTGAGTATATTGCTACAGGTAACTGTTGTGTCCAAATATTATGGATGAAACAACAATTCGAGGATTTTGATATATACCTTGACCATATACCTCTTAAGTGTAATAACACCAGTGCCATCAATCTTAATAAGAATCCCATTATGCACTCTAGAACAAAAAATATAGAAATTAGGCACCACTTTCTTAGAGGCCATATCCAAAAGGGGAATTGTGAGATAGAGTATGTTGATATCAAACATCAATTAGCTGATATTTTCACCAAAGCATTGTCTAAGAGAAATTTTATTAGCTTAGGAGGGACTTAAGGATCCTAGAAATTGCTTGAGGGTCTTGTTTGTTGCATTTTTTTCAGTTTTTCAAAAATCTTCATGTTATGTTATGTTTTGTTTTAATTCCCTTAATGACAATTTTCCTTAATGTTTATCTTGTCTTATTATTTTTTTACTTATATAAAGGGGGAGTTCTTAAATTTAGGGGGAGAATTTTTTCTTTTAATCATAAATAATGCTTTTTAATAATGATAAAAAACAGTGAGAAATATGTTTAAAGACTTAATTATATTTATTTCTTGTCCATTAATCCCTCTTCTTTAAGTTATGTATGAGTTACAGATCACTATAGGTTACAAAAAGTTTTAAATTAAAATATTTTCGATCATCATAAAAAATGGGGAGATTGTTAGCATAAAGCTGAAGAGCAGAAATTTTGATAACGTCTTAAAGTCAAGTCTAATTCCTCTTATTGCAGGAAGATTTTCATGAAGACTTGTTTTTGTATTAAAGATTTTGTAATTTAGTAGATTTATTTATAGGATGTGGTTTATCTTTGATTCTATGTATTGTTTGTCTTAGGTTGAATTAAAATTTATTTTGAACCAGAAAATCTCATTTTATACTCAAGATAATGGATTATCAACTTATAAATAATCGATTATCAATAATCAATTATGAGAATTTTTAAGCAAGTTTTTGACCATTATACGTTCAGTAAATGCATAATCAATTACCATGAGTGGATAATTGATTATCACACGTTAATATTTTTCGAGGTATCCTTGAGTGAGATCTCTATAAATTACATTGGAACTCTCATTCGAAAATACGAAAACATACAAGAGATGTATTTTCAAAATTCTTATTTGCATTGTGTGGTGATAAGTGTTCTAGGGTTTGTTGAACCTTTGTGCATTGGCTTTGAGAACTTAGCGTGTTGGTATAGAGCGAGAGCTTTCACAGGAAGTGTGATTGAGTGTTGTTGTTGTTGGCATAGAGGGAGAACTTTCATAAAGGAGTGTGATTGAGTATTGTTACTATTGCCAAATTAAAAGTCTGTCATCCATAGTGAAACATTTAGAGGAGGTGTTGAAAACCCATATATGCTTCAATTTGGTATCTAATTTTTCATTAAAATAGTATTGGAAGGTTCCAGCACAACCACCATTTTTTTTATCGGCAAAGAATTGCATTGCATTAAACGCAGTATTTGGAATGCTCCAAATTCATGTACAACAAATTATACATTGAACATTAAGAATAAAAGACATTCCGTGCCCAGCACCCTTAAAGCATTAATCTGTTTACATCACAGATCTACCCCTCCTACAGTAGAATCAGGTTTATAAGCCACAACATTAAACTGAATCATTCAGAGTTCGTCATTTAACCTGGATAAGCTTGCATTCCTAACCATGGAAGTTCAAACAAGGCTTCATGAACAGCCTTGTACTGGCATCTGCAGTGGAAGAATTGGTAAAGAAGATTCAGAGTTAAGGACGTTAATCACTTGCCTTATTGCAGGTCTGGATGCTGAATCGGGATTAGCACACCAAAGACCAACTACCAGTAAGCATTCCATTTGCTGCACATCAAATTCCCCACGTAGGTTTTCATCTGCTGCTGCAAGCAGATTTCTCAATTCGTATAGCTTCCACACCCACTCAACCACTGATACCTCACCCTCCATGTGTTTATGGTGAATGGCTTTTCTTCCAGTTGCTATCTCCAACAGAACAACCCCAAAACTGAATATATCTGACTCTTTTCGAGCCTGGCCTGTGTTCATGTATTCAGGAGCTAAGTAACCCATGGTCCCAGCCACGTCTGTGGTTTCTGACCCTTTATCATGATCCACCAACCTAGCTAGGCCAAAGTCACCAAGCTTGGGATTGAAGTTGGAGTCCAACATTATGTTGCTTGATTTGATGTCCCTATGAAGCACACATTTCTCCCATTCTTCTTGTAGGTAAAGCAATGCTGAGGCCAAGCCCAACGCTATGTTGTACCTCACTTCCCACGGTAATATACTTTCTCCCCGAAAAAGTTTAGAGTCTAAGCTGCCATTTTCCATGTACTCGTATATCAAGAGAAAATCATTCTTCTTGTGGCACCAACCAGTGAGTTTCACCAAATTCCTGTGCCTCAATTGGCTAATGATAGTCACTTCTGCAGTGTACTGTTTTACACCCTGCTTAGAATCTGCTGATATCCTCTTTATAGCAGCATAGGTGTTGGAGTCTTTGAAATAGCCTTTATAAACACCACCAAACCCTCCATGCCCAAGCTTATTCGTCTCATCAAAGTTGTCGGTTGCAGTTGCCAATTCTTGATAGCTAATCTTCTTTGGTCCAGTGCTCATTTGTAATTTATCATCCATCTTTGGATCAGAAGTGGCCTTTGAAGTGTGACCTACTTCCTTTCTCTTGGTCATCATCCTCAATGAAATCTCAACCATTCCTAACAAACTCAAAAACAAGACAGCACCAATTCCTATTCCCTTCAATGTTATCATGACAGGCTTCCTTTCTTTCTCTTTATCGTCCGTACTTGGTGGGGTGATGCTAAACGACCATGAGAGCAAGGTATGCTGTTCAGAATATTTTCCAGTTGCAGCTGATATGCCAACAACAACTGAGTCTGGTAATTTCTGCCTTATATCAACAGAGTATGAAAGATGTTGTGTAGTCTTTCTCACTTTCCCATCACTTAATTTGTATCCAGTGTAAGAGACATTCAAAACACTGTTCCTAGAATTGTATACAATACTACAGTTACAGACCTTCCTATGTGTAATATTTATCCACCATGTCTCAAAAATTTTAGATTCCATGCTATTGATATTTATGCCCACATGAGCACCAACTGGGTCCCATGGGTTTCTGAAAGTGTCAAACTCCACTGCCAGGAATCGATAACCTAACCGGAAAAGCTCACGATCACCATCCGTTAGGCCAACCCCAAGACTTCCTCCTCTTAGCTGTAACTTATCTGTCGATGGAAGATTTGGGCTTGCAAGGAAGAATGCCAATCCATCTCCATAAATACTCTGATTTGAGGAAACAACAAAGGAAAATTTGGTAATGAAGTCTCTTGGTTCATTTGAAGTCTTGTCCCTAAGGTTTATTCGTTCAGCATACGTGACTCGCCCTGCGCTCCCAAACGATTTGCTTGGGAATAGATTGTTCTCTTCTGTGAGATGGATAGCAGAACCTGAGGCAGAAGCACTCCCTTCTAGCTTAAGGTGCTTTATACAAGTTGAACTGAAGCTGAGACACTGAAAAGACTGAGTGTGAGCATTTGTTATTGCAATGGCGATGATTAGGATGAACAAAATGATCCTAAGCAGTAATCCAGAAGCATCCATTAGTGAGAGTTGAGTTTGATATTTTGTGAAGTCTCACACACATTGTAAGTTGTGTGATAAATTATATGTATTTTGTGTCTGGATAAGGTTAATGGTATTTGTCTCAACCCCCAACATTGTGATGAATATTCCTAAGAGAACATAGGATTCACGAAATATAAAAAAGGAGCTGGATTAAAACCGTTGTTCTGAGCCTGCCAGTGAAACTGCAAATATTCGAAGTGATTGAAAATTGTAATTAAATACGTACAAACTTGGCTATGCTAGTTAGCGGAAGTATCGTGTTGCTTAAGTAAGCTTGTTCTATTTATGCATAGAATGATTTAAAAATATAATGGAAATGATAAAGTTTGATAGAGACGATCCACTATGTAAGTGAGTTTTTTTCTGTCAAGGTATCTTATTTTGGAAAACAATGCTTCCATGTGCCGTCTTAAGATCCTTTTATAACAATAATTAATCACTTATGTCTTTATAAACAATTAAGTAACAAGTTACCAATCAAATGGTAATATTAATTATGAATATATCATAATTATTTTCTTTAACAGAGGGTAGAAAATATAAAATTTAAGGGGTAGATGACACAATTATTTTATACACTTTAATTTGGGTATTTCTTGTAATCTTTCAAACTACAATTTTTCTCTCTCTTTATGTTAGACCATGCATAAAAGTTACTACACTTAGATCGGTCAATTTGATTTATGCTCCATGAAATAACCTCAGCGCATCATTATAAAAGTTCTCTTTTAGGGTTGAGAGATAAAAATAAAATTTCAGAAAGTTACTTTCCAAAGCTCCTTCTTACCCGGATTAAGATCATGATTAAGACAAATTTAATCTTACTATAAAATTTTAATTCATTCTTAAAAAAGTTACTTTCAGTTTCGGGTCATTGCGGCCAAAAAAACATAGATAAGTTGACTAAGACCAAAAGTCAAGACAGATCATTTCAGAAATTTGAGACGGACTCTCCAAGACTAAAAGTAGGAAACGATAAACTCAAGTCAAAGTTCAAAATGAGTTGGTTAAAACTGAAGATTAAGATGATTAGTCTTGATAGGAGGATGTGACGAGCTAACTTAGGCTTAAGATTGAGACATGTCGACTTAAGTTGAAGTTTGAGATAGGTCAACCCAAAATGAATGTTGAGACAGACCAACATGGGTCAAAATTTGAGACGAATTGGCTCAAGTAGAAGATTGACACAAACTGGCCTAAACTGAAGGTCAAGATTACTCTACTCTGGCTAATGGTATAGGCCGACCAAGGCCGATGATCAAGACGAGTTGACCTTCCAAGTTTCATTACATCCATGATCTCTGAGTATCTTTGGGTACTTGCTAGAGTTATCACCTATCCTTCCAAGTTTACCTTTTGGAAGTATAGAGAAATTTATTTCATTTGGGGCTTTTTTGACACACTCAATTACTTGTAGTTTAGAAATCAAGATTAAAGATAATTTAAATACATCTTTCTACTTTAATACTCTAAGAACCTATTAGTGATAAAATTGGAAAGAAATTTCAAAGTCCTAAAGAATAATTAAATGGAGTGGTTGACACCTTTACCTTGTTTTTTAAACTTATTTAAAAATATCACCTTGTTTACCTTGTTTAAACTTATTTTAAACACCTTTAAAAATGGAGTGATATCTAATTTTTCATTAAAATAGTATTGGAACCATAAGATGAGATAAGTTATTATTTAGGAATTTGAATGAGTTTAAAAAATATGGTAAAAGGGTCAATCACTTCATTTAATTATTCTTTAGGAATTTGAAACTTGTTTCCAATTTTATCACAAAAAGGTTTCTTACAGTATTAAAGGAGAAAGATGTATTTAAATTATATTTGAGGATTAAACCATTTAGGCATCCCTATTTTCGTTCGGTCTTCCCACTTTGGTCCCTTTTTTTTAAACTTTCCCAATTGAGTCCTTATAAATACAAATTCAAACAAATTAGCCACTATTATTAAAAATCGTTAACGTGTTACTTTCAGATAAAACGTGGCAAGAAACTGAATAATACGTGATGTTTTAATAGTGATTAAAAATTAATAATGACCATTACTTTATAAATTGTAATTAAAAAGGAAATTAGAATTCAGTTAAATAAACGGCAAGGATGTTGCAGAGGCGATTCATCTCAATCTTCCCGAGACAAACCTATACCCATTATTCAAGGCATGTCTCCACCTTTATTTTCCGATTTCTCTCCACAGTTCTCTGTGTCTCTCTCTTTGCGTTCTTTTAGATCCTCTCAACTCAATACTTAGCATCTTCCACCCCTTTTTTCTTCTTCAATTAAACCTTTTTTTTTCAATGTTAAGTCCCGGTTTTGAAGTTTCGAGAACAGAATTTAATTGACTGAAAATGTTAACAGTTACTTGTTTCTGGTTTCTGGTTGACGGAACAGAAGGTGATGGAAGAGTACAGTACGGTACCGGCAACAACGGAGATGTGCATGTCTCTGTAACGATCCACAAAAATGTCGATTGTGTCTTTAAACGCCTTGTGATCCAACAACAATGTCGTTATGTCCTGGAACAGTATTCCTGCAAATTTCACCACCCCCATTAGTTTAATCCACCAAAACATACTCTTTAAAAATAAACAAAACTAAATGAATTGTTGCAGATCTGTTGGGTAAAAGTTCTAACTGCAGCAACAAAAGAAGAAAAAGGTTTCCAATAAAAAAATAAAAACAGGAAGAAGAGGGAGAGGAGAGAGCAAATGAAAGAAAAAAAAAAAGTTGGAAAATTGAGAGAGAGAGAGAGAGGGACCATGCTTGGGGAAGTGAGGAACGACAATGATGGCTTGAGAAATGGCTTGAAGTCTGGGGTCTCCCTTGAGGCCATTCTCTTCTCCAAACATTTTTGTGTTGTTGTTTTGTTCTCCGTTGGTTGTCTCGTTTTGGTTTTGAATAAAGTGAGAGTGTTGTGTTGTGTGTGAAGTGTAGAGAGATTGAAAAAGGTGATTTGTTTTGGGGCTTTTTGTGTGTTCCCTCTGAAACTGCTACTGCTTATTCTGCTGCTGCTATTACTTTTTTTTGTTGGTATGGAAGAAGGGAAAGTCGCGACTTGCATTGATGGAGGAGCAACCGCCATGGCTGAGGCGCTACGGTAGTTGTTACGCGACCTTGATGGCTGGTGATGGTGGTGGCGTCTTTACATTTTAATCAGTTTTTAATCATCTACTAAAACGCAACGTTTCAGTCCCAACATTGTCACGTTTCACTTCACAGTAAAAAATTTAACACGTCAACTAACCACTTTTGCACAATTTAAAGACCGTTAATTTTTAACGGTAGGGACTGAATTGATTCAAATTAAAAGTTCTGATGACTCAATTAGGAAAATTTAAAAAAAAAAGACCAAAATGGAAGAACCGAACGAAAATTAGGGACGCTTAAATGGTTTAAACCTATATTTGATTTTGATTTCTAAACTATGTCATGTAATTGGGTATGTCAAAGAAGTCCAAATGAAATAAATTTCTCTATACTTTCCCAAGGTAAATTTGGAAGGATAGGTGACAACTCTAGTAAGTACCCAAAGATACTCAAGGATCAAGGATGTATAGAAACTTATGTCGAAACCATATAAGTAACCAATTATCAATCAAATGGTAATATTAATTTTTAATATATCATAATTATTTTCTTTAACTGAGGGTAGATAATATAAAATTTAAGGAGTACATGACACAATTATTTTACAACTTTAATTTGTGTATTTCTAGTAATCTTTTAATCTATAATTTGTTTTCTCTTTATGTTATACCTTGTATATACAATTTACTAATATTAATTACAGTGCTCAATTTTATTTATGGTCCATGGAACAACCTTAGCACATCATTAAAAAGTTTTCTTATAGGGGTTTCTAATTGACAGACAAAAATAAAATTTGTAGCATCCAAATCCCCTTCTTATGTGGACTAGGATCATTATTAAGGCGAAGTTGGACTTATTATAAAACATTAGTTAACTCTTAAAAAAATTACTTTAATTTTCGGGTCATCTAGGCCAAAACACATAGTCAAGTTAACTAAGGTCAACAATCATAGCCAGACTAACTAAGGCAAAAAGTCAAGACAAACCGTTTCAGAAATTTGAGACAAATTCTTTAAGACCGAAGGTAGGAAATAGTAAACCCAGGTCAAAGGTCAAAACGAATTGGTTTAGGCCAAAGATCAAGACTGATTATCCCTGATCAGAGGATGTGACAAGCCAATTTCGACTTAAGATCGAGACAAGTCGACTCAGGTATAAGTTCGAGACTGTCGACCTAAAACAAATGTCGAGACGGACCGACATGGGTCAAAGTTTGAGACAAATTGGCTTGAGTAGAAGAGCGACACAGGTTGGGCTAACCTGAAGGTCAAGATGACTTTACTCTGATAGAAGGTCTAGATAGGTCAACCAAGGCTGATGATCAAGACTAGTTGGCCAAAAACAAAGGTCGAGATGAGCCAGTTCAAATCGATTGAGTCGACCCTAGCCAACATTTGATCGAAATTGAATGAGTTGGCATACACTGTAATTTGGCCAAAACTAACAAAGTTAGCCATGATCAAAGTTTGGCCAAGTCAGCCTCGACCAAAATTTTGTTGAATTTGACTAAGTCGGCCCAAGCCAAAATTTGGCTTAATTCGACAAAATATTGGGTGAGGTAGTCTGAATGAAACTTGATCAAATTCAATTGAATTGGTCCCGACCAAAATTTGGCAAAATTTAACCGAGTAGGTCCCAATGAATTTTAGCCAATTTTCATCCAAGTCCTCACCGTCAAAATTTCATCGAGTCCACCCCGACCAAAGTTCGACCGAATTCATCGACATCCGACTCGACAAATTTTCTCTCGAGTCGGCCCATGTCGAATTTCGTCGAAGTCGTCATAGACCAAAATTTGACAAAAATTTGGTCGAGTCAACTCTAGAAAAATTCCAACCGATTTTACCCTAGGCAAAGTTTAGCCATATTAGATCCCAATGACTGTCTCATATGTAACATAAGCATTTAAGCTAATTACATAGTGATGTGGAACAATATGCCTAGATAGAAATAAACTTGAGAACTAAAGAAGAACAATTAAGAAATGAAATTAAAAGACTAAAAATGTAAGAGAGATAAGAAAGCAAACTACATGCCACTTGAAATGATCCAAGATAAATACCAAGGAGGATCGCCACTTGCTCTTCACAAGATAAGATCCAAATTTAGACTAAGAGACAAAGTTATATCTCAAAGAGGTAAAAGAATTGAATGCAAAACACTTTTTATATTCAAATTTAAACACAAATACAAAGAAGACCTTAGGTTGCTTATATATACTAGGAAGTAAAGTAGGTGGAGAAAACTAATGGTGTGTTTGCTTTGAAGAAATGAGTTAGGGGAGGATGAGTGGACAAATTTGAGGTGAATTAATTGTTATTTATTTGAGTAGATATGGAGGTGAGTGAGAGTGAATTTGGAATTAAAGTTTGTGAGAATTAGTGTATGATTTGACCGATGCGACAGATAAAAAATTGTTCATTTGGTAGAAATTAAAGATTAATACCCAAATGCCTTTAGTTATTAAAGTAATATAAAATGATAATTGTTAATGTTATATTTAAATTGTAAAAATATTTATAAAAAGAAAAAAATTAAAATTAATTTTTAAAATGTAAAAAAATTGTAATTCAGTAAAATGAAATAAATTTTTTTATTTTAAAAATGTATATATATCACTCTTCAATACAAGGTTCAAAAATTATTTTGAAATTCACATAAAATGCTTTGCAATATGCATGACTAATAACAAAGGAAACGGGGTTGTATTGTCAACTAGTATATGGTTAGATAATATTCAAGCACTTGGGCCATATATAACAACACACTCTTACCAAACTTTGTAGTTAGCAAAATACATGTTATTTATATAGTTATTCAACAACACTGGGAAATTAGAACTGAATAAGCCACCGCGGAACCAAATACAACCGCTGACCATGGTGAACGAAAGGCTGGAACCAAATACAAAGGTAACCAGAACCGAATACAAGCATTGTTCATATCTCCAATATGTAGCGGAACTGAATATAAAAGGCACAAAACCGAATACAAGCTGTTGTCCAATTCCTTCTACGTGTTGGAACCAGATACAAGAGCTCTAGAATCGAATACAAGAGCTCTAGACGAACCAAAGTCATGCTTCTTCAACCCCTGCTTCAGCATTTCTTCTTCATGTTCTCCATCTTCAATACATGTTCATGGTAGCAGCCACATATGTATGAAGGGCAAAGATGACTTTCACTCTCAGTTCACTCTAAATCGCACCATATCAGCGAGTGATAGAAAAAGCGTCCATCTCGCAAATCAACTTGATTATATCTTTGCAAATCCCCTAAAGCGAACACAAAAAATCTCTCAAATCAGTCTTTGCTTTTCGTCTTGAACAGTAGAATCTGTTCAAGTGAATAGTGCGTAAAGGATGTGAGACTTGGAGGCCTACAAGTATGGACAACAACTCTCAAAGGTCTTTTAAGTCCCACATCTCTTAATTCTACAACTTGCTAAGGGTATATAAGCTACCTGACTAGTCTAAAGATCAAAACTAAAACTATATTATGCGAAGTCTCACATAACTTGTATTACAAGCAACTAAAAGGAGAAGAGAATTATTGATTCTTCTTTCTTTTAAGTCTAAACTATGTGAAGTCCTACATTGCTTGCACCTTAAAGAAAAGAAGAATATATAAGTTTCTCTTTAACCTAACCAAGAAAGAAAAACAAGAGAGGCAAAATAAAAGTCTATGAAATCCTATGTACAAGCCATGAAACATACTTTACTCTTTACAAAGGTGTAAAGGAGTTAAGAAATAATCTGATTTCCTTTAATCATACTTCTTGTCATCCTTTATCATATCTGTTATCACATCACATGGGAAACACAATAAAGCAAAAAGTCAAAGAGGTGAAGGTATTAATTACAAGTTGCTGAGTCCTTGAAGTGCAAAATCCAGTTCTAGTATTGAAAATATGAAAATGTGGTCAAATTGGTTCCGACAAAACCCTTTGCACAACATTGTTGACATCCTATTCGAAATTTTACAACATTAATCGATGTCATTTTGTAGGTTTATTACCGAACCCTAATTAAGTAAATTGTAAGATAGAAAAAGACATACGGGGAGCGAAGGGTTGAGAGAGCACAGAAGAGAGTTTGGGATGAGAGAGGATGCGATTGCAGATAGAGTTCCATGCTTTGATGATGCAGGTTGCGGAAGCGAATGGTATACCAGGAAGCCTCATTAGACTGTTATGAAGAAGATCCTTTTACGTCATCACATATCAAGAAACACATCCTCTTGAGACAAACCCTACTCCGAGAACCTGCCAAATCAAACACGATGTACCCTTGTTGTTGAATGTTCTCAATAATACAAAGCATGCTCATTATTACAATGACGAATATGCCATGATTAATGAAGATTACGAGAGAACATCATAGTGAAGCACAAAGAGGATAAATTGGAAGAATGTTGGACAGTGGAAATGCAAGCAAAAAGATAAAAAAGGACGAAGGGGAAAACAAGTTGTTACTGTTTTATAGACCTGGAATCATAGCAGGCAGCGACTGTTTCTAGGTTTCGCAAATATGAACATGAGAATATGAATGAAACTTTTGAAACCTATTAATTTGGAGATGAAATCTAAAAATGTTAGGAGTAAAAGGCGAGAAGGAAAGCTCAAAACAAAATACAAGCGGGAAAGCGAAAAGTTTAACTTAACAATCATGTGAAATATATTATAATTTTTAAAGGTTATAAACCTCTTAAAAAAAAATTAAAACTCTCATATTATTAGTTTTTAAACAATTCATCATAACTATTTAAAAACATGTTATCTGTGAATGATTTTTATAATTTCTACAAAATAACCCATTAAATATACTTTTTTGTAGTATGCCTCTGCCCCACACCAGCAAACTCTATACCAGTGAAAATATAATCACTTAAAAGTTAAATGTTGTGTTTAAATATAATAATAAAAGTAAAACATATTTTATTAAATTATAAAAAGTGGAAACAACACCATTTGACTAAATTAGTAAAGGCTCAATATTTTTTATATAATAGAGAAACCGAACTCTCTTTCGAGAGAGGAAGTTCATGAGAAGACACAAATGTTCTATAATGTTTAACTTTTTCATGTCTACTGTGTTACTTAAATTCTCCAAAAAAAAAATTACATTATAAACCAATTCATTGACCCACTTTAATAA
The DNA here is from genome assembly GCA_036885675.1 of Vigna mungo. NCBI lineage: Eukaryota > Viridiplantae > Streptophyta > Magnoliopsida > Fabales > Fabaceae > Vigna > Vigna mungo. The sequence continues at coordinate 54,759,028 of CP144700.1, forward strand.
TTTATATTAAAATTTTAAATTTTAAATTATTTTTTAATTAAAACATTAATATTTTAAATTATTAAATGTTATTGTTTGGTAGCGTTAAAATATCACCCGTCTTTATAGAGTCCAAAACCTCCAACAATCATCTTCTTTTCTTTTTCTTGATACTTCAAACTTCTGTTTTTTTATTTCCATGGGACGTTAAATCATTTTGTACATGAATAAAACAAGGCATATTCTGGTTATATGGATATTTCCGCTAAAAATCACAGCTAGTTTTGTATTTAATTAATTACAACATTCTATAACACCAAATTTTGCCGTTTTGACCTGAAGGTGATTGCGTGTGTTCGTTGGAACATTCATCCCAATGTTGAGTACTGACATATCACAGATCACAAAAAGTTATGAACAGCACATAAATATAATACAAAGAGACAAATATATACGTGAAACCAAAGTGCGTTAGGCTTCAAACATCAAACTAAACACTCACTTAGCAATGGCTTCGAGTGGATGGAGAACCTTTTTATTTTTGTTCATAATCAACACTACAAAAGTTCAACCTCACTCTTTCGATTACCCAAACTTCAATTCATCTTATGCAAAGCAACTAAAGTTGGAAGGTAATGCTTCCACCTCAGGTTCTGCTATCCAACTCACAGTAAACGCAACGGATCCAAAGAACAACGGATCTGGGACAGTAGGAAGAGTGACATATCCAGAGAAGATAAATCTTTGGGACAAGAGTTCAAATGAACTAAAAGACTTCACCACAAACTTTTCCTTTATTCTTTCCTCCAATCAGAGTACCTATGGAGATGGTTTGGCATTCTTCCTTGCAAGCCCAAATCTTCCATCCACAGACGATGAAAACCTAAGAGGGGGAGGCCTTGGTATAGGGCTTGTTGCTGGCACAGAAAATCTCATTGAGACTGATTATCAATTTGTGGCAGTGGAGTTTGACACCTACTCAGACAACTGGGACCCAGATGGCGCTCATGTAGGTGTAAATATCAATGCTATGAAGTCTGAAATATTCGAGACATGGTGGCCAAATATCACTCAAGGAGAAGTATGTAACTGTAGTATTGCATACAATTCTAGAAGGAATATTTTGAAGGTTTCTTTCACGGGATCCAGGTTAGGTGCTGGTAATGAAACTACTCAGCAACTTTCATACCACTTTAATATCAGAGATCAATTACCAAAATCAGTTATCGTTGGCATATCAGCTGCGACAGGAGGATATGCTGAGGAACATACCTTGCTCTCATGGTCATTTAGCACAAGTACAAGCCCACCACCAAGTGTGGTTAATTCAACGAAGAAATACAAGTTTATCAGTTCAATAATGTTGGAGGGAATTGTAATTGGTACAGTTTTGTTTTTTATTCTGTTAGGGTTGGTGTATATTTTGTTAAGGAGGATGAACAAAGGAAAAGAAAGGCGCACTTCTCATCTGAAGATGGATGATGACTTCCACGAGATAACTACAGAGATTAACTATCATGAATTGGCCACTGCAACCAACAACTTTGAAGAGACACATAAACTAGGCCAAGGTGGCTTGGGCTGTGTTTATAAAGGCTATTTCGAATACTTGAACTCCTATGTTGCTATAAAGAAGATATCAGCAGGTTTACCACAGGGTTTGAAGGAATATGCAGCAGAAGTGACGATCGTTAGCCAATTGAGGCACAAGAATTTGATGAAACTCACCGGTTGGTGCCATAAGAAGAATGATCTCTTCTTAATATACGAGTACATGCCAAATGGCAGCTTGGATTCTTGTCTTTTTGGTGGAGAGAAGTTCTTGTCTTGGAAAATGAGGTACAATATAGCTATGGGCTTGGCATCAGCATTGCTTTACCTTCAGGAAGAATGGGAGAAATGTGTGCTTCACAGGGACATCAAATCAAGCAACATATTGCTGGACTCCAACTTCAACCCTAAGCTTGGGGACTTTAGCCAGGCAAGGCTGGTGGATCATGATAAATGGCCAGAAACGACGGATGTTGCTGGGACCATGGGTTACATTGCTCCTGAATGTATGAACACAGGCCAGGCTCGAAAGGAATCTGATATATTCAGCTTTGGGATTGTTGTGTTGGAGATAGCCACTGGAAGAAAAGCCGTTCACCTTGAAGACATGGAGGGTGAAGTATCAGTGGTTGAGTGGGTATGGGAGCTGTATGGATTGAAGAATCTCCTTGCAGCAGTAGATCCAAAGCTGCATGGGGAATTTGATGTGAAGCAAGTGGAATGCTTAGTGGTGGTTGGTCTTTGGTGTGCTAATCCAGATTTTGCATCCAGACCAACCATAAGGCAAGTTATAAAGGTGCTTAAGTTTGAAGCTTCTTTGCCAATTCTCTCACAGCAGATCCCATGCAAGCCTTTTTCTGTCCAATAACTTGTCAGATATATCTTTTTTCTTGTAAGACTTGTCAGCTGTTCTCCAAATAATGCAACGTTGTGTCCTTCCATTATCATTTGTGCTTTCACAAATTGCATGTACTTATCAACATATACAAATAAATATTACTGTAGTCTTTCATGAAAACGTATCATTACTTGTTGATATAATAAGTGGTTGAGAATACTCGTTGTTAACCTGATACTCGTTGTAATATTTATTAAAGATTAATAGAACCTCTTAAGAGATTTTAGGAGAGAATTGGACATAACATAGGTTAGAGTGAACCATTATAAAAATCGGTGTGTTAATTGTTTTGTTTTATAAACATTTTCCAAAGCGCTATTTAAATCACCGAGCGTCTAATAACTATTGAAGACCATTTAAACCCTACAAAAGTTATTCAACACTCTTTTGTGAAAAAGCTTTAAAAAACTATTTCCTGTTGAAATTGTTGACAACACAATTTCTATATCACTCTATTTTTTTATGATGACAACACATTGCTTAATAACATGCATATGTTGTTTATTGTTATGACATGTTCTTATGCTGATTGGTTGTTATATCTGTTGAACATGTTTATGTACTGTGTTACATGTTCCTATGTTGATTGATTGATATATTTGTGGAACGTGTTTATGTGCTTTATGTGCTATGTGCAATGAATAATTACATATGTTTTACTACACATGTTTTAAAGCTGAAAACCACAAGCTCTTTTATGAACTTATAACTGTGTGACAAAGATGTAGTGCAGTCGACTACATTATTAATGGATTCGACTATACTAAAATCTTTGTACAGATTTTGAGAATCAATGCTTTGTGAAATTTTGAGAAGAAAAGAATTTCAAAATGTTTTACATGTGTGAAGTCGACTATGTGTGCTACACATTTGACTGTGTTTGTTATCTGACTTGAAATTTTGTTATGCTCTTGGACTCCAACGGCTATATTTTTAAAAGTTAGTTGAGCACTGATGTCTTGGTCAACTGTATTAAATGTGGTTTGTTTTTGGTTGACTGTATGCTACCAGGTTGACTGTAATGTTATAACTGTCATAATCTAGTCGACTAATTTAGTAGCATATTCAATTGTGAGACTGTCTGATTAACATAAATCTATAAATAGGCTGAACACGAAACTGTTCAGGACTTTTGATGATCTAACAATTTCATTTTCTGTTTCAGATTGAATTTTTCGTTTCAAGAGCTCCAAGAATTCTCCAAGAAGACGGTGGTGATCTTTCTTGAAAGAGATTCAAAGGGAGGTTTTTCTGCAAACACATTGATTGATCATTATCTGCACAAAGAAAGTGCTTCTGGTTTGATCACATTGAGGCTTGGCATCCTTGAAGACTGTTGTTTTGATTTTCTGGCTTGGCATCCGTGAAGACTGCTATTTTGGACCGGTTGGTTACAAGGGATAGTTCACTTTGAGGATTGTTCAAAGTGGTGTTACAGATTGCAGAAGAGGGGATTCTTGCTACAAGTCTGGTTGTATTGTTTTGTAGCTATATTTTGGTTAAGGATTAGAGAGGAGATTTATATTTTTGACGTGGAGGTCTTCTATAAATTCCTTGTTGTAAAAACCGCAACCATTATAGTGCATTTGTTTCCTGGGTTGGAAGGACACTAGATGTAGGCATTGTTGGCCGAACCAGTATAAAAATTAGTGTTTGATTTTCTCTATCCCTACACTTTTACTTTGCAGTCGACTTTACTTTTAACGCAGTCAACTACGTTTTTCCGCTGCATACAAATTTTCATTATTACTTGCATTTCAAGAAAGTTTAAAAAGTTTCATACTTTGATTGCAAGATTGTGAAAAGATTTTGTTTTTCATAAAACACCAATTCACCCCCCCCCCCTCTTAAATTAAAAACGAAGCCTACCTGTTTTCCAACAATTGGCACCAGAGCTGGTTTTCATAAGATATTTGAAAAACTAGTCGACTCAGTTTTTCTCTGATTCGACTATATAAACATAGGGATGACTTCCTGTTTTCAAACTTTTGGTGAAGGTGCCTCAAGAAATAGACCACCTCTGTTTACTGGTGAAAATTATCCTTTTTGGAAAATTAGAATGCAAATCTTTCTTGAATCACAAGATAAAATAATTTTGGATGCCACTTTAAATGGTCTTTTTTGCCTACAAAACTGTTGATGGGAAAAATGTCTTGAAACCTTTAACTGAGTGGACTGTTGATGAAAATAGAAAAGCTCACTGTGATATTAAAGCTCGAAATATTATTGCCTCTACACTAACTGTTCACGAATTTTTCAGGATATCTCAATGCAAATTCGCAAAGAAAATGTGGGATGTTTGAGAGGTAACTCATGAAGGCACAGATGAAGTGAAGAGAGCTAGAAAGAATTCACTGATACAAGAGTATGAATTGTTCAGAATGAAAGCTCAAGAAACCATCTATTATGTGCAGAAACGATTCACTCATATTGTAAATCATCTCATCGCTCTCGGAAAGGTATTTGACAAAGAAGATATCAATATCAAGATTCTGAAAAGTCTGAACAGAAATTGGAAACCAAAAGTCACAACAATCTCTGAATCCAAAGACCTCAGATCGATGAACATGGCTACCTTGTTTCGTAAATTACGTGAACATGAATTAGAACTTGGTAGATTAAAGGATGAAGAGGAAATTGAAGAAAAGAAGTCCATAGCTCTGAAGGCTACACGCAAGAACAACTCTGAAACAGACATGGACGAGAAAGAATTGATGACCTTGATGGTAAGGAAATTTAGTCGACTTATAAATAATGATAGTCAACTGACTAACCATGCAGGTCAAGGAAAAAAGAAAAAGCTTCAGTACAAATGCTATCCAGTGTTACGAATGTGGAAAGGAAGGATATATCAAGCCTGATTGTCCATAACTAAAGCCTAAGCAGAAAGGAAAAAAGAGACTTCCTTAAGGCAGAAACATGAAAAGAAAAGGAGCATACATTGCTTGAGAGAACACAGATTCTAAAAGCTTAAGTGATGAAGATGCTGATCAAGAGGAAGAATCTAACATCTGACACATGGCTGGAAAATCAAGAGATGAAAGTGATAGTGATGATGAATTTAAGAAGCTGCCTATAGAAGAGAAGTATCAGCAACTTATAGAGACATTTAGAGAATTGCATGCTAAAGCAATGCGATTGGAATACAAGGTTAATCAAATAAACTCTGAAAGGAGATATTATGGGTATAGGATTAACAACCTTGTTGCTAAAAATGAAAAATTAGAGAAAAAATTAAATGAAGCTTTCTTATCTGCTAAGGATGTTGAAATTAAAACTTTTACAATTGAAAAACCTTGTGAGAATTGTCCTGCTCATATTGAAAAGATTGATTACTTGACTAGTACTCTAGCTAAGTTTACTCAAGGTAGAGACAATTTAAATGTTGTATTAAAATCATCTGGGAGAGCTATATACAGGCAAGGAATAGGCTACAAAGCTCAATCTAACAGAACCAATGCTAAGAGATTTACTGATTTAAGTAAACCTGCTAAAAATACATGTTTCTATTGTAATTGTGTTGGTCATACTGTTAGAAATTGTTATTATGGAAATGTTGTTGTTCCCAAAGGATTATATGTTTGGATACCAAAGGAACAAGTAACAAAGACTGACAATCATGGACCCAAAATGACATGGGTACCAGCAACCAAAACTTAAATTGTTTTGCAGGATACATAGCAGGTGCAGTTGGTCTCAAGGATGAATCAATTTGGAATACATAAAAAATCTTGAGTATTTACAACTGGTAATACTGTATCAATTTACTGCATTATTGCTAAATCAAATTAGTTGTGGTTATGTGATTAGATGAATATATTGTTTGTCTGGTAACTCTGTTTTCATGTGTCTTAGTCAATTGTGTTATTAAAACTATATTTTTAGAACGTTATTTTTTTAAAACTATGCTCTGCATATGTTTTTAAAACTATATTTTTAAAACGTTAGGATTTGAATCTGAGGGTTTATTGCAAATCTTTGGCGAGTCTCTCTATATATGTTCGGGTGTTAGTCTGTTGGACTCAAGCATAGTGTAAAAGAAAACCCTTATTTTGATTCAAGAGAGACCTCTTCCTTATTCTGTGCAAATGGCTGCTTCTTCATCAAGACCCGGAAAGATACCAATGTCAGCAATAAGAGAAGCTGATCCTTTTGGATGGTTCAGTGACGATGACCGAAGAACTGATTATATTTGCATGTGGGGTTTCAAGGAAGTTATGCGCCACAAGTGCATAAACATTGCGTTTTACAGAAATGAAGGATTCAAATCTCAAGAGTGGCTTGTCAGAGATAAGCTAACAAAGTTTGTCTCAATGCAAAGTGATTGCTATCTGAATTTAGTCAAGGTGTTCTACTGCAATCTCAAAACAGAAGGAAACCAGTTAATATCAAGAGTAAAGGGTGTTGATATTACCATCAACGATTCATCTGGAAAATGTTGCAGGTCTTCAACAAGAAGGAATATTATCACATTATGGAATGACTGGTTTCAACAACAAAGACTTATACACATGTCTTTTAAGAAATCCTGCTTCAGCTAGTATATATGAATATTTCAACATTAGAAATCTCCTAATGGATGAGTGCCTTTGTGCATATGTGATTACTTGGATACTGCTTCCAAGGGAGGATGATCATTCTGTGTTAAAAGATGAAGATATATACTTGATATCTGCTTTACTGTCAGGTACTCCAACAAATTGGGCCTTTGTTATTCGTGATCATATGATGAAATTCTCTAAAAGCAAAGGGTTATGTCTGCCATATGGTGTATTCATCAGCAAAGTACTGAAAACACAAAAAGTGGATCTTACAAATGAAAGGATTATTTCGTGCAACAAGAGTAATGTTATGGAAAAAGTATTCTTAAACTCGGCTGGAATCATCAAACTTAAGGATGAATGGACTATGATTGATGACATTTGTTGGCTGCAAAACTAACGGCAAGTGCACCGGTCATTGCGTAGGAAGTGATAAATATCGTTCTCTCCCAAGGGACTTGTGCAACACATCACAACTCTTCCTTCCATAGCTCAATTAGACATAAAAATGCACAAAAACCACAAGAAACTCTTTTTGGTATTTTATCAAACAGTTGGTGTGCAAGAAATTTAACATAGTGTATTTACAGTTTGTCAAGACTAGAGTTCATCCACTTCATTCTCATGCATTTACAAACAACTTAATTCCATCAATTAAGTATTCAATTTCAGTTTTAAGTTCAAGTCATATTTTTCAATACATCAAGAACTACAATTCAAGCCATGGGTGATCAAGCCACAATAAGCATAAAGCATAGAAATCAAATACTAACATTGAAATGGAAAAGCATATGTATTAACATCACAAAATACACAAGATTCAGTTTATTACCCTAATCTCAACAAATAGGAAAAACTCTCCATAGTGGAGATTTTAGGGTTCTACAAAATTGAAGAGATAGGGAAGAAATTGGAACCAAAGAGAAGATGCAAAGCCTTTCCCAAGGTCCTTGGCAGCTGCTCCATGCTCCATGTGCGCCACCCCTTCGCAATTCCATCTCCAATTCATGACCCATCTTCTTCCTCAACCCCAAAAGGGGCAAATAATCATTGATGAAGCTTGAAGACCCAAGGAGGAGTGGGAGAGCTTCCCAACACCCCAAACAACCTCCAAGGGCCTCTCTCAATCTCTCTAGGTAAATAATGAAGTGTAGGAGGATAAGAGGGCCCAAAAAATCGCGAGACCCATGTTTGAATAACCCATTTTGCCAAATTAGCGTCGTCACCGCTCAAGCGGTAGCCCAGCGGCAGCCCAGCGACAACATTCTAGAGAGCAAATCGCTCAGGTAGTCCAGCGGCAGCCCAACGGCAGCAGTTTTTACAACATTCTAAAATTCAAGCTCTTGTGCGATTTCAAATGCGTCCAACATGGGTATTTGCTTCAAATTGATCTTTTATTGTCCCAAAACATGTTCCCTTGAGTTCTTGCTTGTTTTCCTCCACTAGAATTGCTTCCTACTCATTTATTTCACACACTCAAACATAGAGATTAGAGGTAAAAACAAGCATATAATAAATAAAACACAAGAAAACTAGAAAACACTCTAAACGTGAGGATAAAACAAGGTAAAAGCTATGAAGGAGTTGATTTTGCTACTAAAATGATGCTTAGATACTGGTAAGAATTAGCATTATCAACATTCCATTTACAAATGAAATGGATCCTCTAAATATTGATCCTTCCAAATATAAGTTTCATCCTCTAAGCACATTTGAAGGATACGTGGACAGAAGATTTGACAGATTGGATAATAAGCTGATTATGATGCAAAAGTCTCTATATGAGCTTCACAAAAATGTGGATTATGCGTTACACATAAAAGCTTTCGAGGAATCATCTATTAGTGACACCGACAATGGAATAAACAGTGCTAATAAAAAGATTGAGGAATCTTCTGAATCAGAATAAAGTTCTGTTTACCAAGTACTGTCTAGAGTCATAAGGTGTTCTTGTCTTTCTCTTCATTTTTGTATGGCATATAATGCCATTTTTTGTGTTCTTTTGCTTTCCTTGGTTGAGTTAATCAATGTAATATCCTTTATCAAGGAAATTAAATCAGTGTTTTGAATCAATTTCTGTTGCTTTAATCTGTTTGATATTGCTTGCACTGATTGAGTGATTCGACTGAGATATGATTATAGTCAATTATGTTTAATCTGTTACACATATTTACATATTGACTTCTGATATTTTTTATTATAATTCTTGCTTAACCAAAATGCTTGATCTGGAAAAGATCTTTGAAAGGTTTTGCAGGAAGAACATTGCTTTGGAAATTACAAGTGGACTTCAACAACCTTGGAAAGCAATGCATTCGAGTGAGAAAATAATGCAATCGAGTGTTCTCAACAGGATTATAAATTCCAATTTCGGAATTTGGTTTTTCTTTCATTGATTGCTTATTTTGAATGTCTGCTATTATCTCTGATATTAATTGATTGTAAATATCTTGTTTGAGATAATATTGTGAGATTATTGATGATTGTATCATTGCATGACTAAACTGTTTGATATCTTGTCCTTGATACAACTCTATATTATACTGTATGTATACTCTATGTTATAATGCATTGTGCATCTGATCTGGTTTTGATATCTATGCATAATGACAGGGGGAGTATTACATTTTACACATTTTTCTTCACATGCCTGCATTTCAGGGGGATTTATCATATACATGTGATTAAATGTGATAGGGAGAGCATCATTGCATCTTGAAAATTGCATATACTTTTTTTATGCATCTCTGTTTAAAATATCAACATAAATATCTAGAGCATTCCTTTTTTGCTAATGCACAAAGGGGGAAAGAGTTTATGGAAGCTTTATGAAAGGGGGAGAATGTTTATTCTGTCTCATGTTTGCTTGATATTTTGTTGTTTGAATGAGTTACAAAACAGAGTAACAAAATGTGTTTTTGTATTTGATTGTGCAAACATGGATGGTTATTAATCATGGCTGTGCATCATCAAAAAAGGGGGAGATTGTTGAGATTGTTGACAACACAATTTCTATATCACTCTAGTTTTTTATGATGACAACACATTGCTTAATAACATGCATATGTTGTTTGTTGTTATGACATGTTCTTATGCTGATTGGTTGTTATATCTGTTGAACATGTATATGTACTGTGTTACATGTTCCTATGTTGATATATTGATATATCTGTGGAACGTGTTTATGTGCTATGTGCAATGTATCATTACATATGTTTTACTGCACATGTTTTACAGCTGACAAGCACAAGCAATTTCATGAACTTATAACTGTGTGACAGAGCTGTAGTGCAGTCGACTACATTATTAATGGATTCGACTATACTAAAATCTTTGTAAAAAATTTGAGAATCAGTGCTTTGTGAAATTCTGAGAAGAAAAGAATCTCACAATGTTTTACATGTTGAAGTCGACTATGTGCGCCCCACATTCGACTGTGTTTGTTATCTGATTTGAAATTCTATTATGCTCTTGCACTCTAACGGCTATATTTTTAAAAGTTAGTTGAGCATTGATGTCTTGATCAACTATGTTAAATGTGGTTAGTTTTTGGTTGACTGTATGCTACCAGGTTGATTGTCTGTTATAACTGTCATAATTCAGTCGACTGAATTAGTAGCATATTCGACTGTGAGATTGTCTGATTAATAGAAATCTATAAATAGGCTGAACACGAATCTGTTCAGGACTTTTGATGATCTAACAATTTCATTTTCTGTTTCAGATTGAATTTTTCGTTTCAAGAGCTCCAAGGATTCTCCAAGAAGACGGTTGTGATATTTCTTGAAAGAGATTCAAAGGGAGGCTCTTCTACGCACACATTGATTGATCATTATCTGCACAAAGAAGGTGCTTCTGGTTTGATCACATTGAGGCATGGCATCCTTGAAGACTGTTGTTTTGATTTTCTGGCTTGGCATCTGTGAAGACTGCTGTTTTAGACCTGTTGGTTACAAGGGATAGTTCATTTTAAGGATTGTTCAAAGTGGTGTTGCAGATTGCAGAAGAGGGGATTCTTGCTACAAGTCTGGTTGTATTGTTATGTAGCTATATTTTGATTAAGGGTTAGAGAGGAGATTTATATTTTTGACGTGGAGGTCTTCTATAAATTCCTTGTTGTAAAACCGCAACCATTATAGTGCATTTGCTTCCTAGGTTGGAAGGACACTGGATGTAGGCATTGTTGGCCGAACCAGTATAAAAATTAGTGTTTGATTTTCTCTATCCCTACACTTTTACTTTGCAGTCGACTTTACTTTTAACGCAGTCAACTACGTTTTTCTGCTGCATACAAATTTTCATTATTACCTGCATTTCAAGAAAGTTTAAAAAGTTTCATACTTTGATTGCAAGATTACGAAAAGATTTTGTCTTTAATAAAACACCAATTCACCCCCCTCTTGGTATAAAAACGAAGCCTACCTGTTTTCTAACATTTCCAACCCCTCCTCCATCCCCCTTTCTAGTGTTTTCTTGTGTTTTAGACGCCACGTTAAGGAGACAAAGAAAACCCATGGAGAATTCATGAATGGATAACCAGACATAAAGCTGTGTGAATATATATTAAGATAAACGTAAAACAAATCATCTGTGAACCTATCATTGTCGTGGAAAACACAGTCGATGGTGCATATTGTCTTCATATCAACTATGTCTTTTGACAACACGTGTTTAAATACATAGATGTTGCTTGTCCAACACTTGAGTATTCAAGCCCAATTGAAATCTGATTTTTGGGTATGAACCTCATAATCAACCCAATTGCATCCCTCTCTTAGCTTCCATAAGGTCTCGGCATGCTCCTTAGGAGGATCGGCCCGAGTCTTTATAAAGGGTGTTGAGATTATTGATAAGGGAAGCACCGGTTTAGCTAAACCTTAATCTCACAGTGATCCAGTTTTTGATGATGACAATACATTATTAATAACACATGTATTGTTATGTGTTACATGTTCAATCTTTATTATGAATGAAATCTTGCAGAACATGTTTGTGTTGATTTTCATATATGTATGCATATTCACTAATTTTATACTTGATACATCATTTGTGATTGCATTGCATATGCTTCTGTCAAGAAAACCACATGCACTTTGTTGAACTTATATTGTGTGGCAAAACTGCAAGTTTTAAGTCGACTTCATTATGAAGTAAGTCGATTAAAACTCGTGACTTTGCACAAATTTTCTAAAACAGTGTTATGAGTAATTTTGCAATCACAAAGTTTTAAGTCGACTTCATTTTGAAGTAAGTCGATTAAAGGACCATGGGGCTCTAGGTTTTGTATCTCTGGCAGAGAAGAGCACAACAACACACTCTTTTTCCAATTCTTAGGCTTTCTCTGTCTTAATCTCTTCCATTGTTCATAATGCAAAAAAAAGAACTCTTATATACATGAGAGGGAACTTGGTGAAATCTAACCCCAACAATATATTCATCTCATATTAATCAACATATGTTCATCTATGTGCTCTTTTGCTATTGATCAATTGCATTCATATTTAATTTTATGTTTTTGCACTCAAAACCAATGATCCCTTTTTATTTAAGTCTTAATTAATCTTGTTATCACATGACTGTTTAGTGCCGAGAGTCTTTTGGGATACGATACTTGGTCTTATCATTTTATATTACTTGTGTGACATGGTACACTTGCCGAAATAGTCCAACAAAGTTCTGTACACTTTGAGGATTGTTCAAAGTGGGTTGAAGATTGCAGAAGAAGCACTACAAGAAAATTGCTTTTTTACATACAGATAATTATATACGGATTTTAATCCGTATATAATAAACATGTTACATACATATATTACATACAGATCCATTACATATGAATTTTTCTGTATGTAATGAAAAAAAGTTTATATACAGATTATCCGTATGTAAAATCCGTATGTAACTTGGTATAAATAGAAAAATAATCACATACAAATTTTATATACAAATTTTTAATTAATTCATAATTAATAAAAATAAATCATTTACATAGAATTTGGAAAAACCCTCGAACTTCTTATAACTTTGAAAAAGAGGAAACCTATCTACAACTCTCCCAAATTAATCCCGCAGTCACTGACCCTTCCTTCTTCCTTCGTTTCAGATAAAAGAAACCTCCCACAAACCTTTTCTTCTTCACTAATCTCGAATAGAAGAAACCCTCACATGGTTTTGTCTTCCCATCTCACACCCTTCCTTTGTTTGAAATCCTCACTGAACTCCAGATGAGGTAAAAGCCCTAACCGAGGCATCTGGATGCTAGAGAAGGTGACATAGACGAAGGCGCAAACACGGTCTACCACGAAGCTGTAGAAGGGGTTGGTGTTGGGGATGGGTGAGAGTCGCCATGAATCAAAGAGAAGCCTTGTGGAAGAGATGAACAAGGCGAGCATCTCACGAGACTCGAACTTGTTACGGGATAAATCATAGGACTCAATTGGTTCAATTGTTCTCGATTTTTTTTTAGGTTTTGATTATTATATATCCTTTGTTCTTTTTATTATTTAGCTTATTTGCTTGATATCAGAGCTCCCGTGGAGATTAGGCGATCCTTAGATGTTGGGGTTTGAAGAAGAAGGCAGCGTCAATTGCTTATAATGGTGATGATAAGCCAGGGTCCTTAAGAAGCTAGACAAAATCTAAGGTTGGATCATCCCAATTTTGCTATTAATGGTGCGGGAACTAAAATTCCTACCAGCATTCAAAGGTTGTTGTGTTATTTTACCAAGAATATTTGCCTTTTCCTATTGCACTTTTTAAGAAAAGTTTCTTGAAGCTGATTGAGTGAACTTGTGATGGAAGCTAGATTTGATGGGAACTCTAAACGGATTGCGTTACTGTTAATGGATTTAAAGCTACTTATGCAATTAAGGATGGTGCGGAAGGACCGAGAGGATGGAAGGTATTTCCTCTCCCTTTTTCATTTTGCCGTTTTATAGTTATAACTTTTGAATTTAAAATGTCAATTTGTTTTCTACTCTTTAGTGGTGTAACATGGAATGGAATTCTGCAGAGTAATGGTCTTCCTTGGTTAACACCAAACAAGATATTGAATTTGGATAATCTAACGCATGCTATATTTGAAGTAATCAGAGTAAGTATCTTGATTTTATCTAAATTGAATTGTTATTCTCAATGCTGAAGCATGAGAATACTACTATTGCTTTTCATATTGTAAACTAATATGCATTTTCTCTATTTAATTTAATAATACAGATAGGGTATTTAAATTGCTTTTGGGAGAAGTAAAAGTTTGATCTTTCAAATTGAGAATTTTAGTTTGCAAGAAAGGAAACTGACCAATCAGGGAAAATGAAGAATGAATCATTAACTGGACTTGCTGATTAGAAAAAAAAAATGAGAATGAGATATTGTTTTTCAAGAATACGGTGGTTGATCCATTATGTGCTTGATTTTAAAATAAATAGATTTTTGTTTATGATCTTGTTTCCAAAGAATAAGCTTAAATGTATATTAAAATTAAATAAACTTTATTTGTTAAGTAATTAGCTTTTAGTTATCTGAATGTATTTGACTCTTTGATGATTAGATCTGTGCTTTGATTGATGTCCCGGATAAAACAATAGATTTTCTGAAGAATACTAAGGTTCCTTCTTTCATTTCAAGCAAACAAACCTAGAAGATGAGTATGACAAGATATTCATAGTACATGGAGTCTGTAGAAGCAGAAGAGAAGCAAGTGATACTTTTGTAGTCTTAGCTAAACTAATAAATCTACTAGTGTTTAGTATGTTATTTATAATTGTAAATGGTTTTGACATAATGCCAACATAGATTTAGATTGATAAGTTTGTTTCTTATGAGTATAGATTAAAATTGTGATGGTCGAATAGGTAACACATTATAATAGATTTATTAATGTAATTGTTTAAGAGTTTGTTAAAGAAAAATAGTTGTATTTGTTTCTTTGAATTCTATTTATAAAAGATAATCAATTCTCACTATTTGAAAATTTGGCAACTGTATTTGACTTTTATCAACTATATAGAACTTTTAATTATTGAGTGCATATGTAGAAGCACTGATTTTTTTTTATATTAAAATCAAATTATATACGAATTTTTTCATATATAATTATATACGGATTTTATATACGGATATTTCCGTATATAATTATATACGGATTTTATATACGTATCTTTCGTATATAATTACATATGGAAAAATCCGTATGTAAATTATATACATATATATCTGTATATAACTTATCTACATTCTTTTTATATACGGATTTTTGTTACGTATATAATCAGTATATAACATCATTTTATATACGGATTTTGGACATTATATACGGACTTTGGTCATATGTAATTGCGATTTTTCTTGTAGTGAGGGGATATCTTGCTGCAAGTCTTTGTGTTGCTGCCTATACTTTTAGTTAGAAGGTTAGAGAGATTGTCTATATTTTGACGTGGGGGTCTCTATAGAAATCTTGTGTAAAAACCTTGACTAATATAGTGCATTGGCTTCCTCGTTGTGGAAGGACACTAAATGTAGGCATTGAGGCCGAACCAGTATAAAAACTCTTTGTTTGCTTTCTCTTTCCCTACACTCTTTATTTTAAAGTCGACTTTACATTTAGCACAGTCAACTTTATTTTCCGCGGCACTTAAACTTCTTATTCCTTGCGATTCAAGAAACTTTATAAAGCTTTACACTTTGTGAAAAAGATTTTAAAAAGACTCTGATTTTTGAACCTCACCAATTCACCCCCCTCTTGGTGTTGAAACTAAGCCATCTTGTTTCCAACAATTGGCACCAAAGTTGGTTTTTATAAGATATTTGAAAAACTAGTTGACTTTTGTTTTCTTTGAATCGACTATATTCCTGGATAAGGGCTTCCAGTTTTCAAACCTTTAGTGAAGTGCATATACAAACAGACTACCACTATTTGCGGGTGAAAATTATCCTTTTTGGAAAATAAGAATGCAAATCTTTCTTGAATCTGTGGATAGAGGAATTTGGGATGCAACATTAAATGGTCCTTTTGAGCCAACTCACATTGTTGATGGAAAAACTTTTTCAAAATTTTTTTAAGGGGTCTCAAGAAGAAAATAGGATAGCACAATATGATCTCAAAGCTAGAAATATCATTGCCTCTGCACTAACAGTTGATGAATTTTTTAGAATATCTCAATGCAAATCTGCCAAGGAAATGTGGGATGTCTTGGAAGTTACTCATGAGGGCACTGATGAAGTCAAGAGAGCAAGAAAAAATTCGTTGATTCAAGAGAATGAACTTTTCATAATGAAGATTGGTGAAACAATTTATGAAGTCCAGAAAAGGTTCACTCATATAGTCAACCATCTCATGGCTCTTGGAAAAGTCTTTGAGAAAGAAGAGATCAATATCAAGATTCTTAAAAGTCTGAACAGAAGCTGGCAACCCAAAGTCACAGCAATCTCTGAGTCCAAGGGTCTAACAAGCATGAATATGACTACCTTATTCGGGGAGCTAAGAGAACACGAGCTAGAACTTGGAAGATTAAAAGATGAAGAAGAGATTGAAGAGAAAAAGTCCATAGCATTGAAAGCCACAAGCAAGAAAGCCTCAAAGATTACACAATCAGAGGATGATTCAGATGCTGAAATGGACAACAATGAACTGATGTCCATGGTGGTAAGAAAGTTTAATCGACTTATGAAAAATAATAGTTAACTTACTAACCATGCAGGTAACAGCAAAGCCAAGAAAGCTGTTAGATCAAATGTTATTCATTGTTATGAATGCAGTAAAGAAGGACACATCAAGCCATATTGTCCTGATTTGAAGCCGAAGCAGAAAGCCAATAGAAGATATCCTCAGGACAAAAACAGAAAGCAAAAAGGAGCTTACATTGTCTTGGAAAATAGTGATTGTGATTCATCAAGTGATGAAGATGTTGATCGTAAAGAAGAATCAAACATCTGCTACATGGCTGGAACATCATTGGTTGATTATGAAAGTGACACAGAGTTTGAGCAAGAACCAATCGAGGTGAGCATCAAATGGCCATAGTTTTGAAGTGATGAATACTTCATCTCTACTCTTTAAATATCCTTTCATTCATTCCAATGGAGGACTTGGCATAACACTACCATGTTGTTCTTTTGGGATCAATAGAGGAAGGGAAGACAACAAAACCAAAAATATTAGAAGATATAACATACAATGGGTTTCATCTCTTATGCAGGTGGTTCAAAACTGTAGTTTCCATTCGTATCAACCCCATTAACTACAAGATGCCCTTTACGGACCAACAAATGATTCAATTGCTCACATTTCAGACTAAGTTGCAGAAAAGAGCACCCAAGAATCTGGCTTACAATGACTACTAAATGCTATTCAAGCCAACTTTTAAGTTCCTATTACATGTAACAGTCATTAGCCACCATCTAACAAATATGTTATCATTAAAACACATGCAAGTAGAAATGAATTGGCACTGCATCACCAGCCATGGGAATAAATAATCAAGTGAACTACTAATATTATGAGCAGATGAAGCAGGTTCTGAGTTGATTTGGTGAAGCAAAAGTTGACATAAAAAAAAAATAAATTTAATGAAATCAATAACAAAAGGATAACTTGCTATAAATGATCAAGCTTAATAAAACCCAAGACTAGGCATAGGTAATGATCCTGCTTCTTTTTCTTCTTTCTTTTTCTTCTTTGGTTTGCTTGTGAGAATAAGAAATGGACATGGCTACAAACAAAAGTGTTACTCTTTCTACATACCTGTTTTTTTTAATCATTGGACATGGCTTACGCACCTTTACCAGAAGCAATACAATCCTGCTCTACAACCAAAAATAAATTAATATTAGTAGATTTAAAAAAATAAAGCATGCTTGTAGCATCTTAATCGTTAATTCCAATTTCCCTAGCATGGTTGACAAATGTCGGAGGTTTCGTAGAAAATTGGTGTACGGGGCATTGTAATGAGGAAGTAAACTGAACCCTGAAGCTTCGATCACTCATTGTAGGTTAGGGCACTATAAGGAAGAACAAAACTGAAACCATGAAGCTCCAATCCAACACCCATGGCAGGTTAGGGCACTAGAAGGAAAAAAGAAAATTGAAAGCATATTGTAGTTGTAGAGTGAGAGTGAACAAGAGTGAGGGGAGGCAGTTACGAGTGAGGAGAAGGAGAGGCAACTACAAGCAAGAGAGATGGGAAGCCGTAGCGCCAGTGAGCAAGAGTCAGGGAGCAAGGAGGGTAGTTGCGAGAGTGAGGGAGAATGAGGAAGGTAAGAGATTTTACCCTGTCTAGAGCTCGAATGGGGTTTTGGTCTTGACATTAGCGACGAGCCACTCTCTAATCTGTTTCTTCTTCTTTTGCACTCTCCCTTCCATGGTTTGGCCCAGGAAGCCTAGAAGAAAGGTTTACAGTTGAGAACCCCATAAGATCTTCTGTGTGGCTGAGCGAGAGGCAGGGAGTGCGAGTGCAGCACGACACTGAATGAAGAAGATGAAAACGTGACCTAAGAGAGCGAGACTAAAGGAGGAAGATGACGAAGTGATTCAGTGAGAGAGTGAGATGAGTTTGCGAGAAGGACGGAGTGAAAAATGCAAGTATTTTCAAGAGAAGGAGGGAAAAAACGTGATTTAAAGAGTGTGAGGTTAGGGTAAAAATTATTTTTAATTTCTAATTATTAATTTTTTTAAAATCCGTATGTAATATCAGTAGATAAGGTTTTATCTACTTATATCCAGATTTTATATACAAATTTATCTTTGGAAAAGTCCCAGCACGAAGGCGCCACTTTTATATACGGATCTTACATACGAAAAATATGTAGATAAAAATTTTTCCCATTATATACGGATTTTTTCATATGTAACTAAATTTTCAATATTTGTATGTAATGTCCGTATGTAACAGGTACATTACAAATGGATCTAAATCTATATATAATAATCCAAAGGTAATTGGCTATTTTACTTTTAGTAATGACAATAATTGTGGAGGTTTTATTTCTTTTTTTTGAAGAAGTTTATAACCTCCTCAAATGATAATACAATTTTTCCTTTCCTTCCCTTTTTTTTTACATCTCTTTAAAATATTTTTCCCAATTTCAAAAACATTTATACCAAATCAGTACTCCAAAATTTTTTACCCTACTTCGTCCTTCCCAAATTTTTGACTCCCTTCTTTCGTCTCAATTTTGCACTCGTTCTTCTCTCTTGAAACTTCTCATAATCATCTCATTACCTTCCTTTATTCGTTCTTCCATTTAGTTTTGAATTTGGATTTATGTAAGAGTAGCTATAGAAGTGTTTGCATCGTACACAACTCTGGTGACGAACGGACAACCAAATAACATTTCAACGACATCGAGTCCTCCGCCAATTCCTCCTATGAACTCCAATGGAAACTTGTTCAAGCCGTTATTATCATTGACTCCTCTAACGACGTTCGGTCCTCTTACTCTCCTATTATTGTATAGCTTGCTTCAAAATGATGGTTATCATTTTGATATGTTATTTTTTTCTATGAAGAACGCTTGTGCATGACTATGTATATATAGAACTTGCATCAATTAATCATTATAATATTGTTTTAGTCCTTAAGGGTACAGTGTAATTTTTTTCTCTCTAAAGATATTCATGTTTTCAAGATTAATGATGCTTCAGAAAAAAAAAAAAAACCTATCATTTGCTTCACAGCGCTTTCCATTAATTCATAAGCACCTATACTTTCTTATGTTTATTTCATTAGTTGTAGTTGTTTACAGTGGTCAAAATTGGTAATAGGATAAATATACATTGATTTGTGTTTTCTCCTTATAGTTTATTGTATCCTCTTTGTTAACAGAAACTTTTAACTTCTCAAGATCTCAGTTTTGTTGCTTATACTGTTAGTATTTAAAGGTTGTGAAAGGAGTAGTTGATAAGATAGAGAAAATGTGGAGATAGTAGGATGTAGAAGTAGTAGTTGGAAGAAGTGTTGTAGTTGTCTTAGTTGTTGTAGATGTTGGCTTCTTGTCTACATACATGAAATGGTAGAGTTCATGGGTATTTATAGACCCATAGAATATTCTAGAACATACTAGCCATAACTTATGTGGGATGTTCTAGACTTTCACACATGTAGACTATTCTTGATTTTTCTTCCTATCTTAGGCTTTTCTACAACATTCTAGAACTTGTATTACATTTGAATTCTACTTTCTAAGGTGCTTCTACATTCTTCTAGAATTTGCATTACACTTTAATATATACATACAAGAACTTTGTTGTTGTCAAGGGGATGCGTCAATCTAATGGTAGGTATTCTTTCCCCTGAAGTATAATTCTACAACATCAATTCATAATGCTACATTGTCTATGTAGGAGATCGATTGATTAATCTACTTTGCCTAAAATCACTATTGGATTTACTAGTATCGTGCATTGTGATATGCTTTTGAGACCTCAGACCTAAATATTAAATAACAAACTAGTGTATGAACATGAAATTATTAGAATAATCCTTCTTTTTAACTGTTACTCAATTTTTCATAAAGTTGTTTTTTCTAGGTATCATCTGGAAGGATCACTGGCTCGTTCTGGTTCTAGACCTAGCCTCACCTCTTACTCTCACTAGATCATATTGATCCCACGATCCAATCACAGTTCCATCTCAAGCGTTTGTGTTGGCAAATGTAACTGTAACGTAACTAGTTACACATGGAACAACCTTTAAGAGTATTTATTTATTTACTTTTGCATTGGTCAATTAAAATTATTTTCGATTCTATTGTCACTGTATCTAATGAATACCAATACATGTCTCAATGTTCAATCATGCAGTTAACTCTCCATATCTCTATTGCTGATAGTTGTAAATTCTAAGTATCCAAAGACCAAATTTAAATTTTGTTTTATTATGTGAACACTAGAGGAATCAAGTCAGTTTATACAACAACATATATCGAGAAGGCATATCATAAGGTAGCGCTCAGACATCATCTTCATAAGGTTCAAGTCTTTTTGTACCTGCAATATAGTTATCATTATATAATTATTTTCATCTGCTTTTGGATAAAAGAGAGTTGGCCATTATTTTAGCTTTTAAAACTTTTGTATTTAAAATTTATTTTATCAGTTTTTAGGTTGAATGCAGGTTGGTCAGTTGTTGGCTAGAAGTGAAGTTAGAGATGATGGTCAAGTTTGGAACGAAATCTCACTGGAGGTGTACAAGGATACTGATATGTTTTTCAAAATGATTGGAGAAGCATATGTTGTGCTTTCTGATCCAGCCAAGGTTTTGTGCATGATTATTTTTGTCAGTTAATGAATCTGAATGCATTCTTAACAAATAATGATTGAATGACTTACTGTACTATATTCATGCATTAACGTGCTCTTCTGAAAAGGGGATCGTTAAGAGTTAATCTACTTAGCTTGTTATAGTCAGGTGGTTATAGAGCAACTTAAATTGAAATCACTATACTTCTGTTTACACAAATTTATTATTGAAAAGAATTTGGGTAGATAATGATTGATAAGCTATCATTGACGCGATCAAATTAATACTACTTTTCAAGGCAACTTCAGTATTTCCAAGTAGTATTCAAGAAAGTAGATAGGATTAAAGTAATCATGAGTCGTCTCCCAATGAATACGAAATTGCTTTTCAATATTTGACTGTCATGAATGATGTGCAATGCTTTAAAATAAAAAGTGAGAAACTATGCTAATGAAATTAAGGTTTGAAGAATGTTGAAGAACAAAAAGGAAACTTAAAAACAATTATAATGAAATAGGCTAATTCCACTGCTTTTTCAAGTAGATCATCATCGATTATCCATAGATTATTGTTTGGGTTTCAAATTAATTGAAGTACATTATCAATTAATTTGAGGGCTATCATGCAGTTAACAAAAGTATATTCTCAATCAAATGCAAGACATTTCTAGATTATTCACAGTGAATTCAACCAAAGTACATTCTCAATCAAATCTTATCGTGTTTAATCATGTCTATTCTTAAATCTCCAAACCAAATTAAAAGCTAATTAATCAAAGTAAATTCTTAATTAATTATAGTTGAAATTATTACCACCAACCAAAGTACATTCTCAATTGATAGCAAAAACTTGTTTAATCATATGAAAGTTCCTAAATTCAATCAAAGTAAATTCTCAGTTAAACCTATAAACCTTTGAACTCATGATTAATATTCATGTAAATTCAAACACCTTATGATTCAAAAATCATTGCTTTTAATATGATTGAGAGATGAATGACATAGAAGAATAATAATTCAAATCAATAATCAAAAGAAACAAATACATTAATTGAACTTAACCTCAGAATCCATAATGAAATTATAGTGGAATAGACCTAGAAGATTAGCCCTCCATGGATGGAGTAGAATACATGGCAAAATAAAAGTGAGAGGAGTGGTGGATGAATGAATTATGATTTATGCCCCTCCTGGTTCTCTTTATATAGGACTTTATTGAGCTTGAACTCTGAATACCTTGTTGATAAAATCTTTTATCTTATATCTTTCAAATAACTAAAAGATTTAGATAATTATAAAATTATTTGAATGATATTTTCTATTGATAATCATAAATTAAATTAATTCAACAACTGAATTTTCTCTTTTAGCCTTTCTGAATTTTCCAAATTTGCACATAAGCCTTGGAATTTCTCCTATTTGCACTTTAGACCTTCCTTTCTCTTCAAAATTGCAGAAGAGCCCCTTAGTTGACCAAACTTTCACCAAAGAACCCTGTTTAACCAGCTTTGACTGATGGATGTGGCCAATGGAACCTTGTCGCGTGTTAGCCTCTTATCCCACCCAAAATTAGGGTTTTGATGGAGAAAACACTGAATTCTTGCTCCGCCGCGAATGAGAAAGTGGAGGCATCGCCGCGAGTTATGGAAGCTCGGAATGAGAATGTCTCGTGGCAGCTCTTGGAGGCGTGAAGGAAATTTCTCTCTTGTTTGATTGTCTTCTTAGGTTTTCCTCTCTTTGCAGGTGCGAGACAAAAGCGAATGGGTTTCATGGGTTAAGGTGTTGATGTTCAACGTTGGCTCGTGGTGACCATAGTGTCACTACAAAAAATATGTTATTTAGTGGAGTTTTTTTTTTCAATTTGCAGGGGTTTTCACCCTCCGCAAAGTAATTTGCAGGGGTTTCAAACCGCCGCAGTTTGAGTCGTCACAAACTATCTACGGGGGTTTTCCGCAATCCCTGGTATCACATTCAATTTACGGAGATTTTTCTGCGGAGGGTAAAAACCTCCTTTATTACTGACTATTATTTTGTGGGAGTTTTTAACCTCCTTTATTTTCAACTATTTGATTACAAAAAATATCTATATTTCTTATACTATCTTTTGTGATTAATATATATTATTCGATTCACCAACTTGCTGAAATAATAAAAAATGAATTAATAAAATATATAAAATATTAAAATACACAAAAATAATTCAAAATTAATTTTATTGATAATTTAAAATAACATACATTCATTGACAATTACAATGTAAATATAAAAAAAAAATACATAATGTTGATGACCTAAACAAAATTCCTAACATAAATCAATAGCTCTGCGTTTGCTTCCTACCCTATGAAGTAAAATAGCTTCACTTCATCAACTACTTCCCTTAAACTCATTCCTCCACCTCTACTTTTTTAAAACTCAATAATATGGACATGTCCAACAAGTCATTGTTCGTAGACTCCCCTGCTTCCATTGCTTCTAATAATATTTGGTTGATATACATATGAAGTTTTGTGAGATTGTAGGCGTGATAAACAAGGTTAACAGTGGATTCATCATCCATTTGCGAACCTACAAAGCTGAGATTATCCATACAAAAAGCATTATTCCGAGCCCATTTGCATATCAAGAACACATCCATTCATATTGCATAATAATGAGAGTCTCTAACAAAAATAATATTTCAACTACATCATATTTACAAGCACACATCCCCTTTCCCTTCACATAGCCTATATAAATAATCAATTTCACATAATCCAAAGATTCAATAGGGTAACAAATATTCAAACTCATTTCAAACAGAACATACAAAGATGAACAATAGCTTTTACAAACACTTATCACCAATACTAATATTACTTCACACAGTCACCAATGACACATCAAAACAGTATGGACTCAACCTGCATATTCAACAAAACCAACTATTTATTTACTTCATCACCCCATTCTTACCAAAACATTCAATTTAATCATTTATTAACATCTTTGATCATTAGTTGAGCATAATAAATTATGAGTTGACACACATCCTATATATCCACGACCCTTAAACCATAACTCAAAATCACCCTGAACATATAAGAAAATTATTGCAATGATAAAAAAATTCTAGAAACTTAACATATTTCAGCTTTCAGAAATTCTCTGTTTCTTTTATCTAGTACAAAAAATAACACCAATAACTATTGTTCCTCACAATTTAATAACATATTCTTCCTCATCAAATATCCTTTTAATTCTTAATTGATCACGTCAATACCCCTCTCCCTAAAAGCAAACTGCATGGTTCATCAATTTTCACCTCTTTAACTCACCAAAGACTTTATTCTAGCTTAAATACATATGGATTACAATCATTCCAATGATCATACTCACATATAATTTCAGCCCTGTAATATCTCTATAATAAAAACGCAACTAGCACTCACTCATTGGAAACAAACTAGTAGATAAAAGAAATTCCAAGAATCCAAGTTTCCACCACTAAATCATGCTTTGCTTCGTAATAATCAACTTAACACATAATAATCCATATATTGCTTAGCATAACAGTATATTTAAACATATGCTTCCTAGTTATAACTTATAAAACACTTAATAAAATACAAATAGTTATTTCACCAATTTATAATACATCAATAATCAATTCTATAAAACGTAACCTTAATTCAAAAGGATGTGTGTTTTAAATGTATAAACATTAATTAAATGTTGCTATATAGAGAATTATCTGATGGCATCTAAACTTGTCATTGATGCAAAGAATAAACACATTAAAGATTTTTAAGATATCAATAAACCTATAAATACATGCCAATTGTGAAACTATGGAGCTTGTAACACTAACATTTTGAAAAAAAAAACAAAAGAAAAAATTAAACCTAAACGTCTTAAATTAAAATAAAAGTAATTAAAGAACTTAGTTGTAACAATTAAATAAATAACTATTAGTTTTTTTTTAATATATTAATAGTTTTCAACAGAAACATTGTTTTCTATTTCTCAAATCAACAAATAAAGTAGAAACATAAGTTAAGTTTTAAACATTTGTCAAAGTTCTTAATCTGTCAATGGTCTTAACTGCGCATAAGATTCTCTAGACATCACCTTTTCTGTTTCCAAGCAAAATGTAACAGGGAACATGATGAGATGTTTCTACCTGGGAGCCCCAAAGACTGCAATGCTAACCCTCTGTTGAATGGCCTGAACAAATCGCCCTTTCTAATTGAACTATTCGGAATTAATTTTACTAAATTAGACGATGTAGTATGATTCACCCATAGTAGTTGCCACCCTTTCTAACATTCATCTCAACTTTACCTGCTTAGATCATTGTTGGATGGAAAGCAATCAAACAAATCACGAACAACTCGGTGAAAATCAAATCCAAAGTTTTCTTCCTCAGGTCAATGCACCGAAAGCTAAAATGGATTCTTTACTTCTGTTATTAAAGATTTATTTATTACAGGGGAAAGTTATGCAAGTATTAATGATTTCTTTATCATAGGGGAATGATTTGAGTTTTCTAATCCACTAAAATTAAGCACTATAAATACTTATTAGCAAGGAGAAACATAAAAGAAAACATATGTGGATGTTAGGTAGCCTTTATATATCCTCAATCTATGAACCTCTAAAATTCCATCCAGGCAGCCAACTCAAACACTATAAGAAACTTAAGCACATTTGAATTCAGTTTCATAAGCTAAAAGATAAGCACTTTGCCAAGGAAATCATCACTTCAACTCAAAGAATATAGATGAAAGCCAAAATAGATCGCAAATATGAATAAGACAGAATACATAAAAATAATACCCAGAAAACAGTAGTCCACATTCAGAATAAAACTAATAACCTAAAACTGATTTATTACCTTTCCAAATGGGGGAACGAGGTAACTCAACGGCAACTGCAACTAAGGACGCAACGGCCACCACCGTAACAAAGGAATTGATGACCACCACAACTCAGAATGAACCGACGACCGTAACGACAACAACGACCAGCGACACAGATGAACCCTAGATGACAACGGAGACCACAAAATGATTATGAGTAGCGTTGCAAGAGCTGTGTTCGTTGCAAGGATGAGCTAGGTTGCGGGAGTTGCGTTCGTTGAGGAGAAATGAGGATGAGCTGCGTTCCTGGAGAAATCAAATGGTTGCGTGGAAACTTTTAAGGTAAAGATGAGAGGTGCGTATGGAGGGAAAAGGGAAAATGTGAGGAAGAAAGAATGAAAGTTTGGCTTGGAAAAGGGAGAAAAGAAAGGAGGGATAATTAATTTAGGAAAATTTGAGTATAAACAAGAAGTTACAACGGTGGAAATTGTATTTTAATTTAGGGAGGTCAAAAACCTCTTCAATAAACAATTAAAACCCGCTATCATGAGTGTTTAAGTAACTCCTTTTAACTCTCTTATGTAATGTTAATTTGTGGAGGGTTTTCATAACTCCCACAAAATAACCTTCCCAGAATAACCATGTTTTTGTAGTGTGTCCATGGAGGCGCGATTCGGAGAACATAAACCAAGGTAGCTTCACGGTTCTACGTAGAAGACGCGATTAGGTAGTGCGAAATTCAATCTTGCAGAGGAGCTTAATGGTGGAAATATGAATCACAGTGGAGCAGGATCTCACGTTAAGTGGCACGATTCTTACTACGGCAGCCTAAGGAGGGTTTCGTGATTTGGGAGAGATCGCGACATGGTGGTGGCCATGGAGGCTCACGAATGACAGCGAGGTTGATGGTGGCGCGTTGAAGGTTGTGAGTGACGGTTGCTGGTGACACAAATTCACTTTAAATCAATTATTTAAGCACATGAATCTTATCAAAATTTTTAATTTTAAAGCATAAATGTGGACATAAATATGCACTCATCAATAATATTAGATAAAATTTTTATTTTGTGATTTTACTATAATTATCTTAGGAGCGAATGGTTGATTTGAATTTTAATTATTAGTGATTGCAAAAGTTATCATAGGGAAAAGGGTGAGAAAGATCCGAGGGAGAGAGTCTCATATGGAAGACGGAATATTGGCTAATTTCAACCAACCCGTGTTTGGTTTGTTCCAAGTTAGAGAAAACCTTTGAATTTAAGCTTGTTTTGTTCGAAGTGAGAAAAACACCTTTGAATTTTTAGTTTTAATTACATTTATATATATATATATTATTATTATGCATAGATAGATACAAAAGAAATACATGTTAGACCCATCACCGAAGATTAATGATTATTTGCAGCAATGACCACAATTAGGCAATAAAAAGGACTAAAGGATAATACTTTGTCAAAGGCTTCATTATTTTTTGAAACAAGAAATATAAATGTTACTTTTGATAAGTAAAGATTCAAGTAGAGAAATAAAAAAAGTTAAAGAAAGTTAACATTTTTTTCAAGCAAGTTTAACTAAGATCAAATTAATGAGCATGAATATGTATTTAGTCAAATGTTAATTCAACTGAATTTAATTTTTGTTGATTTACATATGCATATGTGAGGTCATGGATCAGAATTTAGGAAAGGACTATATTCACTCAATGGAACACAAAGCCTTTTTTATGAGCACAAAATGTGGGAAAACATTTGAAGATGTGATTGGAGGACTCGTAAGAAGAACTGTGGCAAGTTGTGGTACCGCACTTGTGCCTCAGACTTCAAGCACAAAAGATTACTTAAGGACCTAATCCTTTGGAAAGGGACACAACCCTCATCCTCCCTTCGATTTTAAGGATGAGAAGGAATGCATCTCTGGCTCTGATGAAGTCAATGCTCATCATGCATGATGTAATTAACATTCTACGACTTTCCTTATATACCATACAAAAAAGTTGCAGACAAATGTGGTGGTTATAGTTATTGTTTCAGAACCTTGAGTAGTGGTAATTGTAGTTTGGTCACTTGAACTTAGTTTTATGTCACTATGATATAATTGAGAATACAATGTTTTAATGATATGTAATTGATGGTAAAAAACAATTTATTATCTTTTTTTTCTCAATTTTTAATATTGTTACAAATAAATATTATTAACAAAAATATAAGTACTTAAAATAGTGATAAAGTAAATAATAAAAATGAGATAGGTTAAAACCTCTATATTATAATTGTCAAATTAAAAAGGGTATTAATTTTAAAAAAAAGTGAAAAATAGAGGTAATATTTCACACTGAAACAGTTGAGAATAAAGAAAGTTTCAAATCTCTAAAAAATAATAGTCATTAATAGATGTTAAAACTCTTCACAAAAAAGCCTTCACAAATTGATTGCGGTGATTCTAACTATAAAGGTTTGAAAAAGTCCGATAAAATTTATTTGAGAAGGGTAAAATCCTCCACAAATTGAAAAAAATATCTTTTTACACAATAGTTTTTCTGTAGTAAATTCCCCCTTTTCTGGTGACTGTAGCAGGAGCTTTGGAGGACGAGTACCGAGTGGTGTGGAAGGTTTTGTGAAATGAAGGTACCTTTGCAAGGTATATTCGATCCTGAAAGAATAAAAAGTGAAACTGTTCATCATTCTTTTCATCAATACTAACAAAACTTAATTATTTTATTTTTCTTTTACTAGACTAGTTTTTCTTCTTTAACGATAGCATTTTAAAATAATAAGATAAGATTAAAGAAGAAGAGAAAGGAATGCAAGAGTAAGTACTACATTGAAAATGTATTAACCTTATGTTTTACACACTACAAAACAATTGATATTCTACGAAGGTTTTTATTTCAATTTGCGAGAGTTTATACCCTTACAAATTAATTTGTGAAGATTTTTTAAACTTTTGCAGTTATAGTCACCACAATCTTTTTATGAATGTCTATAATGACCTCTAGTATAAGATTTGTATTGTGGAGGATTTTAACCTTATCTATTAGTAATTATTATTTTATGGAGGTTTGAAACCTTTTTTATTTTCAACTATTTTATTGAAGAAATTACTTTCATCCATCCCGAAATAATCTTGTTAGGGTTAATTATTTTCCATCCTTTAAGTCCCAATAACATTTTATACTAATCTCGCATATTGGAAACTTCTTTCGACTCTTTGTTGGGTCACAACAACCAGTAACGATTTTGCGCAGTGAAAATAAAAACACAGAGTACGATACAGATTGTTGAAAGTGGAGAGTTTGTTCGGTCAATTTAAAAAATGGTTCCTTTTATTTTCTTATAAGCGTTTTAACAAACAGTTGATGTCCAAAAAATTTAAAGAGTGTAGGGAGTAGAAAAAATCACACAGAAGATTTTTATACTAGTTTGAATCAACAGATTCTATGTCCAGTTGTTAATCACTATAAAGAGTGATTAACAATTTCACTAAAAACAGTTTCACAAATTACAGGGTAGTGAATGAAAATAGAAATAGAAAAACCTTCCTTTGACGAATGAATTGGAAGGAAGCTTGCTTCGACAAACGAATCGGAAGCAAGCAGCGAACACTTTCCTTTGACAATCGAACAGGAAAAGTGCAGCAAGTATCTTCCTTCAGCCAACGAACTGGAAGAATCAACTTTACCAACTTGAAGATAACCGCTCCGACCTTTAATACACAAAGCACGAGTTTCTCCTATTCACAAGACTTGACAAAAGCTGTGAACTAACACTTGAGAACTTCCCCAGATCACACTGTATTCTCAAATGACTTAGATGATCCCTTTAAGGGTTTTGGAACAGCTATATATAGCCAATTGGTCTAAAACTGAAAAGACACATTACAACTGCCAATGATAATCGATTATGGTAAGTAATAATCGATTATTCAAGTCCGTTACAATGTTTTCAAAAGTGTGATAATCGATCATCCTGAGGAATAATCGATTATCTGTGCGACTTCGGCAATTTGAAATCAGACCAAGATAATCGATTATTTCGAGCAATAATCGATTATTTGCGCGAGCAATGGTTTTTCAAAAGAGCTCACGATAATCTATTATTACACCAAATAATCGATTATTTGTGCAGACATCCTAAAGACAAGAAATTTCTTAGAGTTTACATGTTCAAAATTATTCCTAATACATTTTTCAGTCTACAGAAGTGCTTTTAAATAAATTACAACTTGATTTTTCGAGTTCTTCACTTTGTAGCATCTTCAAAATCATTATCTTCAAAATACCAATGCACCTCATTGGTAACACTCTTATCACTTAAACCTCATTCTATGTACGAGTATGAGAATTTAGTAGAGTCAAAATGATTGCATTCTTTAGACTCCTTCTTAATATAATGTGTTCTATTTAATATGATATATCTCAATAGAAATGATTATATTAATACAAATAACACAATTATAATATACTTGTTTCAAGTGCTCCAATAGATTTCTAGTATTCAAGCTTATATTCTATTCAACCTAAAATACATTTATACTAACATGTTCTCATATACTTCATTTTCACTAAGTCATGAAAAACATTCATATCATATACTTATGGTGTCTATATTATTGTAAAGTCTTGCACTTGTCATAATATTTTTAATACAAGAAATTCAATATCATAACTAATAGTTCTCCTATACCAAAACACCATCCTTATCACAAAAGCACAATGGCAAGTATTTCTTAGTCACACAACACACTATAATTTCAAAGAAATTACCCATTTTTTACCTAACACATTCAGGATTTCTAAACCATGCTCTTCTGCTTTTTCAGACAAACACGAAAATTTTTCTTTTTGAGTTAAAATTATTATCATCATGAATCTAATACGTGGAGTTCTTGCATCTTATCCCTATGAAGGGCGACTATAGGGTATAAGCTTAAAAGTCTCACATCTTTTCCAGTCAATATACTAATTCTCTCTTAATTTATTTTATGGATGAATAAGGTTCATTTTTTTGTTTCCTGAAGTTATTAATACCTCATTGAATAAAATAAATTCCAATAATAGAGATAAAAAAATTGTTGAGATTGTTGATAAGGGAATAACTGATTTAGCTAAACCTTAATCTCACAGTGTTCTGGTTTTGATGATGACAACACATTATTAATAACACGTGTATTGATATGTGTTACATGTTCAAATCTTTATTGTGTATGAAATCTTGAAGAACATGTTTGTGTTGATTTTCGTATATGTATGCATATTCACTTATTTTCTACATGATACATCATTTATGATTGCATAACATATGTTTCTAAAAAGAAAACCACATGCACTTAGTTGAACTTATATGTGTGGCAAAGCTGGAAGTTTTAAGTCGACTTCATTATGAAGTAAGTCGATTAAAACTCGTGACTTTGCACAGATTTTCAAAAAAGTGTTGTGAGTAATTTCGCAATGAAAACATGTTGCACAGGGAATTCGACTAAGTTAGTTATGTTTTGAAATTTTGTTAATGCTGGTGAACTATAACGACTATATTTCGATTTTGTGTTCAATCATTAAATGCAAGTCAACTGAATTAAATGTGTAATCAATTTGGTTGGTTTGACTGCTGCTAATTGTTTTAATTGTTATAACTGTCTGGTGACAATCGACTACATTAGTAGCAAAGTTGACTACAGGAGCGTATGTTTCATAGAAAACTATAAATAGACGTGATTATGTAATTCACAGAGACTTTGTCTATTCTAACAATTTCATCTGTTATTTCATATTGTGATCTCGGTGAAAACGCTCCAAGAACTCATCAAGAAGACAGAGGAGATCTTTCTTTGAAGAGTTTCTTTAGGACGAGGTGATTTGTGCTTACTGTTTGATCAAAATCTGCACATCTGGTGTTCATCATATTGATCAAAACTTGTGTCAATCTATTGAAGATTGGACTGCCCTGTTGGGATTACAGGAAGAGAACTTGTGAAGTTCTGTATACTTTGAGGATTGTTCAAAGTGGGTTAAAGATTGCAGAAGAGGGGATATCTTGTTGCAGATCTTTGTGTTGCTGCCTATACTTTTAGTTAGAGGGTTAGAGAATATTGTTTATACTTTTGACGTGGAGGTCTCTATAGAAATCTTGTGTAAAAACTTTGACTAATATAGTGCATTGGCTTCCTGGTTGTGGAAGGACATTGGATGTAGGCATTGGGCCGAACCAGTATAAAACTATGTTTGATTTTCTCTATCCCTGAACTCTTTACTTTAAGTCGACTTTACTTTCTGCATAGTCAACTTTATATTTCCACTGCACTGATTTATCTTTTTCCTTGGGTTTCAAGAAAACCTTGAAAGGTTTATACTTTGTGAAAAAGATTTGAAAATAACTCTGATTTTTTAACCTCACCAATCATCCCTCTTAGCGTTGAAACTAAGTCATTCTTTTTTCAACAAAAATAAAAATTAGATTAAGAACACCTCACTTAAATAAAACAAATATGAAAATAAATGTAAATAAAAAAGCGAGATTTAGATACTCACTCAATATAATAAAATAAATATCAATAATAAAGACAAGTAAACTAAAAAAATGTGGTTAATAACACCTATTAAAATAATATAAATACAAATGAGATTATAATCATTGAATGTAATACAAATTATTAGCCTCAATAAAATCGTACTACATATATCATAAAAAAAAAATCATTTAAAAAGATAAATAGTGAAATGAAAAAAGTAGTAACCGTGGAATGAAAAGAAGCATAACCATTTTTGTTTTGGCTATGCTTCTTTTGGTGTTAGCAAAAGAAAATTTTGTGTATATGAGTGTATAAACGTCTTATATTTGATGAAGCTAAAATAACTACAAAGAAAACAATGTTATCGAGGGAAAAGCTAAAGGTAAATTTGAAAATATGGAAAGAAAGTTGGATTGCAGAAGGAAGAAATAGATGATTCAAATAGTTGACAGTGTGGGGGAAGATTATTCAATAAATTGTACCCTTTACTATCAATTCAATTTCAAATATATAATTTGATTATATCTGATGTGTTTCTTTAAAATGAAATAAATCACTTTAAAAAATGAATTTTAAATTTAATTTAAGTTTATAAAATAATTTTATAAAATAAAACTATATTTATTTATATAATATAATTTAATATAATTTAATTAATATGATATTTGTAATATTATGCGAAAAGATTCAACAAAAAGGAAGAAGATCATTGTAACGAGTGGGAGAATTGCATTGACTTTTGGCAAGGGTAGCCTAGAGTAGCTTGGGGTAACTATGAAGCCTTATAATAACTACTTAACCATATAGTATTGTGGTGGCTCATTCCATATTAATGTTGGATTGCCAAACACGTAAGAAACAATATTAATAAGTAATAAAAATACGAAACATGTGCAGTGTTAAGGAAGGAAGTATTTGTTGGTTGATTTGATGTGTATAAAAGGGAAGGTGAAAGAGTGTGGAATATGCAGAGATTGAAGAAAAGATAGAAATGGGGAGTGAGTATAAGAAATTGATGATTTTGGCTTTTCTGATTGCTTTTTCTTTCTCCGTCATGATGGAGGGAGCACTCGCAGCACGACACCTCATGCAATTTCAAAATAATCCTTTGTGCTTCGTTCAAGATTTGGTCTTAGGAGGTTTCAGTGTCATCCCTTGTTCTCCTCCAGCACCAGGAGGTACAAGAACCACTGCCCCCTAAGTTAAAGGAAACTTATGCCCTAATCTCTACTCTCCTTTCCATTTCATTTCTCCCTTCCATCATCTCCTTCCTTTCATATCTTTAATAAATGATTTGGGCTATCTTATAAATAATATATATTTTATGTATATCTTATATGCTCTTTTTTTTCTCTTCACCTTCTGTTCTTTTTCTTTTCTGTAATTCCAATAGTTTCTTTATTTTCTGCATTTTCTTCATCTGCTAACTTTATCCATCTATTCCACCGTGGCAAAAATAAGATCATCCAATATATATTAAAATTTTATGCTATATAAAAACGGATTATTAACTTTTTACATTTATAACGTTAAACTAACAATAGATAAATATAAAATACATAAAGAATGATTAAAAAGTATCAAGAGTTTAAAGCTAGCATATATATTTACTAGAATATCTTAAGATTAAAATAATAGGACTTATATTTTCGAAATTTTATATTTTAAAATAATTTAATTCATTTTACACAGTATTATTTTGACTGTTACATAATTTAATAAATATTTTATTTATTGTAAAATGTATTTATTGGTAAGTGAATATTTGTAAAAGCTTTATCAATTATATAAAGCAAAATTTTGAAGTATTACAATAGAAAGTGTTATATGAGATCAAATATATCCTCAAAGATACTTTCACCCTATGAAAGATTTCACACCACTCACTACTCGTCCTCCAAAGCTCTTACTACACTTATCAGATAAGGAGAATTCTTGCAAAAAGATTTTTTAATACTCAAGTTAAACACTTGGTCAGGGTTTTCTCTGGTCAAATCATAATTAATGTAAAAGTAAATCATAAATTACCATTAATACGTTATTCATAGTGTTTATTTTGTTGATCACGAGTCCGTTCGAATGGGTCATAGTTATAGGATCTATTAACTCTGAAGTCCAATGGTCAATTTACCTAGATAAGCGAGACTTTCTTTGTCTAAGTCCTTTCAAGCTGCCCCTTTAATTCCTTTAATGGTCCATAAAAGACACCGGTACCAAGTTTCCAAGAAACACCTTATTCTGAAATCTTCAAGGCTCTTAATATGACTATAAATTATCGTGTACCAACTACTCGATATTT
Organism: Vigna mungo; assembly: GCA_036885675.1. Taxonomy (NCBI): domain Eukaryota; kingdom Viridiplantae; phylum Streptophyta; class Magnoliopsida; order Fabales; family Fabaceae; genus Vigna; species Vigna mungo. The sequence continues at coordinate 54,793,874 of CP144700.1, forward strand.
GGCTTCAACCATATGCAAGCTGAAGGTGAGACTTGAGCATACAACCCGGGGCGATAATATGAGAGTGCACGTCCTTTCCAAGTTGGATAGTACTAAGAAGAAGGAGAGACACAAGTCCTTGTTGCAACAAGTGTTAACATCCTCGTCTATGGAGGCAACAAATGATTGTATGGCTGTTGACGGAACAAAAGTACAGTGGATGATGTTGTATATACAATATTTGAATACTAGAGAAGTCCCATAAGGAAAAGATAAAAATTGAGTCAGGAAGACGACCCGCTACACGATGTTAGGAGAGCAACTATATAGAAGAAAGTACAGTTTACTTTTGCTGAAATGCGTAACGCCAGAGAGTCTTCCTCCCTGCACTTCACCTCCTTCTTCCTACACCTCCAATTTTATCATTCTATCTTTCATTTAATGAATATTCTTTTGGAGGGGAGGTGCACTGGTGGTTGCCACACTTGGCGAAGTGCGTTGTTGAGTTGCGGTTAGCTTCCAGCTGCGGTGAATTCAAGAGCACAATCACGGTGAATTCAAGAGCACAATCACAATTAGACATGAAAAAAAATTAACATCCTAAACAATTTTAAAATGATAAATTTGGTTGCATAAGGCAACCAAACATGGCTATGTTGCTAGAGATATGTACTTGTCTTCTGTACGAGTACATGGCGAATGGAAGCTTGGAAGATTGCTGGTTCAGCAGAGGAACATCCTCCTATTCCATGGCAGCAAGGTTCCAAATTGTTGCAGAGACAGTAACACCGGGGATATTTTTCTGCAATTGGTGACGACTATGGGTTTGACTCATCATGTTTCCAAAGAGTACCAGCATCATCAGGAAGATCCATACGCCATTTTTTTCCTTCTGCTTCGCAGTTTCCCCAAACCGCAAATCGAACTGCGGACAACATACATGCACCCCTATAAACCAACCGCAGATCCACCTGCGGTTGCCAGAGCTCGAAGATCGAACTGCGGTGGCACCATATCCGCACTTCCTACTGCGGCGGCTGTTAACCGCACTTCCACTTGCGGTTTGGCCCAGCCCCTTTCATTCTTCCCCAAACCCAGACCACATCAAATGCAAACATGGAAGATCCACACAGATCAAGCAAAATAAAAAACTACCACAATTTCTATCATTTCTCCCATCACAAAATCAACCACAAATTAAAAAAAATTACTAACCTGGATTTTGATGTAGGAGAAGAAAAAACCTGCAACCACTGGCACCACATAGAGAGGGAGGACGAGAGCACATATAGGAGAAACAATAAGGAAAGGGGTTTAAGTTTTCAGGTGAGATGAGGAAGCTTTATGGAGGGAGGGGTGTAGGGTCTGAACTGGATGGGTGAATTTTTTGAAAACTAAAATATTCTCTGTGATCTCTGACCACCACCTAGAGTAAACATAGGGACACAATTGGAAATAAAAGAAAATGAGGAAGTGCAAGACGAAGTTGGTGAGGTGCAGGAAGAATCACCCAACGCTAGAACAATCCAACTACATAATTCGAGAAACACATGAAGGGCGATGGCTAAGACAATGATTGCCTAGATTCTTAGGGCTATATACTTTTAGCCAATAATAGAGGTAGACTGTGTGACCTATGTTAGGCGATGTAAACCTTGTGAGAAGCTTTAGAAACTTAGTACATGGTCAGCAGTAGGAACTTCATAACATCTTTGGCCCATGGTCTTGGGAATGGATTTTCTTTTTCTTTTTACCCCACGTAAAGGGCAGGTCAAGTTTCTCTTAGTAAGTATTGACTACTTTAGTAAATGGTTTGAGATCAAACCCTTAGTCACTATCACAGCGTACCAAGTCCAGGGCTTTGTTTGGAAAAACATTATATGTTGGTATGGAGTTCCCTAGACCATAATCACGAATAATGGAAATAATGGGCAGTAGTTTATAGATAAGGAACTGACGAAGTTTTACTCGGGTCTAGACATCAGGCATATAACAAGTTCGGTAGAACATCCTTACTGTAATGTACAGGTCAAAACCGCCAATAAGATTATTCTCGTAGAGCTAAAGAAAAGGTTGGATTCGGCCAAGGGAATATGGTCTTTGTAACAATTAACACCCTCTTATTATATGGGACAACTCTTCCCAATCAAAAACTCTCATTCCTCTTGCTCTTTACTTTTTTTGTTTGAAAAAAATGGAAAAGAAAAAAATTGCATTTCTACTTTTGACTGTTGTAGAGGTGGTTGCTTTTCTAGATAATAATGGATCAGAGTTGGATAAATTTAATACGCACACCAAATGAATATAAGAGTGGAATAGAACAATTTCTTGAATTTGCAAAGATGAATGTTCCAGACAATAATGAAAGATTATATTACCCGTATGTTAATTGTTTGAATGAGCGAAAACTACCAAGTGAATTTTTAGTTTTAATTACATTATATATATATATATATATATATATATATATATATATATATATATATATATTACATAGATAGATACAAAAGAAATACATGTTAGACCCATTACTGAAGATTAATGATTATTTACAACAATGGCCACAATTAGGCGATAAAAACAACTAAAGGACGATACTTGGTCAAATATAGTAGGCTTCATTATTTTTTGAAACAAGAAATATAAATGTTACTTTTGAATAGTAAAGATTCAAGTAAAGAAATAAAAAGAAACTAAAGAAAGTTAACAATTTTTCAAGAAAGTTTAACTGAGATCAAATTAATGAGCATGAATATGTGTTTACTCTAATGTTAATTCAACCGAATTTAATTTTTGTTGATTTGCATATGCATATGTGAGTTCATGCATCATAATTTAGGAAATGACTATATTCACTCAAAGGAACACAAAGTCTTTTATATGAGCACAAAATGTAGGAAAACATTTGCAGTGTGAAAGGTGATTAGAGGATTCGTGAGAAGAATTGTGGCAAGTTTTGGTACTGCATTTGTGCCTCAGACTACAAGCACAAAAGATTACTTAAGGACCAAATCGTTTAGAAAGGGACACAACCCTTATCCTCCCTTCGATTTTGAGGATGGGAAGGAATGCATCATTGGCTTTGATGAAGATGAAATCAATGCTCATCATGATCTAATTAACATTCTATAACTCTCCTCATTTACCATACTAAAAAGTTGCATATAAATGTGGTGGATACAATTATGGTTTCAGAACCTTGAGTAGTGGTAATTGTAGTAGAAAGAATTTGGTCAGTGTTGAACATACTTTTATGTCACTATGATAACACTGAGAATACAATGTTTTAATGATACGTATTTGAATATTTTGGTAAAAGAAATTTATTATTTTTTTTTGTCTCAATTACAGTATTTGAATATTGTTACAAATAAATATTATTAATAAAAATATAAGCACTTAAAATAGTGATAAAATAAATAATAAAAATGAGGCAGGATAAAATCTCTACCTTATAATTGTCAAATTAAAAAGGGTATTAATTGAAAGAAAGTGAAAATCGGATGTAATATTCTGGACTGAAATAGTTGAGAATAAATGAAGTTTCAAACATCTAAAAAATAATAGTCAATGTTGAACTTACTTTTATGTCACTATCATGACATTGAGAATAAAATGTTTTAATGAAATGTATTTGAATATTTTGGTAAAAGAAATTTATCATGTTTTTTTGTCTCAATTATTGCTACAAATAAATTTGAATGAGAATTTAGTAAATTCAAGATGATTACACTCTTTAGACTCCTCTTTAATGTAATGTGTTCTATTTAAAATCATATATCTCAATATAAATGATTATATACAACTAACACAAGTATAATATATTTGTTTCAGGTGCATCAAAAGATTTTTGGTATTCAAGCTTATATTCTATTCAACCTAACATACATTTATAATAACATGTTCTCATATAATTCATTTTCACCGAGTCATGAAAAACATTCATATCATATATGAAAAACATTCATATCATATAATTATGGTGTTTATATTATTGTAAAGTTTTGCACTTATCATAATATTTTTAATACAATAAATTCAAGATATTGACTAATAGTTCTCTTATACCAAAATCACCATCTTATCACAAAACCACAATAACAAGTATTTCTTAGTCACACAACACACTATAATTTCAAAGAAATTTACCCTTTTTTAACCTAACACATTGAGGACTTTTAAACCACGCTCTTCTGATTCTTCATACAAAAATTAAAATTTTCTTTTTAAGCTAAAATTATTATTATCATGATTCTAATACGCGGCGTTGTTGCGTCTTATCTCTATAAAGGACGACTGTAGGACAAAAGTTTAAAAGCCTCACATCTTTTCCAGCCAATACGAATTCTCTTCTTAATTTATGGATGAATAAGGTTATTTTTTTTGTTTCTATGAAGTTATTAATCATTGAATGAAATAAATTCCAATGAGATAAAAAAAAATAGAAATTAGATTAAGAACACCTCACTTAAATAAAACATATATTTGTAATATTATATATGTGAAAAGATTCAACAAAAGGAAGAAGATCCTTTTAACGAGTGGAAGAATTGCATTGACTTTTCTCAGCTAAATTGAAGCCACTACCTTAAAAGTAAAGTAAAATAAATTTATTGGATGACACAGTCAAATGTTTTGGCTCTACTTACTGTGCTAGCTTGGGGGTAACTATGAAACATTTATAACTATAATAACTACTTCACCATATAGTATCGTGGTGGCTCATTCCATATTAATGTTGGATTGCCAAACACGTAACAAACCATATTCATAAGTAATAAAAATACTAAACATGTGCAGTGTTAAGGAAGGAAGTATTTGTTGGTTGATTTGATTATTTGATGAGTATAAAAGGGAAGGTGAAAGTGTGTATGGAATATGCAGAGATTGAAAAAAAGATAGATATGGAGAGTGAGTATAAGAAATTGATAATTTTGGCTTTTTTGATTGCTATTTCTTTCTCCGTCACGATGGAGAGAGCACTCGCAGCACGACACCTCATGCAACTAGCTTATGATGATTTGTGCTTCGATGATGATTATTTTGGATTTATCGATTTGATCCCTTGTGAAAATTTGATAACTTAACAACCACTGCACCCTAATCTCTACTTTCCTTTCCATTTCATTTCATCTCCTTCCTTTCATATGTTTAATAAATGATTAGGGCAATCTAATAAATAATATATATTTTATGTATATCTTATATGTTCTCTCTTTTCTCTCCACCTTCTTTTTTTTTCTTTTCTGTAATTCCAGTAGTTTCTTTATTTTCTGCATTTTCTTCATCTGCTAACTTTAACATTCTTTAACTTAATTATCACTTGAATGCTTTTTGTTTCATCCATCTATTCCACCGTGGCAAAAATAAGATCCTCCCATATATATTAAAATTGTATGCTATATAAAAACGGATTATTGATTTTTTACATTTACAACATTAAACTATAACAATTATAATATAAAATACATAAAGAATGATTAAAAAGTATCAAGATTTTAAAGCTAGCATATATATTTATTAAAATATATTAATGTTAAAATAAAAAGACTTATACTTTTTAAATTTTTATATTTTTAAATAATTTAATTCATTTTTAAAATACGTGTCCTTGTACTGTGTACATATTTCCTAAAAAATAAGATGACGTACTGTCATCATTCTCCTTGGTCGATGACAGACCTGGATTTTCCAAGGGTAAAAGATGTCATCTTAAATTTTTTTTTTTATATTTACCCAGTCACACGTGCCACGTATTTATAAAATTCACAGTTCATTCAAGTTTAGTCACGTGGCATTTGTACCATTAGGTTTTTAACAACGTCAACGAAAAGATCGAAATAAATATTTTTTAACGATGGAACTTTATTGAACTTTTTTAAAAGGTAGGATAATTTTGAACCGAGTCCCATAAAGTAATTAAACCAAAATAAAACTCCTTATTATTCTTTTTCAGCAAAATTTCGGCTCCTTCTGATTTTTTTTCTGTTTTTTTGGATTATGAAGTGATGGCTGTTTCCGGTCTAGCTAAGTAGAAGTTGGTGTTGTTGGGTGATCAATTAGTGGAAAAAACCAGCATCATCATTCACATCATGTACGATAAATTTGAGAAAACCTATAGGTTTGTCCCTACACTCATATTCGATCCAAAACCGCTTAAAAATCTCCTTAGTTCCTTCAGGCTAAACCCACTTCTAAACCCTTACTATCATTTGATTTGTTCTTTTTTTATGTATAGTAGTAAAACTAATTCTATGCTCTTAACTTGGTTCGGTTCGGATTTATTCTTTCTTTTGAATTTATTTTCATATCCTTGTAGTTTTATTTATCCAGTAAATTGTTGTGCTAGACAACTATTATATTATTATGACTATTATTTAGACTGAAAACCCTTCTACCAATAATTATTTAACAGTAAATATTTAATCAGATTAATTTTGATTGCCAATCATTTTAATTTACTTTATTCTGTTAGGATTTTCATTTATCGCATTGATAGTTAATTGGTATAATGCATTGATCAATCAGATTAATTTTGATTATCAATGAATTTAATTTTGATTATCTTTTGGTAGAATTTTTATTTGTGGCATTGATAGTTTAATTGGAGTAATGTATTTTTATCAAATAAGCAGGCTCTAAACAGAGGACAGGAATCGGATTTTTGAGGATTGTATTAATTCATTGGAATCCCTAAAGTTTTGTAGTTGATCGAATAGTTTTATTCCTAGTTCTACCTCCATCACGAACTAATTGTTTGAAGTATTTTTTTTTCTTCTGTATAAGTTCAGATTCTTTTAAAGGCATTTTGGTTTCCATCTCTCCTTTTGTTTGACAAAAGTGTGTATTGGCTCATAAAATAGGTTTTAAGTAGAAACTAAAGGGTGTTGCTTCCTCTACCTCCCCAAGTGTTCCTGCACCTCCCCACTATTTTCATTTATTTTAAAAATATTTTACACCTTCTCACTATTTTCTTTTATTCCAAAAATACTCTACACTTCTCCATTATTTTTAACAATATTGTTCTTTCTCTCTCTCTCTCTGCATTAATGGAGCATTTACATGACTCATATTTGAATTTGTAATATATTGGAAAATATAAAATTTAGATAAAACTTGAATATTAGTGTTTATACCACTTCCATTTTATATTAATAGTTAAAACATAATATAATGTTAAAAATTATAGATATTAAATGTAAAAAAAAATGCACACATATATAAACATTTTTCTAGAAATTTACAACAAAATTTTACCATTTATTAACTGATTTGAAGAAAAAAAAATATATTGAACAACAAAAATAAGTAGAGCTGTCAAAACGGGTAACCCGGCCCGGCCCATCACGGGTTGGTCACTGAGTGAGCCAACCCAACCCGGCTCATTTATTAGCGAGCCAGAAAAACTTGAACCCGGCCCGACCCACCACTGGTTGGTGGGTAAATGGGTTGGCTCACTAGCTCATTTAACTACATTTTTTTAAATAAAAAAAATACAAACTCTCTGTAATTTAAATTTAAAAAAATTTCACTCCCAAAAAATTATGTTAAAGACAATTCAAAATAATAATAAAAAGTACAATATAATCCAAATTAAAAGATATAAAAAAAGAACCAGTACTCAACAACATAAACAAAAAATTATTAGTTTAATTTGTAACATAATTTCCCAAATTCAAAGATATTAAAAGCAGCTTGTTCAATGTATACTCAAATTGTTTAAATAAAATGAACAAACTCTGATACAAGCATATCAGAACAAGAAATAAAATCATTCCATGTCTTCAAATCTCCCACAACAAAAAACAAATTCGCAAACCCCTATTTTTGTCATTATAGGGTTTTTGAAAAAAAAAAAGAAAGAGAAGGGAGAAAACAAAAATGTGGAGAAAAGAGAAGAAAAAAAGGAAGGGTGTTTTACCTGTTTCTTGAATAATTTTAGTGAAGTGAGAGTGCGAGTACCGTCAAATGAGAGCAAGTATTGTGAGAGTGATTTGTGAGAGCAAAGATTACTTTTTTGGTATACATAGTGAGTGAAGAGAGTATTTTATTTTTTAGAGTTTCATAAATAGAATAATAAATTAAAAAAATAAAATTAGGTAGGTGGGTTGGTGGGCCAACCCGGTCCACCACGGGTTCAACCCACATGAGCCGGGTCTAAATGAGCCGGGTTGAAATCTGACCCGCATATAGGTGGGTTATATTTTTCAAACTCAACCCGGCCCGAACCCGTGACGGGCCGGATTGGCCCGCGGGTTGTGACCCATTTTGACGGCTCTAAAAATAAGATTGAATCAAACTTATTTAAGGGAATATATCACAAGTTCAAATTTGAGCCATGTAAATGTTCCATTAATGAGCCATGTAAATGCTCCATTAATGCAGAGAGAGAAAGAGAAATATTATTAAGGATAGTGGGGGAGTTGTAGGGTAATTTTGGAATAAAAGAAAATAGTGGGGAGGTGTAGAATATTTTTTAAATAAATGAAAATAGTGGGGAGGTGCAGGAGCACTTGGGGAGGTGGAGGGAGCAACACCTGAAACTAAAATAAAATTTCTACAATGGGCTTAATAAAACGTTATTTTGACAAAATAGAAAACATCTAGAAAATAATATTGAAAAAAATGTAAATTATCCCCTAAACCTTAAAAGGGTGTTGCTCTCTCCACCTCCCCATTTTCTTCCTCCACCTCCCCAACTTTCTTCTACTTTTTCTTATTACAAAAATAACCATTTTCTTTACCTTTTTTACCCTTTTTAACTTTTAACCCTCAACCCGACTTTACTCTCTGCTCACAACCCACCTCCCCAAGCTTTTCAATCAGCACTACGAGAGACACTCCTCCGCGACGGTCCTCTGCGACGCTCAGCAGCCCCATCTGGTTGGTGCCAATGATGTGGAGGTGGCGCAAGTTGGGACAGTCGGTGAAGAGGATGGCGAGTCCATTGTCGATGACGAGAGCATGTTTTCCTCACAGAAGCACCAATTGGGGACGAGGTCGGAATGGAGGTGCACGAAGAGAACGACTCGGGTCGAGCAAACGATCGCGGCTGTGTTGGGAGATATGTGCCCTGAAGCTCTCAACGATCTGCCACTGGTGTTGGAGCATAGCGAAATTGGAGAGGAACTTCTTCTTCTGGTCATCAGAATCGACGAACAAGTGATGGTGCATGTTTTTGGCATGCACATAGCGCGACGCGGCCTCCAGAAATATCCCTTCGTCGAGGAAGATGATGTAGGAGGTTAACCTTCAGTCAAGGCGCGTTGAAGTTTTGGTTTGTTGAGGACGTGATAACCAACGCAAATGGATGGAGACTGTTAGGGGAATTGACAGTGGTGTTTGCTTAGAATCGAATATAAAACCCCGGGAGAGGAAGACGTGAGCATCCAAGAGGTGAAGTGAAAGAAGGTTGGAGAGAGATGGTGGGTACGGTGGGTCCGAGAGTTGAAAGCTTAGCGAGCAGTGGGATAAAGTGTATCCCGAAGGGGTACGTGAGGCCGCAAGAGGAGTTGGAGAACATAGGGAACGTGTTCGACGAGGAAAAGAAGGAAGGGCCTCAAGTTCCAACAATTGACCTGGGAGAGATAGATTCGTTGTCGGAGGTTGTTCGAGGGAAGTGTCGGGAGAAGCTAAAGAAAGCGGCGATGGAATGGGAGTGATGAACCTGGTGAACCACGACATCCCTGAGGAGCTCTTGAATCGGTTGCAGAAATCAGGGGAAACCTTCTTCTCTCTTGAATTGGCAATAGAGGGGGTTCCATTTCAGCAACTTATTCGTATGCCAATCTTCTCTGACATTTCTGATGAGCTTAGGGAAGATCAATATTTAGCAGCAGAAGATTTCCTTCATGCCATTATCATTGGACTTTGGCGTACATTTTGGCATAAAAGTGGACCATTGCCATTATGTGTCTCTTGTCCGTCTCATATTGGTTCGAAGTTCAGTAGTGTTGAAAAGGCAATATCCAGGGGCAGGGTGAGGGAAATGCGTGGTTTGACTTTAATATAAAAAACTATCACTGATTCAAGATTTAAATGGGATCATATGGTAGAGTTTGCCTTATTCAAGCCAGAAGTATTCTTGGACAACGATTCAAGACTATCTTTTATGGTTTCCATATTCTTGTATCTCGGAGTTTGAGCAAGATTAGTTCTATCAACAGTGACTCTGTTTTCCTTCTAGTTCTAGATTCCAAATGTGGAGCAGTGATGAAGTTCAGTGGTGACCTTGGCAAACTGTATTTAATGAATTCAAGCGACCCATATTTATCCGTAGCTGAATAGATCAAAACTTATGCTAAAATTGGCATCACCCTAGTGGAACCAATATGGAACCGGTTAGGAAATCCAAACTGGGGTGATATAGGAACTCTACAGGTACTCACTAGTGCAAAAACGTTGTTTAACGTCAGCCCTTAGATGTCCGTTTCGTGAAAATCCGACGTCTACTAATGCGCGGTGGCATTATTGTAAATAAATTGGAAAACTAGACGTCATTTTCGATGTCAGGCAACGTCTATGACATCATAGACGTCGGACCTGCCACAAACTGACGTCCAATTGCCTAAGATATGTGATAAGACAGTCCATTGGCGTCGGCGTTTTCAGGGGACCGAAGTCTACTACGTGGCAATTAATGCTATACAAAAATCCCAGGAGCTTAGACGTCGGTTGGAAAGGGCACCAATGTCTACGTGACTGACAGGAAAATCAAACGTCAACCGGTTCAGCTTTAGACGTCGAATAGACGTCGGATCCCGTGAAAAAGCAACGTCGATTGGGCTACAATTAATGTTGTTCACCTAATACCCCAGGAAATTAGACGTCACGTAGTCAAACGCCGACGTCTAAGGCCTGTCTGGAAGGCGGGAAGACAAAAATTCTTCAATTTAGACGTCGTTGGTGAGGGTCACAGACGTCTACTTTCCTGTATTTTCACCAAATTCGAGGGTTGTAGACGTCGGCGGTTTGGGGCACCGACGTTAACTTCCCTGATAGGAAACCAAAACGTCAATCTTTTCAGCTTCCTAGACGTCGGTTTCTGGAGCAACCGACGCCCCATTTCATTTTAAATAGACCGCGGACTCTTCTCAAAATTCAGTTTCAATCGCGTCTTCATCTCTTCTCCTTTTTCTCCTCTTCGTCCTCTCCTTTTCTCTCTTGCATCCCAAGTGCGTGGTTTTTTTTTATGCTACCCGTTTAAACTTTCTTTAGTTTTTTATCGATTATCTTGTAGTTGAACTGATTAAAATTTGCTTTCTTTGTGTTGTGTTTTAGTGCAGTTTTGATCCTCTCTTTGGGTAACATAGTGCAACATTCTTCCTTTGCTGGTTTCCTCACAAGAAGAGTGGCGATCTTTTGAGTTTTCTAGTTCTTCCGACCAAAAATGGAACCTGGGTCCTTGTCTACTTCTCGACACCGTAATTTTTTTCTGTTGCGGTTGATTGATGAGAAGTAGCCATGGACCCAGATTCAGTTTTGGGTTGAAAGGACTGGAAGATTCAAAAGACGCAAGCTTTTTTTGTGAGGAAACTAGGGAGAGAAGAATGTTACACAATGCTACCGAAAGCCTGGATCAAAACTGCACTAAAACACAAAATTGTTGTTAGATGTCGGTTAAAGCCATGTTCGACGTCTATAACAACATAGTCGTCGGTTAGTGTCATTTTAAACCTCTTTAATTATTCATGTTGATGTCAGTTTAATCATAGAAGGACGTCTATACAGAGTAATTAGACATCGGTGTGTGTTTAAGCAGACGTCTATAGAGATGTCGGTGGATATCTGTAACCGACATTATGTTGGACGTCGATTCTGAGGAATTTCGACGTCTCATAGACGTCACCCGTTTAGACGTCGGATGTGAAAGCGACGTTAAAAGCCCAAATTAACCGACGCTAAACAGCGTCTTTGCACTAGTGACTACTGGCAACTTTCTACTCCATGGCACAATGGAATGGACCACCGCGAAAATCAGTAGCCTCGTTGATTTCAGATCACAGCCTCCGCCTTCAGAAGCGGAGGACAGAATGCTGCCTCATTGACACTAAAAATGCACTGGTTCCTTATCATGCGACAACCGATTATCAAGCTGGAGAGATTGTTGAGCTTGATCAAAATGAACTATTTTCCAATGGCCAATCATCACGCCTGAAGCTCCGGTGTGGAGACATATTGGTCTTGGATGATCCACAGCAGGGACAGAAAAGCTTTCAAATTCATGAATCGGTGCTTCCAATCGAGGAGAAGGAGAAGTACGCGAACGACCAAGCCTCTGGGAAGATTCAGGGGTATGGAAGCAAGCTTGCCAACAATGCCAGTGGGTAATTGGAGTGGGAAGATTACTTCTTCCACCTTGTTTATCTTGAAGACAAACGCGACATCTCCATCTGGCCAACGAAACCTTTTGATTACACGTGAACACTCATCATCATCATCATCATCGTTTCTTCGTTCCTTCTTCTACTTTTTATATGTTTGATTATAATTTCTTACATATTTATTGGTGAGTTTTTTTTTATAAAGTGAGGCTACAAGCGAGTATGCAAGTTAACTGAGGAGGCTTGCGACAAAGATATTGAAGGCACTTTCTATTGGATTAGGGTTAGAAGGTGGAAGATTAGAGAAGGAAGTGGGTGGAATGGAAGAGCTTTTGCTTCCGTTGAAGATCAACTACTACCCAATTTGTCCACAGAGTTGAAGCTCACACAGATATAGGTTCACTAACCTTCCTCCTTCATAACATGGTGTCGGGTCTGCAACTTTTCTACAAGGGCAATTGGGTGACGGTCAAGTGTGTGCCTAATTCCATTTTCATGCACATTGGAGGCACCATTGAGATCCTGAGTAACAGAGGTTGACATCAGTTTTTAACTTAAACGGATGTTGACATCCGTTTTTAACTTAAACGGACATTTATATCTATGGACGAAGAAGGTTTTTTTTTTTATAAAATTTTAACGTGATAAAATGGGAATAAAAAAATAGAATGAAGGGTAAACAAGAAAGGGGAGGTAGAGGACGCAATCAGGGAGGTGGAGGGAGTAACACCCACCTTAAAAATGTATATTAAATATTAAAATGTACATTAGTTTAAATATTCTGACTATGACATATATGCTAACCAATATTAAAAAAATAAATAGAATTAATTATATGATGAACACATTATTGATTATGCCTTGGTAGTGGTTTCTTTGAGACCATTTCTATGCTTATTTTGTTTATTTTGCTAGGGAAGTACCTGTGAAGTTTTGACATCCAATGCAATTGACAAGCTCATGAATTTGATGTAACATTCCGATTTTTGAAATTTAAAATTTATCATAGTGCGGAAACGTACGTAAAAAGAACTTATCCAATTACATTATTTCAAGTAATAAAATAATGAATAAAATACTCCCATTATATTGTCTTAACTTGTAAAATAAAATAGCTTTAATTGAATCCCAAGGTTTTTCTTCATCCTCTCTCGAGTTATCATACCTCTGGAACATCTGCAATGTCATTTGCTCACGTATAACACATTATACGATTATCGCCAATAATTTCATTAATAAACACACAACACAAACATGTATGGGGTAAGCTACCGATAAAACAATCATAACAACAAGATATATACATACTGATTATATCAACTATAATCAAACACACAACATGATATATACCTTCAGATTATACCAACCATAATCAAACACACAACAAGGTACATACCTTATGATTATATCAACTATAATCAAACACCCCATACATAGTAATAACAATAGGATTCATAATCCTCAAACATAAACAATTCAATCATACTGAAATACTCGATCCTCGATCCCCGATCCTTGAACTTCGATCATCGATCCTTAATCTCTAACCCTTGATGTCATCACTAACATGTTACACATAAACCCTTGGTCTATCCACTGATAATTAGAACGCATGCTAACTACTTACTATAACCATTATAGTAACACAACTATCAATATAACATAACCTAGAGCATCTCAACATGATTATCATCATAGGTACACCACCATCATGACTATCCCAGTCATGAACAACATCATAAGCATCACTGTACCATAATACCATAGTGGAAAGTCTATCTCACTCCTGTACCCTACCTCATCAATTGTAGCCGCTCCTACGGCCCACCTGTAGCCTCCCCTATAGAACATTTGTAGCCTCCCCTACAGATTATCTCCTTCTAATGCACACAGAGCAAAAGGAAACACTTATTCACAAATAAAACTAGGATTTAAGAGGTACAACAAGTAGACTTATCCTTCACTCTCATGCTCATCAACTACATACTCAGGTACATCCATACAGTCACTCATGCTTCACTCTCAACCATAAGTCAAATTGACCCTAAACATAACCACTAACCTCAATATCTTATTATCATCATGTTCCACAACTCCTTAGGCTTGGTTCATGCCCATTCTTCATCAAATTTACCATTTTTCACCAAAATGGATTGTATCAGGGGACTGCTGCAACTTCAGAGTTAGACTCATGCAACGAGAATCTAAAAAAATCAGATAATTGTAAGGTAAGTGATCGGGGTCGTACCCGAATCAAATTAATGAGAAATTAGAAATGCAATATACTAGGAAATCACTTCTAAGTTGTCTCTCAAGGACCAATATTTGATTCAGTCATTAGATCAGACACGCAGTGAGCAGGGGGTTTTGGACAGATTGTATGAACAGAATTACAAATACAAGGCACGAATTAAAATAGGTTAGTCAGTAGATCAATTGCAATACTTCTAATCCCAGATTAACAATAATTAATCGCTCCTCTCACCCCTAATCCAATAGAATTAATCAACTAAGCAAAGACTAATCTCATTTTCATAAAAAAAAATTAAGCAAACGCAATGCACCTTATTTAATCGATTCAACACCATACAAATTAGTTAACTAAGTGAGAATTAAACCTAATTAGACCCTTAAGCATGTCCTAATTGCAAGTGCAAAACAGATTAAACGTGATGCAAGGTAGGGCAGCACAATTACATTAACAGTGCAGAAATGTCATGGAAATGTTGCAATGACATTAATGACCAACCCAAACAGAATTAAGCTTTCATTAAAACATCACAGCAGAGTTAAGAAGAACAAGACGCAGAACAACAAAATGAATTGGAAACATAAATTGTAATGGAAATGGAAACTACAAAAAAATGCAAACAAATTGTAAACTGGAATGAGAAAGCGAGCACAGAACTGCAATACGAAATTGGATTCAAATGCAAAATTGAATGGAATGTGAAATTGGAAATACAAAATTAAGAACAAAATAGAAAACAAAATGCAATTGAAAACGGAATTGATTTTGGGTATTACTAACCCCTAGGACAAAAATGCCCTCCAAATGGACTTCTCCTAATTCACCAAAATTGGGTCCAATAAGTCAAGTCTAACCCAATTTACAGTAAAAACAAAATAAAAATAAGAATGAAATTAAAATATAATATTAACATGGATAATGGTAAATGATGTAGCAACATTCTTGTTGTTCCAAAATATGATTCAAAAATTGTCTTGTATATAATAATGAAAATAATTAAGACAAATAATTCAAATTAATTAAAATAAAAATTACTAGTCAAATTAAGTCCAAATAAAAAAATGAAATAATAATAAAAAATTAAAGACAATTCATTAATAAAATTCGGTACAGAAACTTAGTTAAGTAAATAAGATAACATACTGATTCATAGGTCACAAAATTATTATAGATCATATTATATATCTTCACTAAATATAAGTAATAGATTTTCCTTTCATGATCAGGATGGGATTGTTTTCTCAAACATCGTGACAACAGTATTACCTCTTTCACATCCTCACTTTATAATTTCTTTTAATTTGATAAGGGTGGGGTTGTTTTCTTTTAATTTTATAATAATTATATATAAATTGAACTACACTACAAACTAAATTAAATTGAATTATTTTAAATTAGTTAAAATATCATAATTATTTGTTGTTATTAATAAATATTTTATTTTAAAATATATTTTCAATGTATACTAAGCTATATTTTAGTTTAACAAATTTTACTTTAATATAATTAAATTTTAAAATTAAATTAAAAAGATTTTCTTTTAACAATTCAATTTTTTAAACACAGCGCAGTTTTTTAACAACAGTATTTGTAAGACCCATATATGACACTCTTCATATTTCACTAAAATGCAAACTACTATCTCTCTCAACTTATTCTTACGCTTGATATTGTAATTATTAGTTAATTATATATTATTCTGGTACACAAAATATTTTTATATTATTTAACAATTGATATAGACACTAACTTATATATAATACTTTTCTCTTTTAGTCCAAAAATTATATTTTGAGAACAAAATATTTTTAAAATATATATAATATGTGCTGATAAATAAAATATATAATATCTCATCTTTAATGATTGTATAATATCAACATTTTACAAAATTTAATATATCAACATTTTTTCAAAATTTAATAAATTTTATACAAGTTATCCTAATCATTTGAAACCAACTTGCACTATAACTTGACTTTATAAGACTGTGATTCAGAGTGATGAAGCCAACTTGCACTAGAACTTGACTTAGAAACTTTTGTGATGGATGTAGCAAACGTGCTTACAGTAGCCACATCATATTGATGGAGTCCCACGGATATGAGATTAAGATTCGTAAACAATTGTTTTATTAAGTTAATATATATTGGAAATTTAATCCATGGTTGTCTTCATGCATTGCATGTTTTTTATGATGCTATTGTAATTAATTTACTTGTAACTCTAACTAGGCTAAATTAAGAAAGTTGTTCCATTAATGTTGTGTGTGCTTTTCTTTTATGAGATGGATTTCTTCGTCATTTCGGAGCATCTGGTTATTGTGTCGGCCACCGCTGCTATTGCAAGCCTCATGTTGGAATTCAGTATCGTGTTACCAAGAGATGCTATCAAACGGTTCCAAGTGAAATATGAAAATGTTATCTTAGGCAATAGTTTAATTAAATTAGCTAGTTGTATTGAGAGTTAATATGTCTTGTGATTTAAAATTTGATGCTTTATCATTTAAATAGATTGAATTACTAAAATATTAATGTTTTTGACATTCATATTAATACACCTTTTATCTTTGAGTGGATGTCTCTTTATTTTGTCTTTCCTCTAGCTATTTTGTTTGAAGAACATATTCATTCACATGTGTTGTAATCTGATCCACGTTTGCCACTGATACAAGCAATCTTTGATTGATATTCTCTTATGTGATTATATTGATTTATTCATATATAATTACTTACGGATTTTTTTTGTATGTAATTAAATACGAATTTTTCAGTATATAATTACATATAGAAAAATCCATATGTAACATTATCTACAATCATTTTACATACAGATTTTTGTTCATATATAATTCGTATGTAACACCACATTAGATATGGATTTTTGAGCTTTCATACTGATTTTTGTCGTATTTGTGATTTTTCTTGTAATGGAAAATTTTCGCTCATTTTACCAACGAATTTACTGATGGATTTTCTATAAGTAATGTATATTTCATTTATCGAGGGATTTTACCGACAAATTTTTCTATCAGTAATTGGAATATGCATTATCGATGAATTTTACCGAGAAATTTTTCCATCTGTAAGTAAAGCATGCATTATCGGCAAATGGGCAGGAAATTTCTCGCTCTTTTACAGATGCATTTTCTCGTCTATAACTAAAATATGGATTACCGACGAATTTCATAAAATCTCTCGGTAAGTGCAATATGCATTATAGACAAATTTTACTGACGGGAAAGTTTGTCGGTACAAGCAATATACATTATCGACAGATTTTTTGATGAATTTTTCGTAATAATTTTTTCGTAAGTAAAAATAATTCAAAATCTGTCGGGAATACAAATTTATCGATAGATATATTTTCATTGGTAAAATTTCATCAATAATTTCAAAATTTTTTGTAATGGTATAAAAATTTCATCTCGGTAATTTCAAAATTTTTTACTAGCATAACTCAAATCTAAATAGCATGTGGAGACCTAACATTTACACTAAAATAAAGGAATTATTTCTCTTAGTATAAACCAATTGGAAATCTCACCGGTCATAATGGAGAACTATATTTTAACAATACTACGTAAAAACACTATAAAAAATGTTATTTAGTATATGTTCTTTTTTCAATTTGTGGAGATTTTTACACTACATAAATTAATTTGCGGGAATATTTTAAACCTCTACAATTAAAGTTGTTGCAATCGATTTGCAGATGTTTTTAATGACCTTTGGTATTAGATTTCAGATGTTTCTTTGTGGAAAATTTTAATCTCTTTTATTAGTGACTATTATTTTGCATAGTTTTAAAACTAATTCCAATAATAAATATAAATGAATAAAAATGAGATTAAGAACACTCCACTTAAATAAAACAAATATAAAATAAATGAAAATGAGATTTTAAACACCCTAATAAATAAAATAAAATAAATATCAATAATAAAGACAAATAAACTAAAAAATGAGGTTAATAACAGCTCACCGAATAAAAATAAATATTAAAATAATATAAATGCAAATGAGATTATAAGTAATACAAATTATTAACCTCAATAAAATCTTACTACATAAATCTTAAAAAAAAATCGTTTAAAAAGATAAATAACGAAATGAAAAATAGTAACCGTGGAATGAAAATAAGCATGACCATTTTTGTGTATATATGTGTGTATAAACGTCTTATATTTGATGAAGCTAAAATAACTACAAAGAAAACAATGTTATTCAGGGAAAAGCCAAAGGTAAATTTTGAAAAGATGGAAAGAAAGTTGGATTGCACGAGGAAGAAATAGATGATTCAAATAAATGGACATGAATCACTTTAAAAATGACATGATTATATATCTGATTTTTCTAAAATGACATGAATCACTTTAAAAAGCGAATTGTAAATTTAACTTAAGTTTATAAAACAAAATTATATTTATTTATATAATGTAATTCGATATATATTTAATTAAAATGATATTTGTAATATTATGGGAAAAGATTCAAGAAAAGGAAGAAAATCATTGTAACGAGTGGAAGAATTGCATTGACTTTTGGCAAGTTTAGCGTGGTGACTCATTCCATATTAATGTAGGATTGCCAAACACGTAAGAAACCATACTAATAATTAATAAACATGTGCAGTGTTAAGGAAGTTGATTTGATAATTTGATGTGTATAAAAGGGAAGGTGAAAGTGTGTGGAATATGCAGAGATTGAAGAAAAGATAGATATGGGAAGTGAGTATAAGAAATTGATGATTTTGACTTTTCTGATTGCTATTTCTTTTTCCGTCATGATGGATGGAGCACTCGCAGCACGACACCTCATGCAACTCGGTCTCCCCGATGATTAGAACGAGCTCTGCGCCGGTGGATTTCTCCTTTTCCTATGTACTCCTCCTCCTCCTCCAGGAGGTTCAAGGAGCACTGCCCCCTAAGTAAAAGGAAACTTGTGCCCTAATCTCTACACTCTCCTTTCCATTTCTCCCTTCCATCGTCTCCTTCCTTTTATATGTTTAATAAATGATTAGGGCATTCTTATAAATAATATATATTTTATGTATATCTTATATGCTCTCTTTTCTCTTTTCAGACTTATATTTTTAAATAATTAATTCATTTTACACACATTATTATTTTGAGTGTTACATAATTTAAAAAATATCTTATATATTAAATCATGGCTATCACACTATTACAAGAAAAAATAATGGATATTTCTTTTTATGTATAGTAGTAAAACTAATTCTATGCTCTTAACTTGGTTCGATTCAGATTTATTCTTTCTTTTGAATTTATTTCATATCCTTGTAGTTTTATTTATCCAGTAAATTGTTGTGCTAGACGACTATTATATTATTATTACTATTATTTAGATTGAAAACCTTTTTACCAATAATATTTTAACAATAAATTAATTTTGATTGCCAATCATTTTAATTTACATTATTCTGTCAGGATTTTTATTTATCGCAGTGATAGTTAATTGGTATAATGCATTAATCAATCAGATTAATTTTGATTATAAATGAATTTAATTTTGATTATTCTGGTAGAATTTTTATTTGTGGCATTGATAGTTTAATTGGTGTAATGTATTTCTATCAAATAAGCATGCTCTAAACAGAGGGCAGGAATCGGATTTTTGAGCATTATTGTATTAATTCATTGGAATCCCTAAAGTGCGGATTGGCTCATAAAATAGTTTTTATGTAGAAATTAAAATAAAAAATTCTACAATGGGACTTAATAAAACATTATTTTCACAAAAATAAAAAAATCTAGAAAATAATATTGAAAAAATCGTAAATTATCCCCTAAACCTTAAAAATGTATATTAAATATTAAAATGTATATTAGTTTAAATATTCTGACTATGAAATATATGCTAACCAATATTAAAAAAATAAATAGAATTAATTAAATGATGAACAAGTTATTGAATATTGTGGCTTGGTACTGATTTCTTTGAGACTAGTGCTATGCTTATTTTGTTTATTTTGCTAGGAAAGTACCTTGAGGTTTTGACATCCAATGCAATTGCCAAGCTCATGAACTTGATGTAATACTCTGATTTTTTATATGTCACGAGTTATTAAAGATTGGAAAAATTCAAAATTTATTATAACGTGAAAACGTATTTAAAAAAACTTTATCCAATTACATTATTTTTGAGAAATCAAATAATGAATAAAATACTCCAATTATACTTTTTTAGTTTATAAAATAAAATAACTTTAATTGAATTCCAAGATTTTTCATATCCTTTCTCGAGTCTATCATGTTTTTGGAAAATCTACAATATTATCTGCTCAAATATAACACATTATATGATTATCGTCGATAATTTCATTCACAAACACACAAACACAAACATGTATGGGGTAAACTACAGATAAAATAATAATAACAACAAGATACATACATAATTATTATATCAACTATAATAAAACACATAACATAATACATACCTTCTGATTATACCAACCATAATCAAACACACAAGATATATACCTTCTGATTATATCAACTATAATCAAACACCACATACATAGTAATAACAATAGGATTCTTAATCCTCAAATATAAATAATTCAATCATACTGAAATACTCGATCCTCGATCCCCGATCCTTGAACTTCTGTCATCAATCCTTAATCTCTAACCCTTGATGTTATCACTAACATCTCACACATAGACCCTTGGTCTATCCACTCATTACCACCCATGCTAACTACTTACTATAATCATTATTGTAACATCACTATCAACATAACATCACCTGGAGCATCTCAAGTACCGTGATCATCAACATAGGTACACCACCATCATGACTATCACAGTCATGAACAACATCATGAGCATCATCGTACCATGATACCATAGTGGAAAGTCCATCTCACTCCTCTACCCTATCTCACCAACTGTAGCCGCTCCTATAGTGTCCCCTATAAAACATATATAGCCTCCCTTACAGATTATCTCCTTCTAATGCACACAGGGCAAAAGAAAGCACCTATCTGTAGATAGAACCAGGATTTAAGAGGTACGACAAGTAGACTTATCCTCCACTCTCATGCTCATCAACCACATACTTAGGTACATCCATACACTCACTCATGCTTCACTCTCAACCATAAGTCAAACTGACCTCAATCTCTACTCTTCTTTCCATTTTATTTCTCCCTTCCATCATCTCCATCTCCTTGCTTTCAGATTTAATAAATGAATAGGGCAATCTAATAAATAATATATATTTTATGTATATCTTATATGCTCTCTCTTTCCTCTCCACCGTAGCAAAAATATGAACGTCCAATATATATTAAAATTGTATGCTATATTAAAACGGATTATTATTTTTTTTACATTTATAACGTTACACTAACAAAAATTAAATATAAAACACATAAAGAATGATGAAAAAGTATCAAGTGTTTAAAGCTAGCATATATATTTACTAGACTATCTTAAGAATAAAATAATAACACTTATAGTTTCAATATTTTATATTTTAAAATAATTTAATTCATTTTACACACATTATTTTGACTGTTATATAATTTAATAAATATTTTCTTTATATTAAATCAAAGCTTACAATCACTATTACAAGAAAAAACAATGGATACTTAGGTAGTAGATAAATTTTACATATAGTGTTCTTTGAGGATGAAATATATCCTGCAAATATACTTTCATCCTAGGAAACATTTCACACCAGTACTCATCCTCCAAAGCTCTTTCTACATAATATTTTTTAACCCTCAATTCAGTACTTGGTCATAGTTCTCTTTAGTCAAATCACAATTTATGTAAAAGTAAATTATAAATTACCAAGGAGAAATGGAGAGCCACTCTCAAAAAGCAAGTGGATTGATGAGTAGAAGCAGCACTACTTATTAAATTGCAAAACTTGCAACTCTCTGATGTGTGCCCTTTATGAAGAAGAGTATAGAGAGGTTCACGCTTACCAAAGTGCAAAAGAGATGTGAGACACCTTGCTCGTCACCTAAGAACGATTGAACAAAGTGAAATTAAGTAAGTTGAGTTTGTTGACCAAACAATATGAGCTATTTTCGATGCTTGAAAACGAAAACATTCAAAGCATGTTCAGCAGATTCCAGACGATCCATAAGAAGATGAAATCCCTAGGAAAGTCATATGATAATTTCAATCATATTAATAAGATACTCCGAAGTTTTCCTAGACAATGAAGACCTAAGGTCATAGCTCTAAGAACATCAAAGAATCTAAATGGAATGAGTCTTACGATAAAGTTGAGTATCTCAAAATAGGATAGGGAAGAAAGTAGGCTAAAAAATAAAAAGCTTATAGAAGATATAACAATTGCCATTAGAATAAAAACACCATATAACGTCAATGATTTTCGGCCTATCATGTCGAATTCGAGATCGACGTCATATCGGGAGACATTAACTTGACATCGGATTTAGAAAATTTAACATTAATTGACATTAGTTGAGGTCCGACATAGAACAATCCGATGTCAGACATAGAGAAAATTGACGTCGGATATTGCTCTATGTTTGACGTCAATTTATAGGTTCTTTTTTTAAAAAAATATTCCTCAATATTATCTTTCATTGAAACCATGAAAAATCAATATACAGCACAAGAATAAAACATAAGAATACACCACAAAATTTTCCAAAATTTTAGATGTAGTAATAATAAATAAACGTGCAATAAAGAATTAAAATGCAACAACCAATACACATAAAAAAATAGAAAATGAAACTAACCATGAACATGAGGCAGTAGACAGGTGCTGCTGTGAGGGTGAACAGAAGACAACCACCGTCGAAGAGGGAAAAAAGATAACTGAATGGTGCTCCAAATAGTGTCTATGCACGAAACTAATCGGTTCAAATGAAAAGAAATCCTACATAAAGTAAAAAATTAACGGCTTTTTGTGTTAAGTGAAGAAACATTACCTTTGGTAGTCGCCAAAGAGAATTCAATGGTGCTCCAAATGGTGTCTATGTATGAAACTAATCGGTTAAAATGAAAGGAAATCATAGATAAAGCTATTAATCAACGGACATTTGTGTTATAAGTGGAAGAAATATTACCTTTAGTGGTCGCTGAAAGATTCCCTAGAGACATTAGACCCGCAATGAAGAAAGTGCACAAAAAATAGTGAAGCAAGTGTTCTTTCTCACATACTTTAAATATCTTTACGCTCAAATTAAAGTTCGTTCCTCTTACCAACCTACGTTTAATGAGTCTCTTAAAATATTTTGCGCTCAATTTTTTATGAATTCGAAAACTAAAAGACTTCTGTTCTTTCACCAACAGACTTCAAAAAAGCAATTAACGTCTGTTCCTCTTAACAACAAATGTCTAATGGGTTTCTTAAAATATCTTCGTGCTAAATTTTTAGTGAATTTGAAAACGAAAAAACATTTGTTCTTTCACCATCAGACTTCAAAAAGGTAACTAACGTCTATTCCTCTAACCAACTGACGTCTAATAGGTCTCTTAAAATATCTTCGCACTTGAGTTTTTATGAATTTGAAAACTAAAAGACGTCTATTCTTTCACCAACAAACTTCAAAAGGCAATTAACGTCTGTTCCTCTTACCAACAAACGTCTAATAGATCTCTTAAAATATTTTCGAGCTCAATTTTTTATGAATTTGAAAACTAAAAGATGTCTATTTTGTCATTAACAAACTTCAAAAAGGCATGTTCCTCTAACCAATCGACACCTAATGGGTCTCTTAAAATATCTTCCCGCTCAATTTTTTATGAATTTGGAAACTAAAAGGCGTTTATTCTTTCTACAGCAAACTTCAAAAAAGGCAATTAACGTATGTTCCTCTAATAAACTGACGTCTAATGGGTCTCTTAAAATATCTTCGCACTCAATTTTCTATGAATTTCAAAACTAAAAGACGTTTCTTCTTTCACTAGCAGACTTCAAAAAGGCAACTAACGTTGTTCCTCTAACCAACCAACTCTAATGGATCTCTTAAAATATCTTCGCGCTCAATTTTTTATGAATTTGAAAACTAAAAGAAGTCTATTCTTTCATCAACAAACTTCAAAAAGGAAATTAACGCATGTTCCTCTAAGCAACCAACGCCAATCGTGTGATTTTGTTTACTATATTGCCATCGGTGATTTTTAATGTTGGGTGCTTGGTTATCCGACTTGAGCTTTAGACGTTGTACGCCTATTTTGTACTATTGAGCCAAGAATGTAACACGTATAGTATCCCTTAGGAATGAAAATGTTACCCTCACCAAAATACTAGGTAGAATACTTGAGGGGAATGCTAGGTTAGATCGTCTGTTAAGAGAAAGTAGACATCCATCCAACAAACAAGGTCTAGGTTATAGACAACCAAAGATAAAACATAATAATAAAGCTAACTATATTAGGTTTACTAGGTCAAATAATAATACATTGACTTTTATGAAGAATAAAATGTATTTGTCTAATAAACGAGGACCCAACTTGTTATGGGTACTTAAGAGTCAAATAATTCCCCTTTTAGATATGTTTGATGATCGAAAAAGAAGCCTTGTCATGGTACTAAGACAGTGGATGAACATCTCACATGATGGAAGAAAAATGTATATTCCTAAGCCTAAGGGACAACAAAGGAGTATCGATCACATTTAGAGGAAACCAAAAAGATAAAATCATAGGAATTGAAAAGATAGGTACAAACTGAAGTACCTGAAAAACACAAGTAGGGGAGTTGAATAGTGTTAATAGAAAACATTTTTATAACCCTTATGATATAGCACGCAAGCAATCGAGCTCTTGAAATATTTTTTTGAAAGCTTAGATGCTCGACTTAAGATATATATGTATAAGCATAGATAAGTTTCACTAGTGGGAAAACGCTGTTTAACGTCGGTTATTTTGAGCTTTTAATGTCAGATATGAAACCGACGTCCATTCGAATGACGTTAATTACACATCGGTCAGGATATAACTGACGTCTATGTAGACGTCGGATGTGTACATCACCAACGTCTACATAGACGTTGGACATTGTTACAATAGACGTTTATATAGACGTCTTGACTTAACTGACGTTTTCTGGGTGTTTTTTTTTAAAAAAATATTTTATTTTTCCAATAAAACCACACCTGAAAATCAGAAAATTGTGCCAAAACAATTCTTTATAATAAACGTTTGTGTTTCAGCTATAATTCAATCAAAGATAAAAAATATAAAATTATAAACTAAAACTAAACATAAGTGATGTTCAACAACAAATATAAGTCTTCCTAGTTCCAATTTTCCACAAGATAAGTTGTCCACTCCTGCCTTAGTTGCTTTATGGTGTCTTCGGGTAAAGGAGATAAATTGTTGAAGCGCTGCACAATTAAGAAATATTCATTATGGTTTGATATATGTTCAAAGAAAAGTATTGATTTGTGATCTTTTCAAAGTAAGCATGATTATTACCTCATTCCAGTCATCTGTAATGCCAGCTCGAATGATGGTCTTAATCTAAGACATCACATAGTACCCACATTCCCATGAATCCTGCTGCTTGTTACACTAAAATGAAAAACTAAATATAGTCAAGAATTAAGATCATTGAATAACATAGTAAATGAATTAAAACTATAAATGCACCAAACCTTTGGATACAGGACTTGATTTAGCTGACCTCAAGATTTACTGATTACTCTATTTACATTAAAACACAAACTAATATTAATATAGGTATTAAATCATAAAAATTAAGGCCCACATAAATTTCAAAGTCATTTTTGGCGAAACACTTACCTTTGAAGCATGTTTCTCAAGCCATTTTTTATCTTCCTTTGCAGCGAACATAAGAATACAACTGTTGATTTTTTGGGAATGAGGACCAACAGCTGCCAGTGAGCCCTGTTAGGAACATCATAAATATTTAGTAAACTAATTAAGTAAACTTTAATTACCTTTTACATAAAACAACACATACCCATCAATGTATGGCACAAGGTACGTCTCTGTTTGACTCAGCTATCAATGTTTTCAAATAATTTTGTTTGGTTTCAATTGTGTTACTAGAACGTCGAATGGTCTGAGGTTCAACAAATCCGTAAACGGAAGACCGACCTTGGTCTACAATGACTGTGTCTATGTACCTATACCAACAAAGTTAAGTAGTTACAAACTAGTAATCTAAATAAAACTTGTTCAGGTTACACGAAATGAAAGTGATTATAAATCACAATCAAATATGCACCCGAAGATCAATACAAAATGCAACTGCAAATTTTCATGAAATTTAAGACATGTATATTAAAATTGATATGTATTAATAAACTATGAAAAAGTTATTACTCTTCTTAAACTGTCCAACTAGACAATTGAATATTCAATTCTTGTAAATTATTATTACTATCTCCTCTCTTTTCATTTGTAAAGGGTACATTTATTCAAAAAAATCTGGAGATAGTAAATAATTTTTGTATTGAATCTCAAACGGGAAACTAAGGCTAATTCACAACAACAATATATATCTAAGCAAACAAATAATTACATATGCAACAAGCAAATAATATATTCAAGCAAACAAGTTGATATTAAAAGGAAAATTCTAAGAATAGGAACCTGGCAGCGTGAAAGTCAGTCAACTATCGAGAATTTCCACTGCACAAAAATTTAATCCTCTTAGCAACGAGAAGAAACATATCCTTCGTATGAGAAAAATAAAGCAAAAAAAAAATTATTTAACAATTATGTGACAGTGAGTCAAATAATAATGTATAAAGAAAGGAATTAAAATGATAGTGGGTCGTTATACATGTTTAACAAAAACTTATTTAAGTGATTTGATACATTTTTCATATCATAGGGACTAAAGGTTGACATTTTTAAAAGCGGAGACTAAACTGAACATCAGAACTTAACTTAGGGACCAAAAAAGGATTTAAACCTTTATATTTTAAATAAAAAATATAAAAATTAAAAATATTTTCAACATTTTTTCTAACAGGAGTATAATGCATTTTTTTTTGTCTTGGAGTCTTTGTAGTTACTATCTCAGCATAACAACCTCTTGTAAGTGACCCAAAAATACAGAGAATTTTATTCATCCGTTACTTATCTTCAACACACTTAATATTGTGAATCTGCTCGGGGCTTCAATTTTTTTTTCTTTTGACTAGTAAAAAAACGACCAACAACATGCTTTCTTACTCCAAAATACAATTCTATGTTGTATATAATTTTATATTATATATTGTTGAAGTCAATGCATAATACAAAAATTATTGTTTATGTTCTAACTTCTAAAACACATGCCTTGTGACCCATCAATAATGTACGAGGAAGGTGACTTGTAACAGACATCCAATGGAAAAGAAAGTCAATAAAAACCATATTTGTCAACTTAGACTACGATCAACATTCTCAAATCTTAAGTCACCATGTGGCCTTCTTACACCAATAACATACAGACAAATCATTATACACCAAGACATCATACATAATTTAGAATCCAAACCAAAACATCCATGTGTTCAAACATCATACAAAAGTAATTTCTTTGACAATTACATTAAGTTAATTTAAAATTTCACGACAAGAAAATCATTTATGCCAAAATGCAACCTAAATTTCATCCATGTGTTTCCCACTTCCCCAACACGCAAACTACTTCACAAACTCAATCCAATATTAAATCATGTGTTTCCCACTTCCCCACCACGCAAACTAACTTCACAATCCCAATATTAAATCAAAGAATAAAGAATACAAAAGCAGTTCACAAACCCAATATTAAATCATGTGTTTCCCACTTTCCCAACACGCAAACTAACTTCACAATCCCAATATTAAATCAAAGAATAAAGAATACACAAGCATCAATGAGAAATGGAACTACCAAAATCGCTAGACAAATGGAGGAGAGGCAACAACAAACTCAGAACTGAGAAGCGTCGAGATGACTATGGTGGCCCAATGCGCGAAATGAAGGCAATCAGAAAACCTTGCGCGAGTGAGAGCGAAACAAAGGAGGAAGAAGAGCGCAATAGCAATGGAGGAGGAAGAGCAGTTCTACGAGAGTAATGCGATGAGATGAGGCGTGACCAGGAGGAGGCGCAACAACGCCGTAGACACAGAGTGAAGAAGGTTGCGATGGTGGCGAAGCGTTTGCAAGGAGGAAGAAGTGTTCATTGAGGGAGGAAGAAAACTAAATGCTTGAAGAAAACTATGTTGGCGCTCCTGAAGAAGTAGTGGGAAAAACGATATTACCTCGATTCACCCTCTTCACCGAAGAAATAAAGATATACTGACTCGGTTTCCTTTCATAACCGATGCCTAAAGATATTAGAATTCAAACTATGCGCATCGGTTCCTCCACTACCCGAAGTAGAAGCAGCATACTGCATCCGTTAAAACTGAACCGAGGTAGTACAATTAAAGTATCTGAACAAATACGAGTGATGTCAAGTATATCATTAAATGCAGATCGCTATATGCCTCGGTTACTTCTGCAAACCGAGGGAGTATCTGCTTTCGCATAAAGTTGTCAGCAGTATGCAGTCACGTTTGTGCTTTTTGCATAGTAATATGCCTCGGTTCCACCTGGCACCCGTTGCAGTAGACGTTTTCGACATCGGTTCTTTGTGAACCGAGACCTATACTTTGATACGCTTCAGTTCCATGAAAACCGTAGCAAAATGGTCGATTTCAAAACTCTTGTTTTTACTAGTGGAGTTTTCTATAGGAAATTGAACACTAACGAGTCATAAATATAAGCAAACTATACAGAAGACTAAAACACCATCTTTAATGAATAAAAAATAGACCTTAAAGTAATGAGTTTTTAGGTATTCTTCTTATATATTGTTTATTCTTATAGATCTTGTTATTCATTTTATTTTATTTTATTTTTCTGTATTACAACCTTTCATGATTTTGTATATCTCCTTTCTTTCCTGTTGTACTTTAAATCAATATAATGGTAGTTCATCTAAAGTTGAAATTTGACCATCTCAAGTATTTGTTGTCATGCTTATAATGTAGCTTGAAGGAAGCATCATACAGTGGAGGGGGAAATATTACATTCAAAGGATCTCTTGACAAGGGTAGTAAATTCATGACGAGAATCTATCAAGGAGAGTTCAGTTTAAGCGAATCGCTTATCCATTTCTTTTATTCTGTAAGCCATCTTTCACCTATTGTTGGACAAACAGCTCCTCAATCTATCATCACATTTGGTCACTAGTTTGCTTACTTTGAATTCAAATTCAAATTGTTATTGGATTTAAGAGTGACAAGGTTGAACTTTAGACCTTTAGGTCATTCATAGTCTCTAATTCTGTGTCATGAACCAACTCCCTCGGATTCATAACCAGAAATAGTAGTTAGTGCATCAATATAAACAAAAATTCAATAAAAATTATGTTTTATCTTTCTAGGGAGCTGAATCTGGTTACTTATTTCAAGGAAAGGAAGTGGGTATCTTTCCTTGACTAAGGGAATAGTGGACATGCAGACTAGTTCACCAAAAGCATTATATATAACTTGATATTCCTAAACGTGTCATGTTTTCTTAGTTGACTGATGTAGTCTGTGGCAAATGCAGGTGAAATCTGATAGCAATTCTTCTTTGGGAATCATGCTGAAGTTCAGTCTACTGTGAACAGATCAATGTCTCTGCTACTCACTTCCCATGGAATGGATCATGTGTCAAGTGCATTTAGCAAAAGTAATCAGAACAAGTGAACACAAGGGAAATGCCCCTGGATGGGTTATAAATGAAGGTTCAATTGAAATGAAAGGATATGTTCTGACAGAAATCCATGCTTTGTGCTACAGGTCAAATGCTCCACCCAAAGAAATGGAACTGAAATCAAGACCATTAGGTCCTGATCATGCTGTTGTGGCTTCCTCAACTGATTATTTTGTTGTTCTTGGTCATGTCACAGTCAAGACTTCCAATTATAAGCCAGATTTGTGTTATCTTTTCACATTATTTTACTAAAAACTGTACTTAACTAAAAACTAATTTGTTTAAAATGAACTATAAAATAGTTCAGACAAACTGAACTGTTTTTTGTTTTATCAAATTGAATTGTACTGTACTAAATTGTACTAAACTACAATATAAACTTAACTGAACTACTAACTAAATTGTAAATTGTACTAAACTACAATATAAACTGAACTGAACTAGTAACTGAGTAGTAAATGGTACTAAACTATAATATAAACTGAATTAAACTACTTACTGAATTATAAACTGCCCTAATTTTAACTATAGTATACTATTTTTACTTTTTTTAGAGGAAAAATACTCTTATTAGAAAGAAAAAAAAACCACTTGAGTATATAAATTAATTAGTCTATGTATAAATTGGTTTGTAAAATTTCATCTCATTAATTTTTAAGGTATAAATTACATTGGTTTGTAAAATACCCAGTAATAGACAGTGGTTCTTGCCTTAACCACGACCTAAAGTCTTTCTTAAAAAAAAAATAAAAAATGAACCACTTTCTACCGCGGTTGTGGTAACAACCGCGGCCTATTCCCCTGCAGTTTTTTAAAATAGCAGGTGTGTTTTGTGATATCCAATACCACAAAAACAGACCTGCATATCAAAACATGTATACAGATTCAATTTCAACAGATCAAACACATGTTCAAATGTATTTCAACATCACATAAGTACAAAGTCTAATAAAATACAATATAATCAAATGCAATGTTTAAAACTAGTAACTAAGAACTATTATATAATCTAACTATATACTTTGCTGCAACTTTCCTCATGAATGATAGTGACTTCTCAAGAACTGGTGTAGTAGTCTTGAACCTCTGCACAAGACAATTGATATTAATTAGTATATATGAATTCTAAATTTTGGAAAAAATCAAAATTTGTTAGATTTAAATATTATCGTTTCCCAGCTTCTTGTGATATGAGAACGAATAATATGAGTCATCCAATACATTACATAGTATCCGCACTCATATGACCCATTCTGTCTGTTACACTACAATATATCATCCCAGTTGTAAATAGTTAGTGAATAACATTAAAACAAAACAACTATAACAAAGTATGGCTTTAACATATGTCAAACCTTAAGAGAAATCCATGCAATCTTTCCTCTGTAAACTATTGATTTCCCAACCATCATCAGACTTGCTGGAATAAAACTATATATTAAAAAAAAAGAGTTTTAACATTCATTTATATAAAAAAGAAAGTCCAAACATTGAGGTTCTTACCAATCAACTAATTGTCTGAGATTTGCGGGAGCGGGCCTGTGCAATGAGCAGAACCATAAAGCATAGCTCTCATGCATAGAAATAACAAGAAGCTGCCAATAGCGCATGAAATTCATAATAACTTAACTATTTTATATTAAAATCACATATGGAACTTTATTATGTTAACAAAGTTCACTTACCCGGATATATAAGGCAAAAAATATATTTTCTTGCCGCTTGCAAAACATCTTATTAGATTTGTGTTGATCTGATCAAAATCATTTGATTTATGAATGGATTGGGGATCAATGAATCCATAATCATCAGAGCGCCCCAACTTGTTACTGACCCCGGACATATACCTGAAATAAAAAATTAACTTTGATATAAGGATACTTGATATATAAATCAATTTTATATATAAATAATTGCTCATAGACTTACATCATCCATAGTTGAATAATTGAAATATTCAACTCTTGTGTTCCCGACGCAAGCTCTCTGACATCTTGGCTATGAAGGTATAATGGGAGCTTAGAGGTTGTCCTAAATACATTAGCATCATATTCAACCTCCAAAGGCTTATCTTCAAGGATGTCAGCAAGTAGATGCAATGAACCAAGAGGATCATTCTCAGATAGAGGAATCTTCTCTTGTGCTTGCGTCTGTTGTTACATGGAAAAATAAGATAAGTTTTGACATCAATAACATGTAAACTTTAAAATTGAGAAGTGTAAAGTAGAATTTCATACCGAGGGGTCAGAAACTGAACCAACCAAATGTTTAGGCCAAGCGATAAAAGTCTGGAATGCATGTTCCACAGTGAAAATCTCATCTGTGGGCAGAGGAACTGAGGCATCTAGTACTATGATTTCGTCCACTGAGACCTTCACCTCATCCTCTGATAGCTTCATACCATGAACAACAGTCGTTGCCTTAAACATTATTCCACGAGCTACCAGGACCGTCTCGGTATCGTCTAAAATGTATAGCAGACATGGACTACCATCGTCCATGTCATCCCCTGGGATGGCTGGTGCGGAACAACTTCCTTTCCCGCTTCTCCCTGTCAGAGTAAATGTTAAATTATACAAAAGATAGAAATAATTGCACATAAATGTTTATTAACTTTACCTGTGGGAGGCACAATATGTTCCTGTTCCTGTACAGGAGATGGCACCAGGCGCATGCCATAGGTCTCAAACTGCTGCTGGAACATGGAGCTGCACTCACTATACAATTCAGCCCTGAGCTCTGATCTAACCTTGTTTGTGATCTCGTCCGTAAGGTCCGCTCAAACCTTTTTTGTGATCTCTTGTGTGAGCCTTTCTCTTTGTGCTTCGTTGTATGCATATGAAGGCTCACGAGAAGAACTCCTAAAATAATCTCTAATTCCTACTCCAGGACCAGCAGCACATACACGTCCAGGGTGCTCAGGTCGTCCAATCGCAGCAGTAAGAATATCCTGGCGACCCTCTAGAGTGAATTGACCTTGGGAGCTCTGCTCAACCAAGGAGTCCTGTAACATTACAAAACACCATTATTCTTTAAAAAGTTCAATGTAGTATGTATAATTAAAATTATTATTATTATTTTAGGAACAGTAATAACTTACAATTCTTTTAGAAATTTCCCGTGCAGTGTCGGAAGAGTAGGTGCCCGATGGTCTCATATGAGCCAACTTCCATTTTTCATGTCTGGAAAGTGGAGAAGGAGGCTGAGAGGGGCTACTGTTAACGGAATGGCAAGCGTACCATATTGTTTCAAGTAATATAATTGGTAAAACCCAATATCGTTCTGCCCAAGAGACTCGAAAGGCCTTATCGTTCGTGTGAATTAAAATCGTAAGACTTGTAGAGAAAAATTAATTGGTGGGAATGCAAAGACACAAAATAAACATGCAATGCGTTTGATTCAATTGACAAAAAAGACTATGGATGAATGGAGTTATTGGGGGTTTACAATTTCATCTAATCCGCTCTCTCTTATTTACTCCTCTTGTTTAAATTGTCTTATTATCATATTGTTACGCAAACTTTTTTGGCCTACCCTTAACCTGATCCCTCGGTTAAAAGAGCCTATTACTAATTACTGGCTTGTTATCCCTAGCCTCCCCTAGTAACTAGCAACGCATTACCAAACAGAAGCAAAAACAATTGCTCGTCCTACCCCCTATCCCTAGGTGGTATTGCTTAACCAAGGAATTACTCACCAGTTCATGACATTACTGTACGGCCCCGTATCAATAAAGGCAAACAACAGTTATCGAATGAGTTAAACGATAAAATCTTTAAGCACAGATGAGAACCCAACAATTGATAATAAACGCATATGACAATCATATAATTAAACAACAGTTTCAATAAAAGAGAGTATCAAAAGATTACATTGTTCCCCCAACAACAAAAAGGGTTTAGTTCACCATTGTCATGGTGAATCTAGATGAAAATAATGGAAGAAATGGAAAACAAACCCTAGATAAGATGAAAAGGAGCCTAAACATCCAAGAGATCCTCTCCAGAGAGTGAAAAGTAGGTCTGGCCGCCCTCTTCTGTCAAAAGAATGAGAATGAAATCGTAGCGCTATTTATAGCTGAGGAGCACTACGGAAAATAGGCCCAAGCCCATCTGACAACCGCCCAGCGTCGCACTTATGCTCCCCGGCGGTTTCCCCTAAATCGCGCCACTGCTCGGCGGTTTCCCCCTATATCGCAAAACCGCCCGGCGTCCACCGCTGGGTGTCTCCTCCTCGCATCTGACTGCCCGACGGTGAATCCTTGCCGTCGGGCAGTTCCTAGACCCTTCTTTTCTTCAGTTTTCTTCCTCTGCCTTGAGTCTAAGACCTTCACCTTCAACTCCAATCTTCATTTTCATCAGAATTGCTGCAAAACAATGCAAAACAAGCATAATATCGCTAAAAATAGCTTTTGACTCTGAACTGACTCATTTATTGAGTTTTACTTGATTCTAAGCTCACTCTAAGCAGTAAAGAGAGTAATTTAGTCTAAAATAGCATATGAAAATAATGGTTTTTCAACTGTTATCAGCTACCACCCTCAGATGGTGGTCTAGCATCCGCCTTTTGCTTGAGGATTTTCTCCTCAAGCTTCCTATACCCACCACGAGATAATAGGTGGGGGTTTTTGTTCTGAGCATTTGTTCCTTGTACTACCTCTAGTGGATCTGGAAGGGGGAGCCTCATCCCCTGAAGAATGTGGATGATCCATATATCTGTCAACATAAATAACAACATGAAATATTAATAAAAGACTTATGTAATATCCAATATGATACAACATGAAATATTAATAAAAGACTCATGTAACAACAAGAAATACTTATACAGAAATTTTAAATTCATACATAAAAATATGGATTGATCATATGTATATTCCCTCATCATGATCTGACCGAATTGCATGTACATCGTCGTCAACTAGAGATTGTTCATCCAAATTTGTTGTAGTTTGAAATGAATGGTTGTCAGCAATATGAATATTAATCAAATTTTCTTCGTTAACTTCAATTTGTTTTTTTCCTTCAAGAGCGACATACCAATGGTCAGACGCAGGATCTTTTACATAAAAAACCTAAGATGCTTGATTTACCATGATAAACGGTTCGTCTCGGTAACCCACCTTTTGAAAATCAACCAGTGTCATACCCGATTCATCTATTTTCACACCACTCTTATTGTCAAACCACTTACATTTGAACAATGGAACAAAAAACTTGGTGTAATCAACCTCCCATATCTCTTCTATTATACCATAATATCTCATTGATCCAAGTACAGGACATTGATATTTTGATGTGGAAAATTGAAGCGACTCAGCTTCTAAACTGACTCCACTATTTTGTACTGTGCTTTTATCATCCAAAGTCTTCGTATAGAATGTGCAATTATTGACTTCATAACCTGTACAACATATGACATCAAACTTTAAACCGTTTGCAAGCCACAACAAAGTTTCAGAACAATGTGGCTCTTTGTCAATTTCAGATTTGAACCAAGACATAAATGTTTTATTATGTTTCGTCAACTGACATTTCTCTTATTGTCTTGGATTTTTATTCTTTACAATGGCTTTGTGTGCTTGCAAAAAAGGTATCACCTCATCTGTGTTGTTCAATATATAAAGATGCGCTTGCAACAATTCTTCGCGATCTTTTGTCACCATTTTAACACCTGGAATGCTTTTACTTGTAGAACATTTGGAAGACCATGATGTGCGAGGAACTCCAATTGGATTCATTGATGTCATGTAATCTGAACAAAACTCGATATTTTCTTCAGCAATATACCTTTCAATCATTGAACCTTCAGGACGATATGAATTTTTAACGTACCCTCTCAAAATCTTCATATAACGCTCAATAAGATACATCCATCTTAAGTATATCAATCCGCACAATTTGATTTCTCTAACCAAATGAACAAGTAAATGTACCATGATGTCAAAAGAAGATGGAGGGAAAAACATCTCTAGTTGACACAAGATGATAACAATCTCTCCTTGAAGTTCATTTAACTTTGTAGGATCGATGGCTTTACTACATATTGACGAGAAAAATGAACACAACCTGTTTATGGTCTCCCTAACACTTTTGGGCAAAATTCCACGAATAGCCACCGGTAACAATTGTTGCATTAAGACGTGGCAATCGTGAGACTTCATGCCAACAAGCTTTAAGTCCTGCATCGACACTAAACTCTTCATATTTGAAGAGTATCCTTGTAGTACTTTGATACTCTTTAAACATAGGCAAAAACTTATCTTCTCTTGTCTAGACATTGTGTAACATGCAGGGGGCAAATAAGTACGTTTACCAATCTCCTTGGGTGCCAACTCTTCTCGGATATTCATGTCAACCAAATCCAAACGAGCATTCACTCAATCTTTTGTCTTTCCCTGAATGTTGAGTAGTGTACCAATCATGCTATCACACACATTCTTCTCTACATGCATCACATCTATGCAATGTCTAACATCTAACTTTGACCACTATGGAACATCAAAGAATATTGATTTCTTCTTCCAAGGGGTCGTTACAGATGACTTCTTGGATGTTTTCCCAAATACATGATGTATTTTATTAACTTTTTCAAGAATTTGAAGGCCAGTAAGTGGGTTTGGTGCTTCGCCCCTCTCTTGATATCCATTGAATGTTTTTTTTAACCTTCGATATGGATGATTACGTTTTAGAAATCTCCGATGACGCAGATACACTGTCTTTCTTCTGTGTTTCAATTGATGAGCTGCAGTGTTTTCTTCACAGATAGGACATGCTTTATGACCCTTCACACTGTATCCTAACAAATTACCATAAGCTGGAAAGTCATTAATGGTGCAAAATAACATTGCACACATCACAAAAGTTTCATATGTGAATGCAACAAATATTTCAACCCCATCAACCCACAATAACTTCAAGTCTTCAACTAGTGGGCTTAGATAAACATCTATGTCATTTCCAGGCTGTTTTGGACAGATATCATCATAGACAACATCATGTACTTCCTCTTCATGCACAATGTAGGAGATAAGTTGTAAATTATCAATATAACTGGCCAACAACTGTGATTGGTACTTAGATTACCAAATGGGTTCATTCCATCAGTGGCTAAACCAAGCCTAAGATTTCTACACTATTTACCAAATTGGGGGAATTGTTGATTAATATTTTTTCATTGCTTTGAATCAGCTGGATGACGAAGCAGCCCGTTAATTTTTCTCTCATATGCATGCCATCTAAGGTTTTTAGCATCTTTGGGATTCGCAAACAAACGCTTAAGTCTGGGCACTATTGGAAGGTACCATATACAACTTTCAAAGCAGATCCATTTTTTTCTGTCTGACCATTATCTTCACTGGTGTTTTTTGACTTGTATCGTGATAACCCACATTTTGGACACTTTGTTAAAAATTCAAACTCTTTCCTATATAAAATGTAGTCATTGGGACAAGCATGTATCCTTTTATACTCCATACCCATTGGACAAAGAATTTTCTTCGCATCATAATTACGAGTGGGTAGTATATTTCCATCTGGCAGCATTTCATTCAACAACGTCAACAATTATGTAAAACTCTTATCAGTCCATCCATTGCTCGCCTTCAAATTCATGAGCCTTAACACCGCTGACAAACGTGTGAACTTAGTTGAACCGACATACAAATGTGTTTCCGCATCAGTCGACATCGTCTCATACACATGAGCTTTGGCAAAATTTTCTGCTCCAACATCGCGGATCATGTCCTCTAATTTGTCTTCATCCGGTCGATCTTCTTCTATGGTGGAATCAATAACATTTTCAGTTTGGGAGTCAGTGGGAAAATGTATTTCTTTGCCGTGCCATATCCATGTTGTATAGAATCTTAGGAAACCATCACAGATAAGATGCTCTCTAATTTGGGTTGCGTTCAA
This sequence comes from Vigna mungo, assembly GCA_036885675.1. Lineage (NCBI taxonomy): Eukaryota > Viridiplantae > Streptophyta > Magnoliopsida > Fabales > Fabaceae > Vigna > Vigna mungo. Next base: position 54,832,056 of record CP144700.1, read on the forward strand.
CTTTATCCCATTCAAACAGTTCACACAAGGACATCTAAACTTCACTTCATCATCACTTCTCCCGTCATTACGTTGCGCAAATTGTATAAATTCCTCTACACCTCTCTCATAGTCAGCACTAATGCGTGGTAAATTAATCCAATTTCGATCCATTCCTAAATATTACAAAATTATAATAATACAATTTTCTATATAAAATTATCAATTCAATCATACAATCAATTAAATCATACAATCATACAATTAATAAGCATTCAAATGATCAATTCAAACATTCAATCACACATAATTACATATGGGAATTATCACAGTTCGTCTATGATCAAGTGGTTAGATTTTTGTGGATTGGGTTGAATGATCAATATTCAAGTGTTAGATCACTAATTTGGTCAACTTGAGCCAAAGGTGTTGTCAATGTGAACCGAGTTTTTGCACTAATTACGTCGACTTTAGCCAAAGATGTTGTCAGTAAGTGAAAAATAGAAGAAAGAATATTAAGAGTAGTTATTAGAATAATATATTTTTTACAATCTCTATTTTATGCTACTACTTTACTATGTAAATTAAGGAAAAAATTTAAATATTATAATAAGATTGTTAACTACGTGTCAATTTTTTCTTATTACGTATGCTACTTTATTTTATAGAAAAATATTTAATATTCATACTAACTTTAATTTTATATTCATTTAAATACATATTATGTGTGGTTCATAATTAAAAATCATATTAAACAATAATATAAATTATGTCTATATAAAACCTACTAAATTATACTGCATATAATTCAAAGTTATGATAGAAACAGTGCAAAGAATCAATACATGCTAGAAGGATTCTATTTGGATAAACTTTTTCATAAATCGTAATAAGGAAAATTAAACAAGTTCTCCCACAAAACTCAAATTAATTTATGCATAAAATAAAATGAACTTTTGGTAAAACTAAATTATAGCACTTTTACAAATTAATTAATGTATAAACTAATCTATGCCAAATGAAAGAAACTTAGTTCATTTTTTTTTTCTCTTTTTTCGGAGAAAAAGATATTTTAGTCTATATTTTTTGTTAAACATGGATGAGATCCTTATATTTTTAAAAATTGATAAATTTAGTCTTCCAAAGAAATTAGTTCCTCCTTCCTAAAAATTCAATATCTTTCTAAAGTTAGGAGAATCTAAAAACAGTGTATATATGCTTGTTGAAAATTTTCTCGGAACATGGCTTAGATGTTGCATTCTGAATATACAGTGAACTGTAACAACCAAGGGAAATAACCAACTGTCAAAACCAGATTCAGCTATAGTCTATACACATACTCATTCACACGGTCCACACGTCCTGCACTAATAGCCTTCAAAACACAATAAAGCCAGCAAAATCATATTATTTATCAGAATTCTAATTTGCTGTCACAAAAAAAAAAAGTTAAAGTTGAGCAATTCCAGCAAACAAGAAATCATTCAAATGCGTGATTATGCAACAATTTCAGCTAGGATCGATACCTCTAGTTCCAACAGTTAAAGAGTTGTTGTTGTTCCAAACAGGAGCACCAGAATTTGTAGTCCAGACGGGAGAATTAAAAGCGCTGGATGGCCGGTACTGCATCACACAAAGCACCAGTAAGCAAACAGAGTCCAATACCCTATTCACACCACAGTAATTGCTCCACAAAGCACAAATTTCAAAGAGTTCACGAGTTATAGTTAACAATCAAGAATGGAACAGTTGAGATAAATGAAATGGCGAAACCGAAGAATTATATGCAGTATAATTTAGTAGGTTGGGGCCAATTTGTATGAATAGTTTGTCATGAATCATGATTTATGCATAGAAAAGTATTAATTAAAATCATAAAATTTTGAGCTCTCAATGGAAAATGCTTGAGCAAGGGTGAAAGATATTATGATAAGCCAAAGTTTTGGAGAGCCGGTTTAATTGTAAAGAGCATAATGCTTATGCTCAGTCAGGGCCACGAGAAAAGGGAGGAATAACATGAATATTTTATTTGTGATTTGTCTGAAAGCAAAGAAAGAAGACAGTAAGTGCTGCTATGCTTTTACTCACACATACCACAATTTTTCTTTATCATTTTTAAGATCTTCGTTTGTCACCATTTCAAAAAATAGTTTTAACAATATTAATTGAAAAATAACTATAATGTAATTAAGAAAGAAAACTTATTATATATAATAATTTTTATTTGCTCATTCAAGACTCTTTATTAAATTAAAAAACTTAAATGCTAATCGGCATCCGAAGAGGAAGGAGCTCGAATAGTAGAAAAAAATGGATGAATGGATGAAAAATTTAGAGTTTTTAATATATTTTTTTAATGAAAGGTAAAATAAAATAGTATAACTTATGGGGGATGCAGAAAGATAAAAAGGGGAGATGCAGGATGAAGCCATACTAAATAGTTTCACACAATTGAATTGGCCTTTTGTTTTTGGTTTTACAGCTGCAGCTCTTTGGTTAGAGCATTCAACGATAAGTCACTATCTTAGATTTTTTCTGAACCAATATTTACAATATCAAATTCAAACTTTCTTTCAAAGACCAATTTACTTTTACCACTAACTCATCGTCCTAACGTCAATTATTTGTAAGCATTGCGCATAGGTGTTTTAGAGAAAAGGGAGTAGGAACCGGGTTTGTATAAAAACCAGAATGAGTAACGTCAATTATTTGTTGGTGGAAGCATTTTGGTCGTGAAATTATCAGATATCAATAATCTAGAAGAACCTTAATTCTGCATAACAATGTCATTTTGATTTTTGCTACTTCCGACAATGACGATCATCGGCAACGCATCAATTGAAATAAAAAGGAAGCATAAAACCAATAGAAATCAAACAATCAGACATATATTGAAATCAAACCCATATTGGTTCTCTTCGCAAAGAAATTTGCCGCAGCGGAGAAGAAGGGGCGCGGGGGCCGCGGCGGAGAAGCAGGGGCCCAGCACCGAAGCAGAGGTCTGGCAGAGAAACAGGGGTGCAGCGAGCAGAACGGCGGACGGGGGAATAGCCAGCGTCAATGGGCTGACGGAGGGCTCACAGCAGAACGGAGGGCTCGCAGCAATGGAGGTTTCCGATTTTGGTTTTCTGAAAGCTTGGAAGACGAACACGGTTCAAAATTTTTTTTAACTTATTTTAACCATACTACAGCGGTTAACACTAAAACTGTTGTCATATGTTGGAATAGGCCGCGGTTGTTAGGGGAACTGCAGCCTATTCTCATTAAAAATAAATAAAAATTAAAATGAAATGGCAATTTTGAAAATTTTCAGAAACATTTTTGTCGCGGTTTCAACCCAACCGCAGTCTATTGTCCCTTTACTTTCAGATAAACATTCAACTGCCTCCATAAATGTTACATAGGGAATATGCTGCGATTACTGGCAGAACCGCGGCCTATTCCCCTGAAAATTTATTGCAGGGCTGACTAAATGTGAATGTCAGAAGGTTGCAAGGGAATATGCTGCGGTTGCTGGCAGAACCGCGGCATATTCCCCTGCAATCTTCTGACATTCTGAGAGTTGTCAGCCCCTAAAATAAATTTGCAGGGGAATAGGCCGCGGTTCTGCCAGTAACCGCGGCATATTCCCCTAGCATTTTGTTCTTTTTCTGACGTGGCATCAAAGCATAAGTTTGACTGGGGTATAGGCTGCGGTTCTCGGGCCAACCGCGGCCTATAAGTTCGTTTTATTTTCAAAAATGCCACCGCCTAGTATTATGCTGCGGTTTCTGGTGAACCGTGGCATAATGTGCGCTGTAGAAAGTCAATTTTTTACTAGTGTATAGACGTCTGATCCCGCCACTCCGACTTCAAAAGCACTTTAGACGTCAGTTATTGGGGGAACCGACGTCTAAACCCTAAACCCAAAAATTTCAAAAGTCACTTTTTGGCTCCATATAGACGTCTGATCCCGCCACTCCGACTTCAAAAGCACTTTAGACGTCAGTTATTGGGGGAACCGACGTCTAAACCCTAAACCCAAAAATTTGAAAAGTCAGAGACGTCTATATAGACATCTGAGACGTCTATATTGAATCACCATCAATGAGGAGCAACCTTAGAAACGTCTAACCTGTATGGATCAGACATCTATATAGACGTCTGACCTATATACACCCGACGTCTATATAGACATCTGACCTATATAGGTCCGATGTCTATAAAGATGTTGGATCCAACGTCTCATTAACGTCACCCGTATAGACGTCGGAGAAAGATCAGACATTAAAAACCCAAAACAACCGACGTTAAACAGCGTTTTTCCACTAGTATATATATATATATATATATATATATATTATGGTGGAATTTGCAGGATAGTCACGTAAGGGTTTATTCCCATGAAAATGATGCATGGTTATTATATGTATATACGAAATTACGGAAGCAATTATGGTATGGTTAGATACGATCGTATGCGGCAAGTGATGAACGTAAATTAATAATAACACTGTGGGTTCCACTTCAATAATTATTTTATATATATATATATATATATATAAAATAATTATTTTAGGACGAAGTGATTTTTTTATTATATTTCAGTAAGACAGTACAGTTAACTGTAGTTAATTGAACTGAAAATTTATTAAGTTCAGTTTTTAAAAACTGAACCATAAAACAGTATATTTCAGTTATAGTAAAAAATGTTCAGTTCTTTTTAGTATAATATAGTACAATACAGTTCAGTATTTTTTGCCCAGCCCTAATTATTCCTGTGAATTATCATTTGAATCAGTTCCAATTTCCAAATGCAGTCAGACATCTCTGCATAATTCCAGGATAAAAATAAGGGTCAGAGTTGTTGTATATAATTACACAGATGTATACTAAATTATTTTTGCAATTTGATTATTCCTATGCAATTGAAAAACCAGTTCCCAAGAACTGAGCAACAGCTCTTGAGAAATTTTTACCTCTTCCATAGATGGCTCTTGAGAAATAAGGATCTACATTTGAAGTTCGTTCTTCAATTGAGGAAGAAATAATATATTCATGCTCAACGTCTTCATCATTGCATCCATTAGAGAGTCTCCTCCACTTGATGGTTATTTTGAGTGGAAATAAATAAAAATAAAGCCCATCAACACAGTTTAATATGAGGTTAGAAACAAAATAGCAAAATCACAAAAGTAACATTTCTTTTGTTTAATTGAAACACAAGGGCATTTCTCAATCTTTGGTAAAAGGAACTCGGGTTCCTCTGTTTTTGCAATGGGAAGTGCCAAATATGGACAATTAGGAAATCCACATGCGAAGGATAAGGCAGTACCAGCGGTTTTGAGAGAACTCCAGGCAGTACCGGCGGTTTTTAGTAACCCCTAGAAGTATCGGCGGTTTAGACAAAACCCCGAGAATTTCTGATGGTTTTCAGAAAACTCCTGCTATTTCCGGCAGTTTTTGAAAAAACTCCGCTATCACTACTACAAAATTGCTTATAGATAGCGCTTTTTTAAATAAGCACTATCTATAGATTTGATAATAAATAACGTTTGTTTAAATAAGTGCTGTCTATAACTATTTAACATTATTTTTTTAATTTCTAATCTAAAATAGATCAAATAGATAGCATTTTAGAGAATAAGCGCTCTCTATTTTAAAAATTTTTAAAACACATTTTCATTCCAGTTGTCTTGCTCCTTCCTTCGTTCATTGTGCCCTTTTCATCACCTATCACCTGTGCTTGAGGCAAGCTGTAGGGCTTCGTTCATCTACTAGGTTCCGGAATCAAGTTCCCTCCTTCTCTTCTCTGGTTCGTTTCTCCTTTATCCTTTTTCATGAAAATGCGTTTTTCATATCGCGTCATACCTTCAAAACACGTTTTAATCGTGCTCACTAACCGTTTTTGGACATCGTGCTCATGTGAGAGATCTTCGTCCAGTCAGTAAGTTCTCTCGTGTTCTTCTCCCAAACTCTCTGTCCGATATGTCTCCAACTATTGCAAGTTGTAAGATGGGGAAGGTTGTTGATGCTGGTACTCATTTGTCAAAACCCTGTATGTTGTATTCTCATTTTTGCATTGTTTTCTTTACATTTTCTAATATTTGATTTTGTATTCAGATCCCCGTTCAATGCAGTCTGTAGAGAAAGACTATGTACTAATTCCAATTTTGCATCATTGGTGTCCCCTCTGTTTCGTGCTTGCAGCGTAGAAGCCATTGCTGGACCTTCCAAACCCTAACAGAGTCACATAGTCAGTTGCAATGTGATGATCGTTCACACGTGATGCTACACGACACGAAGATGAACACATCCAACGACATCATGACACAGTCGACTTCGTCGATAGCGACTTAGTCGTTGGGGCTCAAAACCTATTTCAAATCTCCCGAGGCAAGATATAAGCTTTAATACGAGAACACTCACTCTTCCGGTCTTCTTCATCACGCCCATGAAAAAAAATCATTACTCAGGTTTTCTCTAAATCTGACTCAATTCTCTTTGACATGAGGCTTACTGCCCTTTTTGCTATTGCTTGTGATTTTTTGTGTTACGGTTGTAGAGACTCGCTTTCTTCCTTGCTTATTATGTTTAATTTTATAATCTATCTTTTTACATTGTTTTTTTTTCTGCTTTGATTCATTCCTAGGTGTTTCCTTGATATTCATTATATTCTCTAATCTTGACTCATTCGAGTTCTGATTTTCTCTTCTAAATTCAATCGTTGCGATAATTTTTTAGGGGAATGTTGGCATTTTGATCAGCAATTTGAATTCTCAAAACAAGGTATTTCTCTCCTACTCCCTAATTTAACTTAGTGTCATTTGCTTTTGTTATTTGGATGATCCATTTAGTTTGACATACTTTCTTGCTTGTGCTATTATTAATATTTTCATTCAGCAGAAAACCACCATTCTGTCATGTGTAGAGTTATTTGTTTATGTGATGTCCAGTAATGTTTATTGGTTGATAAACTGACTATTTTATTTGGGGTATAATGTATGTACTAATTTTTATTTCGTTTCTCCCCTATAAAATTTTTGTATTACTGGCCCATTTTTATTCCTCAGGCATGCCTCAATGCAACCAAATCCTCATTGAATGAAAAATGGGTTAAGAGGGAGGTTGCTGTTAGGGAGGCACTCATGAAAGGCAAATGGCTATAGTAATTTATAAGGTAATTTGAGGTTATACTGCACAGAACATTGTTTAGAAAAAATATATTAAATAAGCATAATGAACAAGGAAAAGGCGTTGTTGCATTATTGTTTATCTCGTGATTCCATAAGTATAATATTTTATGGTACTTCAATAAGCATGAGTTATTCATGCGCTGTGTTACGTCACATTATATTACATCTTATATATAATGATTTTGATCAACAATACTAATTTTGTGATACTTCAATAGGCATAATGATTTTTTTTACAGCATATATTAGTTACGTCTTTCTATGATTTTGATCAACAGAAATAATTTTAATATTAGAACTAAAGTTTAAGGCAGTGGATGTTTAGCAACTTCATATTATGCTAATGTGTGTTGTGTACGCTAATTTTTATTATTGAAACAATAAAAATTGTTTATGCCTAAATTGAAGTAGAAGCTTAGACGACAAACACTTATTTTTAACTGATCATTCTTTTTAGTGTTTAGATTCTCTATATTTTATCTTTCCTATTATGAGAATCCATATTTTCTTAATGTAATAACAATCTAGTTATTAATGTAATAACATTTTTTACTCAACTTTCCAGTAACTACCAAGATCAAACGTAATGATTTAATGATTCCTTGCCCTCATATGAATATGTTGATTGCACATGCCCATAACCATTACATAAGTGACAATTATTTTATCTTGTCTTAAGGGAACTATAACATACTCTAAAAGAGGGACAATTCCAACATGTACATATTATCTTCATTGTTATAATTTGTTATAATTAATTTGTAGTAAAATATTAATTGACTAATTTTATATTATTTTTCTTTGTTATAGTATTTTTCTAGGTGCAGATCTCAATAATATTGTGGCAATCAAATCATTCAAGTTAGAAAAGATTGGTGTTTATATATCATTAGTACATGCTTATAAGTTATGTTATAGTGATGTGCATGCTTAAAGGTACATATAGGTTATATATGTTATGATTGTATATATTGTCTCGTAAAACAATATATGTCATGACAAATATTAGACGACTCAACGATTATATTTTGAAATATTATTATACAAAAATTTTTTATTCATAATGAACATTCTTTTTGAGACTTTTGTCTTTATCATATTTTTTCTTGATATTTTATATCTTTTTATATATATAATAGAACCAATAGACAACAAAGGTTTTTACATAATAGAACCAATATTTATATTTTCTATTGAAAAAATATTTTATTTTACAAAATCTTTTATTAAGAATTTATTTTTTTTAAAAAAATTTAGACCAATAGGTAACACTTATATAGAAAAACGCTATCTATTGGTGTCTGACTATAGATAGCGCTTGTTTAAAAAGCGCTATCTATGATAAAAAAAAAACAAGCGCTATCTATGCACTTTTTTGTAGTAGTGTATTTCCGGCGGTTTTACAAAAAACCGTCGATACTTACTTGGCGTCGCTCGTTTTCCCTACGGTTTCCGCAACTGCAGGAAAAGTACTTTCCGGAGGTTAAAATCGCCGGTAATATTGAAAAAAACCCCGGTAAAATTTCTGATTTTTGTAGTGATAACATATTAAAGATGGCATAGAGATGACATGAGTAGAGACATAAATGAATTTAACATCTAGAAGCTAAAACTGAAGGGCAAAGTATCATGCAACTTTCAATATAAAGGAACATTAACCACATCTTAAGAGCTTCCTCTAATTTCTTTATACACAAAAACAAGGAAGTCTTCCTCTCCATAAAGCATCCTTACATATTTAATAAGTTATTATTTTAGTCATTTTTTATAGATATCAACGTCTGTCCATCTTTCAATACCTTTTCAATTTAGCATTTTGTCAAATAGCATAGAAAACAAAAGGAATGCTAAATTATAGAATACCAGACGAAATTCTTTATAAAAAATTATATTACTAGTAAAAATGTAACTACATTTCTATGCAAGGAATATTATAAGACCATAAACAGATAGAAATTTTATGCTATCAAAAGGAAGTGTAAATCTCGTTGGACAAAAGGACCCTAGCACTCAGTAGATAATAAACAAATGTTCAATGGTAAAAACTTACCCATTCACCAGGGCAAAGAGAACGATATTACTTAGCTAACTTGTCCCATTCTGATGCACCTTCACCCTTTGCAGCTACACATCTGCACAAGAATTTGGTATATTAAAATAAAGTAACAATGTTTGAGAAATGTAAAGAATGAGCTAAATAGAAATAAAAGTCAAATATATATAACTCACCGATGATATTCAATGTATCGGGTAAAGCAATGCCTGGTTTGATTTGTGGTTGGAAAACGGAAATCTGCTGGAGCAGTTTCAAGCTGGAAAATAATAGCACAAATATTAAAACATTGAAGGAGTGCCCACCTTGCTTATCAGGAACTTGTCTAAAGCAATCAATTGTAGTGCAATGAATATCTGACCTGCTCTGTAGAAGGCAAAGGAATCAATTTAGACGAAAATGATACTTAACAAACATATCTTAAACTGTAAAAGATCAAAACATATATTCACACACCAACAAATCCCTCTCCAATCTCACTCTCACTCCATCCCCACCCACCCTTCTTATATCACACTTCTCTCAAACAAAGTTCCCACATACCCTTATTACTGCCGCTACCCTTCAATACATGTTGCAACATCATCATCACTTTCCAAACCCAATGGAACAACACATATATAAAAAAAAAATACAGTTATTATGTTAGGTTCCTAAATAGTGAACCTAACAAAAACTCTCTCAATAGCATACAGAACAACTAAAAATGAAAGAAAGAATTGTATTATTGCCGAAGAATGGATAGTCATTGTACAAAGCATAGGTTTGGGAGCATAACCTCCCTTGAAGGCATAACCTCTCTTTACAGGTAACAGACCGGACTTTACAAAATATACTTCATAATCCCCCATGACCCATACCTGGGTCTTATTTATAGACAACCCATTAAGAGCGATCTTTGACTTTCTCCTTCCAGGCTCTAAACCAGTAGTAAGGGCTTCCCTCCTTGCTCACAGACGCTAATCGTACCTTCTACTCTTCTGCTACTCCTTGAATTTCGAAGAATCGCTCTTCCCAATTGATCCAGTTCAATGGATCTATCCCTTCGAACACGGGCAACTCCACCCTCTTCCTCCAATTGAACCGCTCACCTTCTCCGCCCTTAATTTCACCCTCGTGTCTCGTACTCCTATTGGCATTCATAGGCGCCTGATTGTCGTCAGACTGTTGCCCTTGAATGCGGTGTCGTCCCCCCGATAATCGCCTCACTTCTTAAAAATCCTGGCATGTGGCTGCCGAGTCTTGTCGAATTGCCGTCTTTTTCACCTTCATTTCCTCCCTTGACGACTCCATCTCCGCCTTGCATCCATCCATTGACAGCTCCATTGCCGCCATTCGTTCCTCCATTATGCCTTCTAATGCGCTTAATTTTTCCCCCTTTCGTCTTCGCTCTCGTTCCTCCCCCGAGCATTTCCTTCTCCTTCTCTAATTCTCGTTAACAGTACGTTGATCATCTAGAGACCCCAGACTGCCTTCTAATCCTTTTTCCTGGTTCCACACCCTTCCTCCAAGAACTCGTAAGAGTTCTCTAGTTTCCTGCCGCATTTCTTGCATATTTCTTTTCCATTCTGCTAGCTCCCTTTTCTGTTCGCTGCTCCTCCTTTCCCAAGAATTGTCTCTTCCTTCCATGTTCCCTCCCTTTCTTGACCACTTATTGATCCGTTCTTAACCCCTCTCCTAAGGATATCCGGTAGGTCAGACCAATTTGTTAGGTTCCTAAATAGTGAACCTAACCAAAACTCTCTCAATAGCACACAAAACAACCAAAGATGAAAGAAAGAACTGTATTATTGTTGAAGAATGGATAGTCACTGTACAAAGCATGGGTTTGGGAGCATAACCTCCCTTGAGGACATAACTTCTCTTTACAGGTAACAGACCTGACTTTACAAAATATACTTCATAATCCCCCATGACCCATACCCGGGTCTTATTTATAGACTTCTTCCACCTTCCGTTCTAACCCATTAAGTCATCTCCCCAGTATCCTAACATATTATTATAAAATGACAATACACTCTATTCTTTTGAATGAAAGAGAATTATGTCAAATCAAATTTAACTTAAATATCTCAAAGAATGACAATAATCGAAGTTAAAACACAAACATGGGAAAAGAATAACTATCTCAAAGCTGACCTACACAAGATAGACAACAGATTATGTAACCAAAACTACACAATTAGGTATTATTATTTTAACCCATCTCTTCTATCCTTTTATGTGTGGATCCCCTGAAATAGTATCAAGTATATAGAAGTATTTAATTTAATTAACATGTCATAAGAACAATCTTCTACCCTTTCCCTTTGATAATGACAACAGCAACAAGATTTGGACAATCGTATCCCACAAGACCAAAACCAAGGACCAAGAACGATAGTTCCAATGAAATATTAAAATAATAAAATAATAAAGACAAATAAACTAAAAAATAAAGTTAATAACGCCTCATCAAATAAAATAAATATTAAAATAATATAAATACAAATGAGATTATAAACATGTAATACAAATTTTTAGCCTCAATAAATCTTAAAAGAATTCGTATAAAAAGATAAATAACGAAATGAAAAATAGTAACCATGGAATGAAAAGAAGCATAACCATTTTTTTTTTTGGCTATGGTTCTTTTGGTGTTAGCAAAAGAAAATTGTGTATACACTACAAAAATAATATATTTTAACAGGGATTACTTTCTGACGGTTTTTGAAACCCCAAATATATCCGGCTGTTTATAAGCCAAAACCGTCCCTAACGGTTTTATGTTTTTAAAATAATTTTTCGGGTTAATAACTGTAAACCCTTCTCAGTTTCTATTCGTTTAGTTTGGAACTTTACTTTTCCTTTCCATCTTCTTCCAAACTCTCCCAATCTTTAAACTCATTTTCAGTTCCAAACTCCTCCTTCACCCTCCACAAAACCCTAGATTCCACAGATTCCAATTTTCCAGGCTCTGCAACGCATTCGTGCCCGACCCGTGGATTCAAATCCTCCTTGTCCTTCTCCACGCGACTGACGCTGTCCACTAGCACCGCTCATGCCTTCAGAGAAACGATGCACCACTTGTCGTCACCGTAGAAGCGCAAGCACAACGCAGTGCGGCGCTCAGAATGCTCGGATGCAGCGTCATCGAAGAAGAGGTTTTAATGGCGGTGGGTGACGACGTGAAAGGGGGAGAGCAAGCTGGTGACACAGCGGTGGACGTTGGCGTCTCCGAGATGCAGCTTCACTTCTACCTTTATTGGGAAAGAAAGGTGGGAGACTGAGGCTAGGGTTTTACAAGGAGAGGCCGATACGATGCGCCTTGAAAGCGGGATTTTCACCGCTGCGATCCAGCTGACGGAGGAGAGAAGTGGTGCCAACAGGGGCGCGGTAGTGGTGGCAGTAAAAACTAAAAAGGATGATAAAAAAAAAAGGTTGTATTGTATTCACTCGAAATGTGGGTCACAGGTGAGTTTTATTTTTTTAATCCTGTTTCACTTTGTTGTATATCACTTGTACTTTCCATGGTAATCATGGTTTTGAATCACATGGTATCGTTCATTTTTCTAGAACGATCTGGCAAGAGTTCTATGGTTCTTGCTTTCCTTCAAAAGAATTTTCACTTTTGCGTCCTTGTAGTTGCAATATATACTTTGTAAATAACTTGTAGTATTTGTTTTATTTTCTTGTTATTTGCCTGGATTGTTTTTTTTTTTATTATTTTTTGGTCAATTGCTCTATTTTCATAGTTTGAAATGTGTTTTACTTATTTGGCAAAAGAAGAGAGTTGAGGAGTGAATGGACAGAATAATCTTCGGAGAGAAGATTTCCAATTATTTCCGTGCCTCAAACTACTACCTTTTGATGCTAATGGTCCTGTATTTGTGAATGGCCTATTATTTCTGCACTCTTGGCTCTCTCTTTCTCCTAGCCTACTGTCTGTATACTTGTGATATTTGGGCCGTTAAGCTCTGGGATTTATCAAATGTAAATGACAAAAAAGAAAAAAACTGATTTCATTTTTCAGTTCAACATGTTTAAGACATATATAGGAAGTTTCTTCCTTTTAGTGAATTTGACCTTGTATTCTGCCATCGGCATTGCAGTATGAGATCATACTACCGTAGCTGTTTAGATGTGGAGGAGTGCAACTTATGGACATACAAATATAAGCCAACGAAGGCTGTTGAGTTAACTTTTAAAAATGTTAAGGTTGCATGCCTTTTCAATTTTATGATCTGAATTTCTACACTTTTTGTTGTGAATTTAGGTATGTGAGAATGATGAATCTGTTAATTTCTACGGAGAAGTTTGTCTAAATAATTATTGTATTATTATTTAATGAAACAACTTTACAGTCTACTTATTTTACTTGACTCGGATGGTATGGTTCATTGTAAAATAATATATAAAAGAATGAAAGCCTAGTGTTACAAAAGAAAATTAAAAATATATGGTATTAATTTGAAGTTTGGACTCCTAATTTTAGCATTTTCTATATGATATTGCAGTTTTTGAGTGGACATAATGTTTTAATTTTTATTAAAATATTACAGTGACTTCTTACTAGTCAATCTGTCTAAACGTAAGGAATTGCTAAACATTGATATGATCAATGTTGAGTTTCTGATGAGCATATATATATATATATATATATATATATATATATATATATTTTAATGTTGAACAGAAATTTTCAGAATTTTAGTTAGGTATGTAAAAGCATTTAATGGGTCATTGCTCATATCTTTCTGCAGGAGAAAAAACTTGAAATGCTGGTAGACAAGGATCTGAAGAGCAACTATGACAGAATTGAACTTGTGGAAATGGTTCACGTGGCCCTCTTGTGTACTCAGTATCTTCCAGGGCATAGGCCTAAAATGTCTAAAGTGGTTCACATGCTCGAAGGTGATGGACTAGTAGAAAGATGGGCAACTTCACAAAGACATCTTTGTATTTAATTTTTAGCAGAAAGATGAGCCACCTCCTTCTTTGTATTTATTGAGAACCTTATAGTTCTCCTAACTGTCCTAAGACAGTTATTTTGTTTATTTTTCCGGTTTTTGTTTTCTCCATGGAACTCTATATATAGTTCCTTCCCCCTCTTCCCTATGATGTATGAAAACACAGTATTTCACTTTCATGTTTACTGAAATAAGAAAAGGGTTGGTTTTTCTTATCTATCACGTTGCAATCTACATTTTTCTCTTCTACGGCGCCGACAACCACCGTGTCTGAGCGTCTCCGGCAGCCATCCGACTGCTTCTCTCTCCATCGCCTCTTGCTCTCCTTTTTGCTCCGTTCTCTCTCTTCTTTCTTTCGCGTTTTGAGTTATGCCACGAAGGCAAGACTCTCTCAGACTTATTTCCTCTGCAGGCCGTCACATGCAATTGGGCCATTCCAGTTTTAAGTGCACAGTATTGGGCCATGCTTAATATGGTATCAGAGCAAGTCTAGTGCCTGTTCTGCTTCCGTTGCTCCTCTGTTGTTCTTGATATCTTCTTGGGCCTTCTTCTTGCTTTCTTTCTTTCACCATGGATCAAGCAGATCAGGCATCCAACCCAGCAAGCCCCTACTATCTACACCCAGGTGAAAACCCAGGCCTCACACTCATTACTCAAGTTCTTAACGAAAATAACTATGCATCTTGGAGCAGAAGCATGAGGAGAGCTCTGCTTTCCAAGAATAAGGTGAAATTCATTGATGGAACCATTAAAAGACCACAGAAAACTGATGCTGCCTATGACGCCTGGGAAAGATGCAACATGATGATTTTATCATGGATCACGAAAACATTGTCTCCACACATTGCTGAAAGTGTGATTTACGTTGAAGAGGCTAAAGAATTATGGGGTGAGCTCATGGAAAGATTTTCCAAGGGAGATTACTTTAAGATCTCAGACTTGTTGCAAGATATACATGTTATCAGACAAGGTCAAAGAGGAGTGAGCCAGTTTTTTACTGATCTAAAAATTGTGTGGGAAGAGCTGGAATCTTTGAGACCTATACCTACTTGCACATGTGCCACCCCTTGTAGCTGCGATTTATCTAAAGTTTCCTTGAAATATAGGGAAGCCGAGCATGTAATATGCTTTCTGAAGGGATTAAACGACTCTTATAGTACTGTGAGGACACAGATTTTGTTAATGGATCCCCTCCCCAATGTGAATCGGGTTTTCTCGCTTATCATCCAACAAGAAAGACAGGAAAAACAAACTCCTACAGAGACCAAGATTCTTGCAAATGTTGCAGAAAGAAATAGCCAATGGAAGCCTGATCAGAACTGGAGAAATCAAGGAAGGGGTGCTGGATCACGTGGTCAAGGCAGAGGAAGGGGAAGAAATCCTAATTACGGAAAACAATGTTCATATTGCAACAAAATGAACCATACTATTGACGAATGCTACTCTAAACATAGCTACCCACCTTGGTATAAGAAAGAAGATAAAAGAAACGATTGGACGACTGTCAATGCTTGCCAAAGCAATAGTGAGTCAGAGGGGACTCAGAAAATTCAACAGATCAACAATGCTAACAATTTCAATCCTTTTACACCTGAGCAGATGCATAAACTACTCAAAATAATAGACAAAATTGATGAATCACCCACACACAAAGTCAACCCAAGTCCAGAGAAATGAAACCGAGAACAAACAAGGTAATTTTTCTTGGATTGTTGACACTGGTGCTACAGACCATGTTACACATGACAAAGCTAACTTTGTTACCTTCTACAAAATTAAACCAATTTCTATCAAATTACCCAATAACACTTTACTCATTGTTGAACATGCTGGAACAGTTCAGTTTACCAAAGATTTTGTCATTTTTAATGTTCTTTATATACCAGATTTTTGCTTTAATTTGATATCTGTACAAAGTCTTATCAAAGATATGAATTACAGTCTAATTTTCTCATCTAAGCATTGCCAGATAAGGGAGAATTGTACATTGAAGATGATTGGATGTGCTAACTCCTGGAATGGGCTCTATTACCTACAAGATTTCCCTAAAGCGGATCAAAGTTACACTTCAAAACTGTTTGTTCTTTTAAGAATGTTGATGTTAACCTATGGCATCTTAGACTTAGACATCCAGGATACAAAGTTGTAAGACACATATGTGAAAAGTTTCCTTATGTTAAGATAGATACTAATTTTGTTTGTGACACTTGTCATCATGCTAAGCAACACAAGTTATCTTTTCCAAAAAGTATTTCTGCCACTACTGAATGCTTTGAGATTATACACTGTGATATATGGGGCCCTCTAAACACGATTTTTGTTCATGGCCATAGATATTTCCTCACCATAGTAGATGACTATAGTAGGCATACATGGATCTTTCTAATGAACAATAAGGGATAGACAAGAGACTTATTGCAGAATTTTATCATTAAAGTTAAGAATCAATTCAACAAAATGGTTAAAAATATTAGATCTGACAATGGACCCGAATTTAAATGTGAAAACTTTTATGACTTGCATGGAATTAATCATCAGAAAAGTTGTGTTGAGACTCCTGAACAAAACTCAGTTGTTGAAAGGAAACATCAGCATATACTCAATGTAACACGCAGTCTCCTTTTTCAATCTAATATACCTAATGCTTATTGGTCATATGTTGTTGGGCATGCTGTCTATTTGATAAACAGAATGCCCTCACCCATTCTTGATAATAGAACTCCTTATGACATGCTTTATAATGAACCACCTACTTACTTAGATCTCAAAGTTTTTGGATGTTTATGTTTTGCTTCTACTCTAGAGAACAACAGAAATAAACTTGATCCTAGAGCTAGAAAAGGGATTTTTCTAGGATTTGAAGGTGGTGTTAAAGGATACATTGTGTTAGATATAAATACCAAAGAACTTTTCAGAAGCAGAAATGTTATATTTCATGAAAATATCTTTCCTTACAGTGATGTGCAAGGAAACAGACAGGAAACTATCACAGAAGAAGAGAAAGCTGACTCTCTCAATGATCTTCTAAGGGATTATTACCCCTTTGTTGGAGACAGACACGAAGACTTAAATGTTTTTAATAAGGAAGAACAGCAACAGATCTCTACTGACAGAAACAATAACAACAACAACGCCACTGATAATCAGGAAAATCATGGAAATAGGAGATCTGTCAGACTCAGAAAGACCCCAGAATACCTAAGAGACTACGTCCATCAAGTCAATCAATCCCTATCTGTGAAAAATAGTTTTAAAACTCCTTACCCAATTTCTAAACTACTATGTTGTGATAATTTGTCAGCAAAGCACTCAAAATACACCATGGTAGTCACAAACAATAAAGAGCCGCGGACATATAGTGAAGCTAAAGTGAAGAGTGAATGGGTGGAAGCTATGCAAAAAGAGATTAAAGCTTTGGAAGACAACAATACTTGGATCCTAACTGAGCTGCCATCAGGAAAAACACCCATAGGGTGCAAATGGGTATATAAAACCAAATATAGACCAGATGGCAGTATTGAAAGGTACAAAGCCCGTTTGGTTGCAAAAGGATATACTCAGCAGGAAGGAATAGACTACCTTGACACCTTCTCCCCTGTGGCCAAACTTACCACTGTTAGGCTTCTCATTGCCCTTGCAGCCTCAAATAATTGGTTCCTACATCAACTAGATGTTGACAACACCTTTCTACATGGTGATTTAAATGAAGAGGTCTATATGCAATTACCCCCAAGACTGAATACCCACAAAGGAGGACAAGTTTGTAAGCTGACTAAATCTCTGTATGGTTTAAAGCAAGCAAGCAGACAATGGTTTGAAAAACTATCTTCATATCTAATTTTTGTCAATTAACATCATTCTAAATCCGATCACTCACTGTTTACTAAAAGAACTGCCACTGGTTTTACTGCTTTGCTTGTATATGTGGATGACATTATGTTGGTAGGGAATTCTATGGAGGAAATTAACAGCATTAAAGAACTTTTACACAAAAAGTTTCGAATCAAGAACCTTGAGAGCTAAAATATTTGCTTGGACTTGAAGTAGCTAGATCCAAAAAGGGAATTGACTTATGTCAGAGGAAGTATGCCTTAGACATACTTGAGGAAACTAGAATGCAGGGTTGCAATCCTTCTTCTACTCCTTTCCTAAAAGACACAAGTTCACTGTACAAAGAAGACAATTATCTGGATAATCCTGAATCCTATAGAAGATTGATAGGGAAGTTACTCTATCTTACTAATACCAGACCCGACTTATGCTTTACTATTAATCTTCTTAGTCAATTTATGCAATCACCCACCTATTTTCATTATCAGGCTATTCAACATGTTCTCAGATACATTAAATCCTCACCATCTGAAGGGTTATTTTTTGCAGCTGACTCTCCTAAGCACTTAAAAGCCTTCAGCGACTCTGACTGGGCAACATGTCCCAACACAAGGAGATCCAGTACGGGATTCTGTATTTTTCTTGGGACGTCTCTCATCTCCTGGAAATCTAAAAAGCAGAGGACTGTCTCCAGATCCTCTATTGAAGCTAAATACAGGGCACTTGCAGCCACTGTATGTGAAATACAGTGGCTCCACTCTCTCCTACAAGATCTTCAAACTGAAGCATCCGGAGTTCCTGTTCTATATTGTGACAACAAGTCCGCACGCCACATAGCTCATAATCAGAGATTTCACGAACAGACCAAGCATATAGAGCTTGACTGTCACGTTGTTCGTGAAAAATTACAAGAGTGTCTTCTGCATCTTCTTCCCGTTCGATCCGACGAACAACTAGCCGATATTTTCACCAAATTTCCGCATCGCGTCAGATTTGGAGTTATTGTACCCAAGCTCGGACTGGTTAGTATACACCGTCAAGCTTGGACTTATTTCCTCTACGGGCCGTCACATGCAATTGGGCCTTTCCAGTTTTAAGTGCACAGTATTGGGCCATGCTTAATAGTATTAAAGACAAACTTAGTCATTTACCAGTTTAGAAATAAAGCTCTTTTCTTAATCAAAATGTATGCTCTTTTTTTCGCTTTTTTTTTTTGTAGACTATTTGTAGGTGAAATAGACTATCAAATTAGGAGTTAATCACGTTTTTGATCAATTTTTTATTAATAAAGTATTTCTTGAAAATGCCCGGCCCGGTAATTACCGGCGGTTTTGGAAAACCCCCGGTAATTACCGGCAATTACGACGTCATTTTTTCCAGTGGTTTTTGTAATCGTCGGAAACTTATTTAGGGAGAGTAAAATCTCCGGTAACGTTAAATAAAACCTCTGGTAAAATTGGGATTTTTTTTAGTGATATGTGCATAAACGTCTTATATTTGATGAAGCTAAAATAATTACAAAGGAAACAATGTTATTGAGGGAAAAGCAAAAGGTTAATTTTGAAAAGATGCAAAGAAAGTTGGACTGTACATGGAAGCAATAGATATTCAAATAGTTGACAGTGTGGGGGAAGATTATTCAATAAATTGTGCCCTTTAGTATTAATTAAATTTCACATATATAATTTTATTATATATCTGTTTTTTTTAAATGACATAATCACTTTAAAAAGTGAATTTTAAATTTAATTTAAGTTTATAAAATAATTTTATAAAATAAAACTATATTTATTTATATAATATAATTTGATATATTTTTAATTAATATGATATTTGTAATATTATGTGAAAAGATTCAACAAAAGAAAGAAGATCCTTGTAACTAGTGGAAGAATTGCATTGACTTTTTGCCAGGGTAGCCTGGGGTAGCTTGGGGTAACTATGAAGCCTTGTAACTATTTAACCATTGTGGTGGCTCATTCCATATTAATGTTGGATTGCCAAACACGTAACAAACCTTATTAATAATTAATAAAAATACTAAACATGTGCAGTGTTAAGGAAGTTGATTTGATTATTTGATGTGTATAAAAGGGAAGGTGAAAGTGTGTGGAATATGCAGAGATTGAAGAAAAGATAGATATGGGGAGTGAGTATAAGAAATTGATGATTTTGGCTTTTCTGATTGCTTTTTTATTTCTGAGTATAAGAAATAAGATCCTCCATATATATATATTTAAATTTTATGCTATATAAAAACGGATTATTAATTTTTTACATTTATAACTTTAAACTAACAATAATTAAATATAAAATACATAAAGAATGATTAAAAAGTATCAAGAGTTTAAATCTAGCATATATATTTACTAAAATATATTAAGATTAAAAGAATAAGACTTATATTTTTTAAATTTAATATTTTTAAATAATTTAATTAATTTTACACACATTATTATTTTGACTGTTACATAATTTAATAAATATTTTATTTATTAAATGATGGCTTACAATCACTAATACAAGAACAAACAATAGTGGATATTTAAAAAATCTTATGCGTAGACAATTTGTAGTATTGTTAAATGTATGTATTGATAAGTGAATATTGGTAAAAGCTTTATTAACTATACAAAGCAAAATTTTGAAGTAGTAAAATAAAAAAGAAAACTCCTTATTATTCTTTTTAAGCAAAATTTCGGCTTCCTTTTTCTGCTTTATTTCGATTTTGAAGTGATGACTGTTTCCGCTCTAGCTGAGTAGAAGTTGGTGTTGTTGGGTGATCAATTAGTGGAAAAAACAAGCATCATCGATTCACATCATGTACGATAAATTCGAGAAAACCTACATATCAATACATATTCAATCCAAAACCGCATAAAAAACTCTACAATCAGATTAATTTTCATTATTAATGAATTTAATTTTGATTATTTTGACACCATTTCTATGCTTATTTTGTTTATTTTGCTAGGGAAGTACCTTTGAGGTTTTGACATCCAATGTAATTGCCAAACTCATGAACTTGATGTAAGACTCTGATTTTTTAGATGTCACAAATTATTAAAAATCAAAAAAATTCAAAAGTTATGGAAACGTACTTAAAAAAATTTATCTAATTATATTATTTTGAGTAATAAAACAATGAATAAAATATTTCAATTATATTGTTTAACTTGTAAAAAAAATAGTTTTCATTGAATTACAAGGTTTTTCCTCATCCTCTCTTGAGTCTATCATGTCTCTTGAACATTTGCAATATCATTTTCTCACGTATAAGACATTATACGATCATCGCCGATAATTTCATTTTCTCCGTTAGTGCACTGGGTTCAGGTATCCACGTTCCCTCCTTCTCTTATCTGTTTCTCCTCCTTTCTTATTTCTTTTTGAAAACCCTAGGTTAAGGAAACAAGGATGTGAGAGTGAGAGTGGTGTGAGGGAGAGCGTCTAATGCTCTTAGGAGAAATGGGCATGAGCGATTCATAAGAGCAAGGTTTAGTTAGGAGTGGTTATTGAAGATGGTGGAATCTGAGAGGGGCAGAATCGAATAGAGTGTCGAAGGCAATCTTTAGAAGCTGAAGATTTGATTTCGTTTGTAAGCGACTATGTTAGGGTAGTGAAAAGAGAGTGAGAGCATCTAAGGAGTAAGAGAATGAAGGAGAAGAAAGACCAAATTAGGAGTGGCTGTGTTCGAGAAGAAAGACCAAATTAGTTCTAGCTTTTACTTTTGATTTTAATTTATGACTTTGTCTTCAATTTCCTATTTTGCAACAAACAGGTTTAACCTAGATATTCAGATTATCTTAAACTACGATGGTTCTAAAATATCCTTGGATCATCCAGCTGATTTCTATGATTTTCATGTAAAAAACTTTTCTTCTATTTTTATAATGTCATATTTACTATCTACAACTCTTTGTTAATGTATACATATACATTTTTAGATTTATACAAATGTTGACGACAGGTTTTCGAAGAATACGAAATTTGATAACGCACCACGATACGGTCCAAAAGTTTGAGCATTTAGATATATTTAAATGATTATGATATGAATGATTATAAAGAGGGAAGATGAAATTTGATTATGTTGGCAGGCGTTTGTAAGTGAGTATGTTGTTTGGCAATCAGATACTGGTAATGGAACTCTTCTTGCTGCCATCGCTAAAGCTACATTCCTTATTAGATTACAATTCTTTCTTCGTTTCTATTTTGTTGATATAACGACCCTGATCTGTCACCATTTTTTTGTATTTCAAATAGTTGGCTTTCAAGTTTTTGGTAGATATAAAAATATTTACTATATGCGTAGTAGTTTATTTTTAAGTAAAAATCACATTTTTTTTTCATATCTTTTGTAAGAGAACATTAGGAGAAAATTGTTTCATCCAAAATAATCATTTGAAAACATGTTCCAAATGAACGTTTTACCTAACAGCTTAAGCTTTCGTGTAAAGTTATTTACTCAACAACCACTACAACCTTCTAATTTGTATGTTATTGTTTCTCCTGGAAATAAGTATATTTTGTATATATTTATAACACTTAGTAATAAGTAGCAGGGAATTGGTTACAGAATAAAAGAGTAAATGACTTTTTTTGCTGTTGATTTTCAGTTATGCAATATAGTTCGTTTTATACATATGCTGCATTAGTGAGTAATTAAATTGTGTAAACTTATATACTAAAGACACAACTAGTGTGAGTGATCATGGTGGTGATAGTGTTAGCTTGTGACGTAACTCTTAATTTTTTTCTTTGCTTTTAGCAGGTTGATGAAAGATATAGACAGTACTGCAACTAGATATAGATCGTGGTTTCATCTTTTGATATGTTTTTAGAGGGGATCTCCTGAAACCTCTGTTTCAATACTTCGAGCATGGCTCTTTGAGCACTTCCTCCATCCGTAATTCCCCTGTTTCCAATTTTCATTTGGTTCCAAAGGATTCAGAAAAAACTTGTTGGCTAGACAAATTGGTTTAACAAGAAACCAGGTACAATAATTAATATTTTTATCAGTTGTAAAAGATTGTATAAGTGCAGGTTTGTGAATGATTACTTGTGTTGAACAATCACTCTTTTTCAAAGCTGATAGTAAAGAGTCTATAATGTTTACACGAACAATTTATAAGTTGACATGTATGGTAAGTTTGCTAATTTTTAGGATAATTAGGTTGAAAGCAATACTGCTGTTAAACTTAAAAAGTAGTTATTTCTCCAACATAAATGGAACAAATTAAATATCTACATTTATTCCCTAAAGATTTGGTTTTGATGAGGATCAAACAGTAAAAATCAATGACCCCCTAAAATTTCAGTCTTGTTGATGTTTGATGGCCTCTATTTGATTCATGTCAGGTGCCAAATGTGTTCATTAATGCAAGGGTGCAGTTTTGGAGCTGCATCACTAATCGTGGGCTTAATTTCTTCTTATTATTGGATGACTTCTATGTTACTAATGTTGTCAATCCTGATCAATCACGCTTCAATTTCACATTAGAATTCACAATAACTACACTTTGTCCCTAGTTCTATCTTCCTTATCTCAATTTTACTTTTTTAGTATCTGTTTTTTATAGAATGAGTTAGTATAGATACCATATTTGTTTCTTCTTAGATAATATGTAGATTGGTTTATGTACAGTTTTATATTGATGAAATGAATTTGTTTACTCTAGCTCTTATGTTCAAATTATAAATATGTTTTTTACTTTTGGTTTTTTAGTGTTCAAGACAATCCAACGACAATGATTGTGGTATTGCGTGTGTCAATATACGAGACATACTGTAAGGAGGAACAATTCCAACTGATGTAAGTTATCTTTATTATCATAATTAATTTGTATTAAAATTTAATTAACTAATTATATATTATTTTTCTTTCTTGTAGTACTTTTCTAGTTGCAGATGTCAACAATATTGTGACGGTCAAATCATTGAAGTTAGGAAAAATCGATGTTTATATGTAATTAGTATATGTTTATAGGTTATGTTATGGTGATATATATGCTTATAAGTACTGATAGGATATATTTGTTATGATTGTATATAGACGACTTAACAATTATATCAATAACACCAATTGTATATAGATACTCACTCAATATAATAAAATAAATATCAATAATAAAGACAAGTAAACTAAAAAAATGTGGTTAATAACACCTATTAAAATAATATAAATACAAATGAGATTATAATCATTGAATGTAATACAAATTATTAGCCTCAATAAAATCGTACTACATATATAAAAAAAAAAATCATTTAAAAAGATAAATGGTGAAATGAAAAAAAGTAGTAACCGTGGAATGAAAAGAAGCATAACCATTTTTGTTTTGGCTATGCTTCTTTTGGTGTTAGCAAAAGAAAATTTTGTGTATATGTGTGTATAAACGTCTTATATTTGATGAAGCTAAAATAACTACAAATTTAGAAAACAATGTTATCGAGGGAAAAGCTAAAGGTAAATTTGAAAATATGGAAAGAAAGTTGGATTGCAGAAGGAAGAAATAGATGATTCAAATAGTTGACAGTGTGGGGGAAGATTATTCAATAAATTGTACCCTTTACTATCAATTCAATTTCAAATATATAATTTGATTATATCTGATGTGCTTTTTTAAAATGAAATGAATCACTTTAAAAAATGAATTTTAAATTTAATTTAAGTTTATAAAATAATTTTATAAAATAAAACTATATTTATTTATATAATATAATTTAATATAATTTAATTAATATGATATTTGTAATATTATGCGAAAAGATTCAACAAAAAGGAAGAAGATCATTGTAACGAGTGGAAGAATAGCATTGACTTTTGGCAAGGGTAGCCTAGAGTAGCTTGGGGTAACTATGAAGCCTTATAACTATAATAACTACTTAACCATATAGTATTGTGGTGGCTCATTCCATATTAATGTTGGATTGCCAAACACGTAAGAAACAATATTAATAAGTAATAAAAATACGAAACATGTGCAGTGTTAAGGAAGGAAGTATTTGTTGGTTGATTTGATGTGTATAAAAGGGAAGGTGAAAGAGTGTGGAATATGCAGAGATTGAAGAAAAGATAGAAATGGGGAGTGAGTATAAGAAATTGATGATTTTGGCTTTTCTGATTGCTTTTTCTTTCTCCGTCATGATGGAGGGAGCACTCGCAGCACGACACCTCATGCAATTTCAAAATAATCCTTTGTGCTTCGTTCAAGATTTGGTCTTAGGAGGTTTCAGTGTCATCCCTTGTTCTCCTCCAGCACCAGGAGGTACAAGAACCACTGCCCCCTAAGTTAAAGGAAACTTAT
Organism: Vigna mungo; assembly: GCA_036885675.1. Classification (NCBI taxonomy): domain Eukaryota; kingdom Viridiplantae; phylum Streptophyta; class Magnoliopsida; order Fabales; family Fabaceae; genus Vigna; species Vigna mungo. Next base: position 54,857,353 of record CP144700.1, read on the forward strand.
GCCCTAATCTCTACTCTCCTTTCCATTTCATTTCTCCCTTCCATCATCTCCTTCCTTTCATATCTTTAATAAATGATTTGGGCTATCTTATAAATAATATATATTTTATGTATATCTTATATGCTCTTTTTTTTCTCTTCACCTTCTGTTCTTTTTCTTTTCTGTAATTCCAATAGTTTCTTTATTTTCTGCATTTTCTTCATCTGCTAACTTTATCCATCTATTCCACCGTGGCAAAAATAAGATCATCCAATATATATTAAAATTTTATGCTATATAAAAACGGATTATTAACTTTTTACATTTATAACGTTAAACTAACAATAGATAAATATAAAATACATAAAGAATGATTAAAAAGTATCAAGAGTTTAAAGCTAGCATATATATTTACTAGAATATCTTAAGATTAAAATAATAGGACTTATATTTTCAAAATTTTATATTTTAAAATAATTTAATTCATTTTACACAGTATTATTTTGACTGTTACATAATTTAATAAATATTTTATTTATATTAAATCAAGGTTTACAATCACTATTACAAGAAAAAAAATAGATACTTAGGTAGTAGATATTTGGAGTTATCACCATAGTTTATTATGAAAAACTACGGAAAAACCATAAAGAAAGGCACAGTCCACGAAAACTAAAGATTGGGTTCGGGAGTCGGTTACGTATTCTCAAAATGAGAAATCAGGGTTACGTAGTTCTAGCAAAAAGATTGTTTGTTTGTTCGAAAATGCGAATGTTTTTAATTTTTGGTATTTTTATGTAAGAAAGAGAAAATGTTTGCGATCACACGTGTGCTTAACCTTTAAAACATTTTTTTGATATATTTTTTTATAAAAGAAAGGGAAAAGGTTTTTAGCACAAGGACGATGCGAGCAATCACACATATGCTTAACCTTTAAAACATTTTTTGATATTTTTTATAAAAGAAAAGAGAAAAGGTTTTTTAGCACAAGGGCGACGCGAGTGATCACACGTGTACTTAACCTTTAAAACATTTTTTTGATATATTTTTTATAAAAGAAAGGAAAAAGGTTTTTAGCACAAGGACGATGCGAGCGATCACACATATGCTTAACCTTTAAAACATTTTTTGATATTTTTTATAAAAGAAAAGGGAAAAGATTTTTTAGCACAAGGACGATGCGAGCAATCACATACGTGCGTAACCTTTAAACATTTTTTTGATATATTTTTTATAAAAGAAAGGGAAACGATTTTTAGCACAAGGACGATGCGAGCGATCACACATATGCTTAACCTTTAAAACATTTTTTGATATTTTTTATAAAAGAAAAGGGAAAAGATTTTTAGCACAAGGACGATGCAAGCGATCACACATGTGCTTAACCTCTTTTTAAAAAATATTTTTGTTGTTTTCAATATTTATATATTTAAAAAGTAGATGATATTTAAAGCAGAAAAAAGAAAAAGAAAATAAAAAATAGGGGTGCAACAAAGTTTTTTTTTTTTGAAAGGATGAGCTTGAGCCCAAAGAGAAGGGGGTGTGAAAATGAGAACAGGAGGAGCACTGCAGAAGAGAGCAAGGGGGTGCGCTGCCGAAGAGAGCAGGGGTGTAGAAGAGATTTTTTTTATTTGGTTATGTTCTTTACTTGGCCAGCACTGGCCCAGGAAGAAAATAAAAAAGGGGGGTGCATGCGCGTAAAAGGGGACAAAGCATTTCATTTTTTTTAAAAGCTCGCCCAAAACATGGGCCCAAAACGAATGGGACCATGCCCAACTCAGGAACCCCTTTAGGGGTTCTCACCTCTTCCTCTCATTTCACTCAACGCAGAACAAGAGGCATAGGGTTACTTTCCCTCCTCCCAGCTGAAAGATCCCAAGACCACCATCTCCACCACTCGTCTTCTCCCGCACGAACCGTCGATAATGGCATCGCCAGTGACATCGCGTGCTGCTAGAGCCACCGTCAAATCCCGACGTCAGTCCCTTCCTTTATTACTTCTCGCACGATGACGACCACCCACCGAACTAGCACCATCGCGTCTGAGACGCTTTCTCCCCACCGCCAATGAGGTCTGCTGCTGCCGGTGCCTTCCACAAACAGCCCCTCCTGCCGATCTTTTAAACCCTTGAGAATCGCACGAGATTATCTTCTTCTCCCCTTCGCGCTTGCAAGCTAGGGATTCCCTTCTTCTTCTTCGATTTCGGGGCAACTGTCGCCTCTTCTCCCAAAGCCAAGCTCTACAATCCCAAGCCGAGAAGAAACGCACACCACCACGCTGGCGTGGACACTCACCCTATCCTCCTCTCGCGAACCGAATCCTCAGTGCGAGCAAAGGCAAACCAACTCCTTTTCCTATTCTATAACTTTGCTCTAAACACACTCGTGCAGTAAACCAGCGTATGCTAGGGGCTTTTGTAACTCACGAGAACAAAACAAACATTAAGGTATTAATTTGATTTTTGTTTGCCACAAGTGAGGGGTGAATGGAACACATTGTGGTGTTCTCTGTGTGAGATTTTCGATTTGATTTCATTGGTGATTGAGGGTGAACAGGGGATTGATGGCTGCGAGAAATTGGTTCGGTTTGGTGATGGTATAAGTTAGAGTTGATGATGGTGACCCAATGGATGATAGGAAGTGATAGAGCTTGAGTCTTAGTGAAGGTTACTGGAATTGGAGTTGGATTGGTGAAGTCTATTTAGTTTTGTGTTTTGTGTTATTTCTTTTCTGGGTGCAGATTGAAGAAGTTATGGTGTTGTGACGTCGAGGGGTCTTATTGGGTTGGCATGGTCTTTTCTGCTTTCCTTTTTTTGATGTAGGACTTATGAGCAATGGGTGAAGAGAATTGCAAAAATGGGCAATATTGAATGGTAGGAACAGGTATGGAAGCCACTCAACGATGGAGGGAAAAAGGAGTGAATATGGGATAATGGTGGTGATGCTGGGTAAAGATGGAGATCATTGATAAAATACAGATGGAGGTTTCAATTTAAAGAAGGAGTGTGATAAGCAAAGGACGATGACAAAGAAAGGGGTTATACTCACATTGTAACATAACCTCAAATAGGGCAACATCAAGTATAAATCGAAGCACAATGCAACAAGCTCATATGAAGATGCATGAAGATACAAGTGAACAGAGTACACATACCTCTTGAAGCTCTGTTTGCTACTGTTAGCCTAGTGGTTCTGGTGATCTCCTCCCTCTTCCTTCGGCGGGAGCCCTTCCTTTGTTGTTGTTGGGTGAATTCCAGGTGCCTTCTCCAGATGATGATGAGGATCTTTTTCGTTGTGTTTTCTCCCTCTTTTCTCTTAGGTTTTAACTCGAACCGTGCTTTTGCTTTTTCAGTCACGCGCTTGCAGAAACCGTTTTCTGCTTGCCAAGAACCCAAATCGTGCCTGCCACCAGCTCCCTCGCGTAGTCCTTTCGCGAGACAAAATTCCTTCTTTTTATAATAAAGGCAACTTCCTTTTTCTTTCTTTTTTTTTTTCTTAACTATATTAATTACATTAAAAAAAACTAAAATTAAAAAGTAAAAATGAAAATAAAAAACATAAAAATGAAAATTATAAAAAGATAAAATAAAAAAGATGAAAATAAGTAAATAATACATAACAAAATACGATAAAGTGAAAAATCAATCCGGACGAAATTTGGTATTGACAGCTGCCCCTCTTTACTTAGATTTTACTAGATAATATGTCAAAGTGATGTTTTCATATTATATAGTAAAAGATAAGTAAAGATAGAAATATTAATTTCGTCTGGATTTCTACGGAGGCGAAATGAAGGAAGATGAATACGAATCATAAAATTAACCAAACCCATGAAAAATGTGAGATTGTAAACAAATCGACCATTGCCTAGCAGAGGGCCAACAACACAAAACGAAAACCTAGATTCGACCATTGCCTAGCAGAGGGCCAATATCGTAGAAAAAACTTGAGCTTAGGGTGCCAAACAATACTGAGCTTTAGGGGGCCAAACGAGTTGGCCTTTATGGGCCAGTATGGAAACTGGGTTGGAGGCCAGTGTGGAAACTAGGCTTTTGGGCCAGTGTGGAAACTGGGCTTTAGGACCAGTGTGGAAACTGAGCTTTAGGGCCAGTGTGGAAACTAGGCTTTGGGGGCCAATGTAGAAATTGGGCTTTAGAGCCAGGCGAGCGGGCCTTCGGGGCCAGTGTGGAAACTGGGCTTGGGAGACAGTGTGGAAACTGGGCTTTGGGGCCAGGCGAGCTGGGTTTTGTGGGCCAGTGAAACTGGGCTTGGGGCCCATTGTAGAAATTGGCTTGGGGGCCAGTGTGGAAACTGGGCTTTGGGGCCAGGCGAGGTGGGTTTTGTGAGCCAGTGAAACTGGGCTTGGGGGCTAGTGTAGAAACTAGGCTTTGGGGCCAGTGTGGAAATTGGGCTTTGGGGCCAGTGCGGAAACTAGGCTTTGGGGCCAGGTGAAACTGGCTTGGGGCCAGTGTAGAAACTGGGTTTTGGGGCAAAGTGAAACTAGGCTTAGGGGCCAGCGTAGAAACTCGCTTTGGGGCCAGACGAACTGGACTTTGTGGGCCAGTGTGGAAACTAGGCTTGGGGTCCAGTGTGGAAACTAGGCTTTGGGGTCAAGCGAGCTGGGCTTTGTGGGCCAGTGAAACTGGGCTTGGGGGCCAGTGTGGAAACTACGCTTTGGGGCCAGTGTGGAAACTGGGCTTTGGGGCCATTGTGGAAACTGGGCTTGGGGCCAGGTGAAACTACGCTTGGGGGCCAGTGTAGAAACTGGGCTTTGGGGCCAGGTGAGTTGGGCTTTGTGGGCCAATGTGGAAACTGGGCTTGGGGGCCAAGTAAAACCCGACTTTCAAATTTTGAAATTCTTGAAATTCGTAATTTTGTGAAATGTTTTGGTAATTTTAGATAGAAATTTGATTTTTGAAAATACATCAAGGCGTTGAAACCCTTCATTACAAAGTGTCAAAATCTTGATGCAGGATCAGGGTGTCAAGACTCCAATATAAGAGAAAAAGCTTGATCGACATGAAACAATATGGCTTGAAAGAGAAAATCTGAATGTTATTCTTTTTGTATTTTTGAAGAAGAAGGATTGGATAACCATTCATATAAATGAAGAGGGTTTCGATAAGAAAGACTTCTTTTTGATGAATTAATGGCAACTTATGTTATGCACATATGAAAAATATTTGTTTTGTTTTGCGTTTTTTTTTTTGAATCAATTGTCTTACTTGAAATCATCAAACTGGTCTTTATTTTCAATGTTTTCTAAAAGTGAGGAATGTCATACATCCGAGGTCTAACTTTGAGATGATTACATTTTTGACGTTTTCTTCCAAGACATCAGTGCACACATGCTTGAAGTTACCGACAAGTGAAGAATGAGGGTTGTTCAGGATGGATTGGAGGAGAATGGGATAGCCATGTGGGCATGTCACCTCACACACTCCTTAAAGTAGATGTAGTATGTGACTGCCAAAGAAAAACACGAGATACCTAAAACTTGCCCCCGGTTTGGTGTTAGGAAAAAGGGGCGTGGGGTTTAGATCTATGAAAAATAGGATGAAAATTTCAAGCGGGATTCCCAAAGTTGCCCCAGTCTTGAGATTATAGATTGATGAATTTCAAGGAAAAGAAGCGTGGTGAGATCCACAAATATGCCCCGATTTTTTTTTATTGTGTTTATTGTAGTATAGGTTGACGAAAGACTCGTGTAAGACTCATAAAGTTGCCCAGTTTTTTTCTTTGGCAAGGGGTTTTGTTTGGAAGAGGTAGTGGACATGAAAAGGATCGGCTAAAAGAAGGTCAAAATTGGTTTGATTTTCTTTTGCATGCTTCTGGCTAGTTGATAAGGAGATCCCCTCTTCTTGAGACATTACTTTTTTCTCTTTTTTTTTTTTTTGTTTTCATTCATTCATTTTCGATTTTTTTATGACACATTTTAAGTCATTTTATCTTATCGCAAAGTTAAACTTTATGAAAATTTGAACAATCATTATTCAATCTGTGTGGACTTTATTAAGTTTGTAATGTGGCTAAGGGCTAAAAGGTATTGAAAAAAAGGATATAGAGGCCCAAATGAATGTTTGTCGGTTATTATTTGGAACAAGGGTTATCATTTAGGCATTGTGTCAACTTTTTTTACTTTTGAGCACTTTTCTTTTTCTTGAACTTTGATTTTCATTCTTTTTGCTGAACATCACATTGTGATTTTTTTTTATTTTTATTTATATGCACTCTTCTTGATGAATTCTCTTCATTTGATCACTGAGTGTTCTTCATTTGCATCAAGAGTTGACTCCTACCTGATGATAACCCTTGTTTGGGGATAATTTTGAAAAAAGAATTTACTTTTGGCTCAAACGGGGTGGCAATGGATATATTTTATGCTTTTTAGATAAAGACAAGAAGGTCACACATCATTTTGAACTCTGATTTCTTTATTTTCAAAAGATTAACTCTGCGACTAGATGACCTCAACATAAGTCATTTCTTTTCTTTTCTTTTTTTTGCTTTTTCCTTTCTAGACCGCCCTTTCAGGTTTGCAATCTAATGGACTTATTATTTTTTTTCTGTTCTTTTTGTTGTGTTTTTTTGTCCCAATGGATTTAGGGATCACCCAACTAGTGCAAGCGAGAAAAATTTTGGCCAGGTCAATTTGCCCCATTGTAAAGGTTTTTGTTACTAAGGGCAATGATAGTGTTTGTTGGGGAAGATCCCTTATTTTGGAAAAGTGAGGGGTGAAGGTTTACAAGCAACATGTGCACAAACGTCTTGAGAAAAATGTCAAATTTTTTATTTTTGATTAAACATTTGACCTCAGAAAAGTCTGACATTGCAACTTTTGTTTTTGATTTATCTTTTTTTTATTCCTTTTTTGCTATTTTCGAAAAACAAGAGTTTGACGATTTGCAAGAAAGACAAGTGACTCAATTGCCTTCATTTTATTTTCATTTTTCCTTTCATTACTTGTAGCTTTCATTTTATCCACGACACCTTATTAGGACATGATTTCCAGTAAACCTTGGAGAAACCAAGTAATGAATGTTCACATTAAAAGTCATAGATGAACGCCCGATATCAATGAGCATAGTCCTTTCAGCAAGACAAATCAAAAACATGAGCAAAGCAACATCAGTTTCACTTTTTACAATAACCCATGCTTTTCTACATAGTCATAGGTCCTCTTCATTTGTCCATGGCATCTGTAGAGGCGAACTCACGCCTTGCCACAGTTCTAGATTGACTTTCTTCAAACTTTAAACATCCTGAATCGATCAAAGATTGCACTTTATGCTTTAGAGCCTTGCATGCCTCTATTGAATGTCCATGCGCTCCTTCATGATAATCACACTTGGCATTTATGTCATACTTCTTTGGGTAAGGAGGTCGTACAGGCCTGGTGGAACAAACCTCTATGAGGTTATTGCAGAGAAGATCTGGAAGTAGCTCTGTATAGGTCATGGGGATATGAGTGAAATTGACAACCTTCTCATTCCGATTGTAATTTCTTTGCTCAATGGCTCGGTTGGACCCATAGGAATGCGACATCTGGGAATAGGCAATAAAATGCAAATTAGCCTTTTGTTTTCTATTTTTCTCCTGTCCAGGACCATACTCATTCAAACTCGCTACCAAATTTAGATATAGTGCAATTTTTCCATTTCTCATGCCACCCTCAACCCTCTCTCCAATTACTACAAAATCAGCAAAACTCAAGGAGACATTGCATATCATGTGCTCATAAAATGGTGGTTGTAGAGTATTCAGAAATATGGTAGTCATTTCCTTGTTGCTTAGAGGCGGTTCTACTTGACCAGCAATTTCTCTCCACCTTTGGGCATATTCTCTGAATGATTCAGACTCTTTCTTCACCATGTTCTGTAGTTGCACTTTGTCAGGTGTTAAATCTTTATTATATTCATACTGCCTTAGGAATGCATTAACCAAATCTTTCCATGAATAGATGTGAGTTGTCTCTAAAAGCATGTACCAATTTAGAGCCACGCCAGTTAAACTTTCTTGGAAGAAATGAATCAAAAGTTTTTCATCGTGACCATAGGCTGCCATTTTTCTGCAGTACATGGTTATGTGGATCTTTGGGCAAGTGTTTCCCTGATATTTCTCAAACTTTGGAAACCTGAACTTTGGAGGTATCACCACATCAGGAACTAAACATAGTTTTCTAGCATCTTCAAATTCAAACTTTCCTTCACCCTCTATGGCTCTCAACCTCTTCTCAAGCATTTCTAATTCACTCTTGTCGTCCTTAAACTCCGCTGGTATAATGGCATGAGGAGAAGAATTTGTCTGGGGTTGTTTTGTCATTATCACGCTCACAATACTTCGCTGAATCATTTTCCTAAGGACCATGAAAGTGTTTGTCATAAGCTTGTTTTCTACTTCAACTGTGTTATTTTCAACCTTTTGAGTGCAAACATGTCTTCAGTCCTCTTCTAACTTTGGAGTGTAATTTGGGAAGAGGACATGTGGGCAAAGTTTGTGCTCATGGAACTCTTTCTTGTGGTCATGGTGTGGCCCAATCTCCAGGGTTTTGTAAGACATTCAGGACCTCTAGGATTCGGCTCATCTGCCCCTTCAATTGTTGAGCACCGACTTCCATCCTTTCTTGAACTTCTCCTTAGTTCTCCAAGATTTGGGAACTGGTTCGAGTCCTTTAGGGTATCTTAGATATTTGGCCATATTTTTAGATTTTTTTTATTAGATGAAACAAATTAAGAAAAAGAAAATAAAAATGAAGAAAAAGAGGAGACAACTATTCTAGCCAGAAATTATAAAGTTGTGAAAAGATAAGGGCTTAGTTACAAATTTATATTGTGACTAGAATCCACAAAATGTGATAAGACCATAAAAAAACATGAGCAACAAAGAAAGAAAGAAAAAAAATGTAGTGATATATATACAAGGTACTTGATTTTGTTAAGCAAAATGAGGGTTATAAGACTGCACACATCTCCCTTTGTGCCCTAATGAAGGTTCAACATTTTAGATTCAAGGTCAAATATATGCAATCTCACAAGCACGATTCCCTGAGCCAAAAGATCAATGGTCACTAGAGCTATGACCCCCTTCACAGCATCTCCACAACAGTCGAGTAATCAACTAGATGCGAAGACACAAGTGAAGAGAATAGACTCTAGTTTAGGTTCTCACGATAGCCAAACAGGAAGTATGTCTCAAGTGGCATCGCTACACAACTCCTCTATTTCTAAGTTGCACTCAAACCCGAGTATAGGGCCCCACTCAATAGATGCACAATGTGTGTGTGTATGTGTGAAGGGAGAATGCAATGCATACCCAAACCCTCAACTGCAAAACAACCAGAAAAATTCTCAGGCAAATATAAGCATGTTTTCTACCCTAGGGTTCAATACAAAACAATCAAAACAATTTATATGCAATTATTTCAAATATCAAACATAGAGAAGGAAAAGGGGAAGAAAACATAAAGTAAAACCACATCGAATTCGCACATCTAATTAAATGGCTTGACTCTCTAGCGTCCCCAGTGGAGTTGCCATCTGTCGCCACTGGAATCACGACAGGACAATGATCCAGAAAAAAAACGATTTTTGAAAAAGAGATTTGCAGTCGCCACCAAAGTTTATTCTGGAAAACTACGGAAAAACCAAAAAGAAAGGCACGGTCCACGAAAACCAAAGATTGGGTTCGAGAGTCGGTAACGTGTAGGGAAGGTATTAGCACCCTACAACGCCTGTCCGAACGCAGTAACTTTAATTAAATACACAAATGATGATGTGGTTTTCAAAATGCTTAACTATCCCCAAAAAGCAACACTCTAAAGAAACAAAATATATATATTTTTTTTTAATTTTTAGCCAACAAGGATTGACCTTCCTCCTACGTATTCTCAAAGTGAGAAATCAGGGTTACGTAGTTCTAGTAGACAAATTGTTTGTTTGTTCGAAAATGTGAATGTTTTTAGTTTTTGGTATTTTTATGTAAGAAAGAGAAAAGATTTTTTAGCACAAGGACGATGCGAGCGATCACACATGTGCTTAAACTTTAAAACATTTTTTTGATATATTTTTATAAAAGAAAAGGGAAAAGGTTTTTAGCACAAGAACGACGCAAGCGATCACACATGTGCTTAACCTTTAAAACACTTTTTGATATTTTTTATAAAAGAAAAGGGAAAGTGTTTTTTAGCACAAGGACGATGCGAGCGACCACATATGTGCTTAACCTTTAAACATTTTTTTGATATATTTTTTATAAAAGAAAGGGAAAAGGCTTTTAGCACAAGGACGATGCGAGCGATCACACATGCTTAACATTTAAAACATTTTTTGATGTTTTTTATAAAAGAAAAGGGAAAAGGTTTTTAGTACAAGGATGAAGCGAGCGATTACATATGTGCTTAACCTCTTTTTTAAAAATATTTTTGTTCTTTTCAATATTTATATATTTAAAAAGTAGATGATATTTAAAGCAAAAAAAAGAAAAATAAAATAAAAAACAGGGGTGCGGCAAAGTTTTTCTTTTGTTGACAGAATGGGCTTGAGCCCAAAGAGAAGGGGCGTGCGAAAGTGAGAACAGGGGGTGCGCTACAGAAGAGAGCAAGGTGTGCGTTGTCGAAGAGAGCAGGGGTGCAGAAAAGATTTTTTTTATTTGGTTACTTTCTTTACTTGGCCCAATGATGGCCCAGGCAGAAAATAAAAAGGGAGGTGCATGCGTATAAAATGGGAGAAAGTATTTTGTTTTTTTTAAAAGCTTGCCCAAAACCTGGGCCCAAAACGAATGGGACCATCCCCAACTTAGGAACCCCTTTAGGGGTTCTCACCTCTTCCTCTCATTTCACTCAACGCAGAACAAGAACCGTAGGGTTACTCTCCCTCCTCTGAACCAGCAGATCGCAAGATCACCATCTTCACCACTCGTCTTCTCTGCCACGAACCATCGACAATGGCATCGCCGGTGTCATCGCGTGCCGCCAAAGCCACCATCGAATCCCGACGTCAAGCCCTTCCTCCATTTCTTCTCGCGTGACGACCGCCACCCACTGAACCAGCACCGTCGCGCTCTGAGACGCTTTCTCCCCGCCGCTGATGTGGTCTGATACTGCCGGTGCCTTCCACAAACAGCCCCCCTCCGTCAATCTTAAACCCTTGAGAATCGCATGGGATTCTCTTCCTCTCCCCTTCGCGCTTGCAAGTGGGGGAATTCCCTTCTTCTTCGATTTCGGGGCAGCCATCGCCTATACTCACAAAGTCAAGCTCTGCAATCACAAGCCGATAAGAAACGCACACCACCACGCTAGCTTGGACACTCACCCTCTCCTCCTCTCGCAGACTGAATCCTTACTGCGAGCAAAGGAAAACTAGCTCCTTCTCCTATTCTATTTCTTTGCTCTAAACACACTCGTGCACTAAACTAGCGTATGCTAGGGGCTATTGTAACTCAAGATAACGAAACAAACATTAAGGTATTAATTTGATTTTTGTTTGCCGCAAGGGAGGGGTGAATGGAACACACTATGGTGTTCTCTGTGTGAGATTTTCAATTCGATTTCTTTGGTGATTGGGGTGAACAGGGGATTGATGGCTGCGAGAAATTGGTTTGATTTGGTGATGGTATAAGGTAGAGTTGATGATGATGACCCAGTGGATGCTAGGAAGTGAAAGAGCTTGAGTCTTAGTGAAGGTTACTGGAATTGGAATTGGATTGGGGAAGTCTATTTAGTTTTGTGTTTTGTGTTGTTTCTTTTCTGGGTGCAGATTGAAGAAGCTATGGTGTTGTGACGTCGAGGGGTCTTATTGGGTTGGCATGATCTTTTCTGCTTTCCTTGTTTTGATGCAGGACTTATGAGCAAGGGGTGACAAGAATGGTGAAAATGGGCAATATTGAATGGTAGGAACAGGTATGGAAGCCACTCAGTGGCGGAGGGAAAAAGGACTGAATATGGGATGATGGTGGTGATTCTAGGTAAGGGTGGAGATCATTGATAAAATACAGATGGAGGTTTCAGTTTAAAGGAGTGTGATATGCATAGGACGATGACGAAGAAAGGGGAATACTCACATTGTAACATAACCTCAAGCAGGACAGCATCAAGTATAAAACGAAGCACAATGCAACAAGCTCCACATGAAAACGTAAAAAGCTCCATACGAAAACATAAGAAGCTCTCAAGGGAGAAAAAAGAACTCAAACTCAAATCTTATTTTAATTTTTTTTAAAGAGTGATAGCTTCTTTTTTTTTTAATAAAGCGCTATTTATTTTAATACATTGTGTTGAAATAGATAGCGTTTTTTTAAAAAAACGCTATCTATAGGCCTATTTTAAATTATGAATTAAAAGTATAATATTAATTATCTATAGATAGCGCTTATTTAAAAAAACGTTATTTATCCTTATGACAATAGATAGTGTTTATTTAAATAAGCGTTATCTATTATTCTGCATATTAATATATAGTATTTTTTAAAAAAGCGCTATCTATGATCAATTATGTAGTAGTCACAATAAAAAAAATAAACTGTTTTCTATTCTTAACATATAAAAAATCACAAATAAAGTATTCTCTTCCTATAGATTATATTTTAAAGCTAGCAAATAATACGAAAAAACCCATTTAAAAACAATAATAATTTATTTGACTACATTAAATTCCTTAAACGATATTATAGCATGTGTTTGTATGTGATCCAACGAGTTTGAAACTAAATTGGTAAGATATCAATCAAATTAATATATTAATCAAGCTAGATATTTAGTACTTTTCAACGTCTACATAGTATAAAGTAATTTTATTTTACTTTAAATAACCATTTGAAAAAAAGCATAAAGTTTTTTGTCCATTTTTTTTCGACTATAAATTAACTCTATAATAAGGTAAAAATGTCAAACTCATTAACTTATCAAGAATATGCAGGTTCAACATTATCAATAAAAACTGACAATTGAGTTTTTATGATGAAATATTAGACGTACTTATACCCAGCTTCCAATGTGCAGGTTCAACATTATCACTTTCTGCACAATAAGAGACCAGAAACAGTCTAACCATAAAGGAAGAAGAGATATACAGATACATTGTTATTAATCTTCTCAAGAATGTGAGAGGATCCTTGTTATTAGCCACACCGTTGTTCTTTCACTTCTTCACAGTTCAGGAATGTTCCAATTCCACAAATTTGGATGTCCTATATAACTAAATTTGGAAGCAACAAAAGGAAAGGCTTTGGTTAAACTTGAAGCCTCAGATACACAACTACTTTAATTCGTGTCAAGTATTCATTTCTGATTCCTATGCATATCAAATACCACAAATTTAAAAGAGTTTCAGCAACATCGCACTGTAGAAAAATCGTAACAGAAACCCTCACAATCCCCATAACCGCCACACTCAAAGCATATTCCAGTATAGAACTCGGGTCATCAATTCGATCAACCCCCAGAAGAGAAACGATAAAAGAAATTAAATTTTAACATTAGGAAATTCAGAAATAGTGAATAAAGAGAAAACCCACAAAATACCTGAAAAGGGGTGAGAAGTCCCTAGAGCTTTAAGGGAAGGGGACCGAAAGGAAGGACTTCAGGGACAACAATTCGGTCCTTCGACACAAAAACCAAATGGGTAGGCAAAGGGCAGTGGGCGGTGGTGGTTTTCTTAATAACATAAGCATAATGAATCAATAATAAAAGAGAAAGGAGAGAAAGATATGTTGAAAAAAGAATGGCTTAGTTTCAATACCAATAGGGGTGAATTGGTGTAAATCAAAAATCAAAGTATTTTCAAAATCTTTCACAAAGTATAAACCTTTCCAAAGTTTCTTGGATCTCGTATAAAAAGATAAATCAGTGCAGTGGAAAATAGTTGACTCTATGCTAAAAATAAAGTCGACTTAAAATAAAGAGATCAGAGATAGAGAAATTCAAACACAGTTGGTTCGGCCAAACTGCCTATATCAACTGTCTTTCTTGCACCCGGAAGCAAATGCACTATAATGGTCAAGGTTTTTACAACAAGGTTTTTATAGAGACCTCCACGTCAAAATATAAAACATCTCTCTAACCCTCTAACCAAAATATAGGCATACAACACCCAACAAACAACAAAATATCCCCTCTCCTACAGTCTTTGTCAACTTTGAACAATCCTCAAAATTTCCCAGAACGCGACACGTCCTCTTCCTGTAATCACAACAGGGCAGCCACAATCTTGCAAAGATTGAGAGAAGTAGATGATCATGTTTCCAGTACACCTCAATGTGCAGTATGATCAAGCTTTTCTTTCAGCACAGTCTTGCTCGTCAAGCAACAATCCAAGAGAGATCTCCACGGTCTTCTTGACAAGTTCTTGGAGCTTTTCACAGAGATCAAAATTTGAAATAATATAATGAAAGTGTTAGAATAACCAAAGTCTCTGTGAAATATAGAATCATGTTTATTTATAGTTTTTTGTTAAACAGACGCTCCTGTAGTCGACTTCGCTACTAATACAGTTGACTTCAGTCAGACAGTTAAGATAGTTAATACCAATTAGTAGCAGTCAGACCAACCAAATTGATTACACAATTAACTCAGTTGACTTGTAATTAATGCTTGGTCAATGAATTAAAATATAGTCGTTATAGTTTACAAGCATCAATAGAAATTCAAAACATAACTAACTAAGTCGAGTTGCCTGCATATACAGTCGACTATGTCACTTCAATGCAGTTTTGAAAATCTTTTCTTTGCAAAATTACTCACAACACAGTTTTTCAAAATTTGTGCAAAGTCACGAGTTTTAATCGACTTGCTTCATAATGAAGTCGACTTAAAACTTGTAGTTTTGCCACACAATATATGTTCAACCAAGTGTATGTGGTTTTCTTTTCTAAACACATATGTAATGAAATCACGGATGATATCTCATGTAAAGAGCAGTGAACATGTTCTTGAAGAATTTATACACAATAAAGTTTTGAACATGTAACACATATCAATAAATGTGTTATTAATAATGTGTTGTCATCATCAAAAACCAGAAACATTATGAGATTAAGGTTTAGCTAAACCAATGCTTCCCTCATCAACAATCTTAACAATCTTCCCCTTTTTTTATGATGAACAACCATGATTAATAAACAACCATGTGTACACAACAACTTATAAAATCATTCATATAATCAGAATTTTATCAGAGCTCATATAATCAAACTGTGTAAGAGCAGGAATGATTTTAATAAAAAAATGATTCTAACAAGATATCAGAGCAGAACAGATGAAGTCTTTCTCAGATTCAAATTGCATATATCAGAGTCATAAAGATAACATATATACTTTGTATCAACCAGTATCAAGCAATCAATGTCAAAGAAAATAAACAATCAAACAGTCAAATATTTCTCCCATTTTGTGCATTAGCAGAAAAGGTATGCTCTATGATAATGATATGCTGATAAAACATATACTAGAGGTGAATCAACTTAAACATATTAAACACTCAATGATGTTCCCCATATCACAGATAATCACATGATAAAAAAAATAATCTACCCCTAAAGTGTAAACATGTGAAAAATCTAGATTATCATGTAATGCTCCCCCTGTCATTATGCATGTTTTAAAATCAAAACCCAAATGCACAATGCAGATATCACAGATTTCAGAGCATATAAAAGCATGTATCAAAATTGTATCAGAAATAGAATTGTAAACAATTCAATCAAGCATAAATACAATCATCAACAATCTCACAATATATTCTCACAGATATATCAATCAATTAAAGATCAGAAATATATTGAAAGAAAACAATATAGAATATGATCAAAAACCGGAATAACAAAATTCCAAATCATGGAATTTATAACCCCTGTTAACCAATAGTCGATTGATCCATATTCTCAGTCGATTAGCATTGCTCTCCATGTAAGTTGAAATTCCAGTAGTATGTCCAGAAGCAATGTTTCTTGTAAAACCTTTCAAGATCTTTTGAAGATCAAGCATTTTAGAATCATTTAAATGCAAGAAGGTAATACAGATATGAATTGAATATGCAAAAGAATTAATGTAACAGTAAACATGTGCATAATCAACTTCATCAAACACACAGTCGATTTTAAATCGATTCAATCAAGAAATCAAAACAGATAGAATTAAAGTTGAAACGACTGATTTCATTGATACTTTCAAAAGGGATTACAGCCTTGATTAGACTATTAAACAGACACAATGGCAATCTAAGCCATTTTCAAAAGATACTAAGAACAAAGACAAAACTAACACCAACGAACAACAAAGACACAGGATTGAAGACACAATGGTGTAGACACAAGACCCTATTCTATTTCGGAAGATTCTACCGTCTTTCTGTCAACACTGTTCTTTCCACTGTCAGAATCATCCATTGAGGTATCTCCATAAGCAAGGTTGTCAAACTCGAGAGTTTACGTAAACTCGTGGGAGCTTCGTAAACTCGGATCGTAAACTCGTAAGAGTTTACTTCGTATAAATTATAATTTATAAATAATGTTTTTATATTTTTACAGTATTATTATAATTATTAGTTTATCATATTATATATATTTAAATATTTTTCTTTAATATTATTATTATTTTGTTATAATTTTAATTGAATAATTGATACTTCAGTTGTTGAAGTTAATATTGGCCCAAAAGTTTCACACTAAAAGGAGACCCAATGATCAGAATAATAATGAGGACTCAGTTTTACTTTAATATTAAATATTTAAATGTTAAATATCTACCTGTTAAAATAAAAAACATAACCATTAAAGATTAAAACGAAACGCACAGTACAAGGGATTAAAACCCTAACGAGTTGTAACATTAAAATAAAAAACGCAGAGCGGCGAGATCAGGAGTAGCATCGGTGAAGACGACGACAAGCACGAACAGGCGAACGGTGCGCGACCATGACGACAAGCGCGAATCAGGAAAACGGAGCGTGACCATGAACCGGTGAACGACAAGCAGGAACCATGTGAACGACGAATGGCAAACGGCAAACATGAACCAGGTGAACGGCGAACACGAAGGCGAGCTAACAAGGTGCGACCACGGCAGCAAAACGTGATGGTGCCCTAAACCCATAACGACTTCCTCTTTCTTCGTTTCTTCTTATTTCAAACTCGAAAAATCGCTGCAAAATCGCGATTTTAGCCGTTCCTACCGAGTTTAGAACCGATTTCACCGAGTTTGCTTGAAAACCGAGTTTGCTTCCTAGTTAACTCGAAAGCCAGAACTGAGAATGCAAACTCGTCCGAATTAACGAGTTAACTCGCGAGTTTGATAACCTTGTCCATAAGCATTTATCCTCAATGCATAGTCCATTTCTCTATGCATTTTTGTGAATATTTTTGCAGCATTATCATCTTTTCATCCAATCTTTTGAATCTTTCATAAACAATTTCTCCAACACATTCTTTTTGTTGCAGCTGATAGTTCTTTCATTTGTGAGGTCCACATTCTGCATTTTTAGCACTTTATTGATGAATACCCCGTATGGTAGACAAAGCTCTTTTTGTTTCGCAAACTTTAACATGTGATCACGAATCTTAGACGCCCAGTTTGTTGGAGTAGCAGTCTGTAAAGCATGTAAGAGGTATATTTCCTTCCCATTCAACAGTGATTGATCTTCATCCCCTTGAAGTAATATCCAAGTGATCACATATGCACACAGACTTTCTTCCATTCTCAAGTTTTCAATACCAAAGGATTCATCTTTTCAAGCCAAGTAAGGATTCTTCAAGAAGTTGTTGTATATCTCGATTTTGAAAAACCAGGAATGGCTTGATGTGCCATTAGTCCTTCTTATTGAAGTCCTGCGACATATTTCCAAATAAAATAGTCTATGTTGATATATATGCCTTTCACTCTAGATTTAAGATTGTTTCCTTCTTTTCTCATATTTGAGTAAAAAACCTTTACTAGGTTTGGATAACAATCTTCTTGGGGTTCCACAAACTTTGTCAAACCAACTCTCTCAAACCATTCTTGAAATATGAAACCTTCATTGCGGAAGAATAAGGTACTCATAAAAGAAGCACACTTATTTCTAATCTTTTCAACATCTGGAGCTTCCATTGAAGATGAATCATTAAAGATCTACAAATAAAATAATTAAGTTAGAATAATTTTGTAATGAACAGTTTGACAAGTATTTAGTTAGTTTTTTAATACTTTATTCCATGAATCATAAATGAATAGAGATAAAGACATGAAAAGAAAATATGGGCGGAATACATACCTGGCAATAGATTTTGTAGCCTTCTTTTGTATGTGGAAAATCAAGGTCTACAATCTATGAATAAGAAAAAACACAAGTCATAAAGATATGAATACGCAAGAAAGAAAAATAGATGTACATCTTTTACTCCAACAATGTACCACAACCAAAAGTGTCATTCTTATCAAACGAGGTCTTGGCTAACAAAAAAAAATTAAAATATAGCTACTTTAATTGAGATGATCATAAAAAAGATTAAAATAGCTCGTTTCGTCACTCACTATGATATCTTTGGCCACAGACAAATGAAGAAACATTAATATTGATAGTCATCCATGAAACAAAATGGAATTTGCATGCCAACATGTTAAAGTCAGATGTTAAATGTCAACTAAAACTTGTTTCAGTAATAATTTTCAATTGTAGGTCATAAAAGATGGCAAAATATTAATTTGTTGATGAAAAAGAGTGAAGTTTATTAAAGGTAAAATTTTTAAAAAAGTAAAACCAGAGAAGAGGAAAGAGTAGATATAGTTCTTCACTTTTGTTACCATAATCATGCCATGTCATGTGTTCTGTTGTTTGAATTGAAGCAAACATCATTTGTAATCTTGAAATGATCGGCAAATAGAACATGGACTTGAATGAAATTGATTTTTTTTGCCTCCGTCCTGGATGCAATGTCTGAAATCGAGAATGGCCACAAAACTTGCATTCCACCAACGATGCATCATTTTTGTCAGTGTCGTTGTCATAGAAAAGCATACATCCATTCACACAACAATCAATCTTCTTCAGTTCCAATCCCAGCTTCGAAACACATCTTTTGGCTTCGTAATAATTCTTCAGGAAAGAATTGTTTGGTGGTGTTAGATCTAACACCAATTTTGTAAAGTGGTCCACCGCTTGATTGGGAACGTTCCAATTAGATTTACCAACCATGAGTCTAATGCACATTTATATTTTGACTCAGATGAACCTTCAAATACAGGTTGGTTTGCTTAGCCAAGAGATTGTAAAACCTCTAAGTGCTTTCATTTGGAGACTCTTCATCACGGTTATCGTTTGCTTCTTGCTCAGCATGTCGACGAAGAGCATTGTCTACCATCTCTTGCATGTAGGTAAATTGATCTATCTCAGATGTATGTACAATAGTATTCGAACCTGATGTAGGCCAATTTTCATGAGCAGTGGAGGTAGAAGGCATTTCTTCACCGTGAAATGTCCAAACCTTGTAATTTGGCATGAACCATTTTTGGTATAGGTGAACTTTGACGACTTCATCTTTCAAAATCTTTGTACATTCACACTTGATGCATGGGCATCGAATCCCTCCATCAAGAGCATAATATTCATATCGTTGAGCCGTCTCCACAAACTCATTAACTCCAAAGATAAAAGCTTCCTTCAAACCTCTCCTTCCTCTAAAACAACGGTCGTACATCCATTCACGATGATTGGGAAAATGGGCCATGTTCTGTGACAAGCCAAACAAACAAAAACTTAGCCAAAACAGCAACACTCCATGTGACATAAGTAATAAACCTATTACTACTTAAGTCGAACATGGAAGGCAATTTGAATACTACTGTCATAGGCATGCAATAAAGGTCATGCTGAGTATTAGTATTTGTAGTGAAGTCCTTTTTTATAGAGTACTTACACATTTACTACTGTCATAAGCATGCAACAAGGGTCATGCTAAGTATTATTACTGTACTGAAGTCCTCTTAGAGTACTTACACATTGACTACTGTCATAGGCATGCAATAAGGGTCATTTTGAGTATTATTATTGTAGTGAAATCCTCTTTATAGAGTACTTACAAATACTTACACATGTAGGTACTACCATAGGATTTGACATCAACACTACATATTCTTAGTCTACAAGTCTCCACCTATGTCTTGTTCAGTTTCAAAATAAAATAAAACATCTAAAAACAAGTCATCTCATCATTTAAAAGTAAGGTTAGTTCAAACCGTCTAGTATAGACATAAATATACATAATCACAATCACAATCACAATAGTTATTTAGTTATCTACTGACAAACCAAATTTGGTCAAGAAGCAGCTCCACAATCACAATCAGGAGACCAATGGATGGTGGGCTGCACGTTTGATAACAAATTTCTGCAACAAGTTGTATAAGGGAACAACACAATCAGACTTAGAAATGTTTATATTATGATCAAACAATATTAAAATATCTAAATCAGATGAAGAAAGCAATTAAAGCTCAATTTAATTAAAATAGGTTGTTAAACCAAGTTTCATGTGTTTATCACTCATGCTAGAGCTAAAAAAGAAGGCAAATTTTCAGGATACTGCAGTGATCAGTAACTGCTAAATTTTGAACTTTTACTAGATACTGGAATACGATGAAACCAAGTTACACCAAACACACGTGGAAAACCAAAATCAACCAACTGGATCTATCGCAATAATCTCACACACTAAAATATCTTGCAAGTTGCAATCATAATTGCAGCATTAAAATGTAAAGGATTTGACTAATACTTTTACCCACTAAAACAAATGACGTGACTAAAGAATAATCGATTTTGATCATAAATTAGTTGAAAATGGTGATCACAAAGAATCTGTGTAAAGAGTAAACCATATTAGTCTTGACAACCAGCATATATTTTATAAATGGATACATCCTCAAAATGAGATTTTTTTTGCTGGATAAAATTATAAAAAAAAACTGAGATCAATGGTTATGGCCTGAGATTTTATACTACCATCCAATAAAAATTAATGGTCAGTAATATTTTTAGATTAATTATTATAAAAGTCAATAAACTTATATATTTGTAATTAAACAAGAAGATAGATCTACCAGTACTCTATTTTTCTCAGATATCATCTGACTCCTCAAACATCAAAGCAAAAATAGTTAAAAATTATGATCAATAATTAATATATATCATATTACGATAAAAAAATAGTTTATGCATGATAAATTTAACTAATATACAAATATAATAACAAGAAGAGAATTATTCAGACGTTAGCATGATAAATTTAACTAATATACAAATATAATAACAAGAAGAGAATTTATTCAAACGTTAAGGCAATATTCTATAAGTAAATCATTGCCTTCATAAACTGAATTGAATCATCATGCGAAAGGACCACAATCTTGTAAAGATAGTGGCTATATAAATATGAAAAGGGACATGGCGCTATTAAAATTTGTTATAAGTTATGTACAGAGATTAAGTGGAATGAAGCCATGAGGTAAAAGTCCAGATTTTTATAGAAGATGATATTAGAACTGGGGAAGGTTGTGTTGGAATTGGGGTGAATTTATAAAAGATGATGACCAGAAAAGTGTGGTCAGTTTTAGAAGAGATCACTAGTGGAAAAATGTTGTTTAACGTCACCTCATAGACGTCGGTTAGAGGGTGCACTGACGTAATATGATGACTGGTGACAAATTCGTAAATAACTCAGACGAGGAGACGTCGGTTACCTGGCTAACCGATGTCTCAAACACTACAGACGTCGGGTACACTGCACATGGACATCTAAAATGTCTACAAGAAGGTGAATAGTCGCCATATGGACGTCAAGAGACGTCTGTAGTTCTGCCAGGAAGGTCAATAGTCGCCATGTAGACGTCGGGTAGCTGAATACCGACGTCTCTGGCCTGACAGGTTGATGTATGTAATTAATGTTCCGCCATATAGACGTCGATGTCCCTTGAGAACTGACGTCTATAGCCTAACAGTTAGGTGAATTGTAATTATTTTTCCGCCATATAGACGTCGGCCAAAAAGTTGGTGATGTCTAAAACTGTATAGACATCGGGCCGCCATGCAACGGACGCCTAAAATCCGCACCATTATTAATATTTAAATCATAAAGACATCAAATTAGTGAGAGCACTGACGTCTATAATGATGTAGACGTCAGTTGGTAAGCTAAACCGACGTCTATAGTACATTATAGTACAGAATGCGAACCCGCGATCAGTTACCAGTTCGCATCGTCTTCTTCCTCAAGCTTTGGTCCGCTTCGGCATTGAGAGGTTCGTTTTCTTCGTTTTACACTGTTTAAATGTTGTTTTGCTTTGATTACTTTAGTCTTTGATGAAAAACCTTTGATTTGAACCGATTAAAATTGATTTGGGTGGCGTTGTAGACCGTTTTTGGCCTGCATTTCTGAGATATAATTGGGTGTGCAGTCCTTCATTTTCCTTCATTGCTAATTTATTCTTCTGAAAAGGTTAGGTTCTTTGTGGAAAACTTAATTTCTATGTATATTATTGGCTTTTGTGTGTGCATGTTATTGGCTTTTGTGTACGCATGTTATTGCCATTTGTGAATATGCATTTTATTGGCTTTTTCTGTATGAATTCATATTGACATTTAGGTATGCATGTGTTTGGAGATTTTTAATATATGCATGTCAAAAGTTATGTTATTATAATTAGAATGTTACATTATTACTATCAAATCATTGAGTGAAACCTAGTTCCCGTTTGAAATTTAATACAAACGATAAATTTTTTAATCGTTTGTATTAAATTTTGAATTGTCCGATTGGACAGTTTGGGAAAATTATTTTTCATAAATTTTCTATAACATGTATGTTGGAGTTTATGCATAAGATTGATGAAATTTCGGTTCATTATTTGTGTTGTTCTCCGGATGCATATTTGATTGTGGTCATTCTTGTGACTACTCTCATTTCGTGTATTTCGGAGACCAATGCGAAATGCTGCCGAAATTTTATCAAATTTATGATGTAGACTTCTTTGCACATGTCTTAGCAATTTATGAAAAATATTTTTCCTGAATGGGTAGGGCCTAACCTTGTGAGAATTAAGAAATTTAGACTGATGAACTATGTTATGAACATAGTATGGATCGAAGCTGGATGAATGCACGTCGCATCTCTGAAGAATATGAGAAGGGTGTTTTGGTGTTCTTGCAATATGTTAAAGAAAATGCAAAGTGTGTGAACGGGACATATTTTTGTCCTTGTGTTTGTTGTCTTAATCAAATACGACAAGACTTAGACAATTTGCATGATCATCTATTCATGTTCGGTATAACGAGAACGTATACCGTTTGGACTTGGCATGGAGAAGTACTGGACCAGCTTGTGACGTCACGAGGAACAAATTATGTGGAAGAATGGATGAGTGATCATTTAGAGGACATGATACGTGATGTTGGTGAAGATAACTTTAGAAGAGCTAATTTGTACGATTCTCTTATCAATGATTCAGAGCAACTGTTGTACCCAGGTTGCACGAACTTTACACGTTTGTCTGCAACTTTGAAGTTGTTTAGTTTAAAAGCAAGGAATGGATGAACCCATAAAAGTTTCACGGAGTTGTTGGAGTTGCTGAAGGAGATGCTTCCAGAAAATAATACTCTTCCTATTCGTAATTACGAGGCCAAAAATGTTTTATGTCCAATGGGTCTTGAATATCAAAAGATACATGCTTTCCCCAATGATTGTGTTTTGTACATCAAGGAGTTTGCTTCGCTAAAGTATTATCCAACATGTGGTTTAAGTCGTTTTAAAAAGAAATTTGACAAAAACACTGGTGAAGTAGGTAATGATGATGCACCTGGTAAGGTGATGTGGTACGGAAACTTAAGTAGCAAACACAGTTCATGGCCAGTATTGTTGATGATATACAATCTTTCTCCTTTGTTGTGCATGAAGGGAAAATATGTCATGTTGTCAATGATGATATCTAGTCCTAAACAACCTGGTAATGACATTGATGTTTACTTGAAACCTTTAATTGATGATTTGAAATTGTTGTGGGAAGAAGGTGTCAAAGTGTTTGATTCAGATGTTGAAGAGAATTTCCATTTGCGTGCTATGTTGTTTTGCACTTTAAATGATTTCCCAGCCTATGGAAACTTGAGCGGTTATAGTGTTAAAGGACATTTTGCATGTCCGATTTGTGAAGAAAACACTAGTTACCTTCAATTGAAGCATGGTCAGAAGACGATTTATACAAGACATTGGAAATTCCTTCCTCGCAATCACCCTTAGATTGAAAAAAACATTCAATGGAAGTGTAAAGGATGACATTGTGTGCAGACCCCGAAATGGTGAATAGGTGTACAACGAAGTAAAAAAAATTGACATTGTATTCGGAAAACATCATAAAAGTACATCTACAAAAAATGTTTGGAAGAAACGATCAATATTTTTTAATCTTCCTTATTGGTCTAAACTTGATGTTAGACATTGTATTGATGTGATGCACGTAGAAAAAAATGTTTGTGACAGTGTCATCGGAACTTTATTAAACGTGAAAGGGAAGACCAAAGGTGGAATAAAAGCAAGACAAGATTTGGTTGAAATGGGAATCCGAACTGAGTTACGTCCACAGACAACAAGAAGATGCACCTATCTGCCCCCAGCCTGTCACACTCTTTCTAAAAAAGAAAAACAAAGTTTTTGTAACTCTTTAAGAAGTGTGAAGGTTCCACAAGGTTATTCTTCAAATATTAGTAACCGTGTTTCTATGTAAGAGCTAAAGTTAGTTGGTTTAAAAACTCATGATTGTCATATATTGATGCAACAATTGTTACCAGTTGTTATTCGAGGCATATTACCGCCTTCTGTTAGGGGTATTCTGACACGTTTGTGTTTGTTCTTTAATGCCATTTGCAAGAAAGTTGTTGACCCTCAATGTTTAGATCAATTAGAAAATGAAGGAATAAGACTACTATGTGAATTGGAGATGTATTTTCCACCTTCTTTTTTTAATATCATGGTTCATTTGATAGTTCATATTGTTCGAGAAATTTGAATATGTGGGCCGGTATACTTAAGGAGGATGTACCCTGTTGAAAGATACATGAAAATCTTAAAGGGATATGTCAACAATCAGTATAGACCAGAAGCTTCAATCATAGAGCGAATCATTGCAGAAGAAGCCATTGAATTTTGTTCAGCGTACATGCCAAGTTGTGAACCAGTGGGTCTACCCAAGAGCATACATGAAGGAAAATGTGAAGGTAAGGGTCGTAGTGTGAGGATTCAAAGTGTGAGTAGAAAAGAAGTTGATCAAGCTCATCTGTACATCTTAAACAACACTGATGATCACTAGTAAAAAATTGGCATTTGACAACGCACATTATGTCACGGTTAACCACAAACCGCAACATAATAGTGCGCGGTGGCAATTTTGAAAATAAAACGAACTTATAGGTCGTGGTTCATCGTGGAACCGCGGCGTATACCCCAGTCTACTTTCTGCCTTTCACACCACATCAGAAAAACAATAAATTGCAAGGGGAATAGGCCGCGGTTGATAGCAGAACCGCGGCCTATTCCGCTGTAAATTTATTTCAGGTGTTGATAACGTGGAAATGTCAGAAGTATGCAGGGGAATAGGCCGCAGTTGATAGTAGAACCGCGGGCTATTCCACTGTAAATTTATTTCAGGTGTTGATAACGTGGGAATGTTAGAAGTATGCAGGGGAATAGGCCGCGGTTGGTAGCAGAACCGCGGCCTATTCCCATGTAAATTTATTGCAGGGCTGCATACGCGAACAATTTCAAAAGGTAATAAACTGTATGGGGGACAATAGACCGCGGTTCAAGGGGAAACCGCGGCATAAAGGTTTTTGAAAATTTTCAAAATTTCCATTTCATTTTAATTTTTTTTTTTTTTAATGAGTATAGGTCGCGGTTCCTAGCATAGAACCGCGGCCTATTCCATCATATGACAGTGGTTTTAGTGTGAACCATGGTAGTATCATTTAATTAGGTTAAAGAAAAGTTTGAACAGTTTTCGTCTTCCACGCGATTAGTTTCAGAAAATCAACCCCAATCGTCTCCTTTGCCGCGAGTGTCTGCGAGCTTTCCTCCGTCAGCCATTGACGTCGCCGTGCCATTCCGAGTGTCGTGCCATTGCTGCTCTTCTCTCCGGCGTGCCACCATTGTGTCGGAACTCTTTGCCGCTTCTCTGCTCTCTGTCGGGCCATCATTTGCGCCATTGACATCGCCGTGCCATTCCGAGTGTCGTGCCATTGCTGCTCTTCTCTCCGGCGTGCCACCATTGTATCGGAACTCTCCGCCGCTTCTCTGCTTTCTGCCGGGCCATCATTTGCGCCATTCGCGCCTGCTCGTGTTCGTCAAACAGGTAATCATCTTTACTAACAATTATTATTTTCTGATTTGTCCCTGATATAGGAAAATGCTTTTGGAAGAGATAGTGATAATGCTTGTGTGATGCCTGCGTTAATTTGTTTAGTAAATTTGTTTGGTAAATTTGTTTGGGAATCTAATTCAGACCTGGTCCTTCAGTCCCATTGTTTGTGTGATGCCTAGGTTAATTTTTCTTGTTGTTTACAATTTTAACTTAGATGCCTCACCTAGTGAATTCTTGCCTGAACTTTCCCTAAATGCATCCATCTTAGCACCGCAAATTTGCAGGTAATGCTCACATCCCCAAAACAGAGACCAATTAATCCTTTAAATCAATTTCTATTGTTTGCAGCCCCTGTTGACAAGAAGGTTTTGAGCTTGACCAAAAATAGCTCTTAAGATTCAAAAATAGATTAAATTATTAGAAAGTGAAATTATATTTAAAACTTGCAAAGAAATTCATTGATTATAAAAAATAAACTTATGTAAAGTATAAGAGTGAGTAAGTTCACTCGATAATCCACATATATTATAAGTACAAGAGTGAGCAAATTTTCAACTCATCCACAATTCATTCTAGAAATATACCAAGACTTTGTTGATTAAAAGGAAAGGAAAGAAAATGAAGTTTGATTAGTCTTGTCTTTTATTTAAACAGGGATGATGGAAAAATAACTTTTATTTGTTTTAATTTATAAGGAGAGGAAAAGAAAATTTAATTTACGGTTACAAATTTTAAATTTAAAAAATATAAACGATAACCATACAATTTAATACACTGTTTTGAAATTATCATACGGAATACTAAAATCATTTTAATTTAAATTAACTCTTATTTATTTATTTTTCTATTAATTATTTATGCTTATCCGTAGAGAAAAAGAAGAAAACTGGTTCTTTGATGCAACAAGCCTCTTACTTTTTTTTTTGTTTTTTTTTTAATTCCATGGAGGACCCAACGACCCAAAATAAAAGAAACGAGGGAGTTACTCCCTGCACCTCCCCAATTCCAACCCCCACCCCCACATAACCTATTTATTCTTTTTTTTTTATCTTCATGTTTTCATCTTTACACTTTTTTTCTACGAATTCTCTCGCCGTACTAGCACCCTCTGCGCAGCAACCACACCCGCATCGCACAACAGCCGCACAAATAGAGAGGAGTTGGAAAGTGAGAGTTGCAGAGCGTTTGGAGGAGGAGGTTTCAAAGCTTTGGTGGGGTGGGGGTGGGAATACGAAGAGAAATCTGTCTGTGTGTTTTGAGACTGTAAAAGAGGGGGGTTATTGTAGGGTAGGTTAAATAGGACTAAAACGGTAAAAATAAAAAAAACCATAAAGGTTAATTTGGTATTTAAAAAAAAGTCCAAAAAAATTGGGGGGGTGGGGGTTGGAACTGGGGAGGTACAGGGAGTAACTCCCAAGAAACGAGAGTAAGTGTGACTCTTTCTTCATGTACCACCATATTTCTCCATACACTCCCAAAATTTTGAAAACAAATTCATATTACAGTTTTGAATATCTCATTCAATTCTCAACATTTCTGCAGCTGTGTAAGAACTTAACACTATCTTAAAGGGCGTGTTCGAAGTGGTCCATCTTCTATTATTACTCCTCTTCCATTTTATCTTGCCAATTTAAGACATTTATTATAACGAGAAAAAAAAAAGAGTCTTCATACATAATTCATTTATTTTTCTACACATATAGTAAAGTAAATATACAATTTTTTAATTTATCAGTTGAATGCTTAGTAATTGTATGATTGTATGACTGAATTGATTGTATGATTGAATTGATAATTTAATATAGAAAATTGTTTTATTGTAATTTTGTAAGATTTAGGAATGGATCGAAATTGGATTAATTTACCACGCATTAGTACTGAGTATGAGAGAGGTGTAGATGAATTTATACAATTTGCCCAACGTAATGAGGGAAGAAGTGATGATGAAGTGAAGTTTAGATGTCCTTGTGTAAACTGTTTGAATGGGATAAAGTTGAACGCAACCCAAATTAGAGAACATCTTATCTGTGATGGTTTCCTAAGATGCTACAATACATGGATATGGCACAGCGAAGAAATGCATTTTCCCACTGACTCCCAAACTGAAAATGTTATTGATTCCACCATGGAAGAAGATCGACCGGATGAAGACAAATTAGAGGACATGATCCGCGATGTTGGCGCAGAAAATTTTGCCAAAGCTCATGTGTATGAGACGATGTCGACTGATGCGGAAACACCTTTGTATGTCGGTTCAACTAAGTTCACACGTTTGTCAGCTGTGTTAAGGCTCATGAATTTGAAGGCGAACAATGGATGGACTGATAAGAGTTTTACAGAATTGTTGACGTTGTTGAATGAAATGCTGCCAGATGGAAATACACTACCTACTCGTAATTATGATGCGAAGAAAATTCTTTGTCCAATGGGTATGGAGTATAAAAGGATACATGTTTGTCCCAATGACTGCATTTCATATAAGAAAGAGTTTGAATTTTTGACAAAGTGTCCAAAATGTGGGTTATCACGATACAAGTCAAAAAACAATAGTGAAGATAATGGTCAGATAGAAAAAAATAGATCTGCTTTGAAAGTAGTATGGTACCTTCCAATAGTGCCCAGACTTAAGCGTTTGTTTGCGAATCCCAAAGATGCTAAAAACCTTAGATGACATGAAAATTGACGGGCTGCTTCGTCATCCAACTGATTCAAAGCAATGGAAAAATATTGATCAACAATTCCCCCAATTTGGTAAAGAGTGTAGAAATCTTAGGCTTGGCTTAGCCACTGATGGAATGAACCCATTTGGTAATTTGAGTACCAATCACAGTTGTTGGCAAGTTATATTGATAATTTAAAACTTATCTCCTGCATTATGCATGAAGAGGAAGTACATGATGTTGTCTATGATGATATCTGGTCCAAAACAGCCTGGAAATGACGTAGATGTTTATCTAAGCCCACTAGTTGAAGACTTGAAGTTATTGTGGGTTGATGGGGTTGAAATATTTGATGCATTCGCTTCTGAAACTTTTGTGATGCGTGCAATGTTATTTTGCACCATTAATGACTTTCCAGCTTATGGTAATTTGTCAGGATACAGTGTGAAGGGTCATAAAGCATGTCCTATCTGTGAAGAAAACACTGCAGCTCATGAATTGAAACACGAAAGAAAGACGGTGTATCTGCGTCATCGAAGATTTCTAAAACGTAATCATCCATATCGAAGGTTAAAAAAGCATTCAATGGATATCAAGAGAGGGAGGAAGCACCAAATCCACTTACTGGCCTTCAAATTCTTGAAAAAGTTAATAAAATACATCATGTATTTGGGAAAACATCCAAGAAGTCATCTGTAACGACCCCTTGGAAGAAGAAATCAATATTCTTTGATCTTCCATACTGGTCAAAGTTAGATGTTAGACATTGCATAGATGTGATGCATGTAGAGAAGAATGTGTGTGATAGCTTGATTGGTACACTACTCAACATTCAGGGAAAGACAAAAGATGGAGTGAATGCTCGTTTGGGTTTGGTTGACATGAATATCCGAGAAGAGTTGGCACCCAAGGAGATTGGTAAACGTACTTATTTGCCTCCTGCATGTTACACAATGTCTAGACAAGAGAAGATAAGTTTTTGCCTATGTTTAAAGAGTATCAAAGTACCACAAGGATACTCTTCAAATATGAAGAGTTTAGTGTCGATGCAGGACTTAAAGCTTGTTGGCATGAAGTCTCACGATTGCCACGTCTTAATGCAACAATTGTTACCGGTGGCTATTCGTGGAATTTTGCCCAAAAATGTTAGGGATACCATAAACAGGTTGTGTTCATTTTTATCGTCAATATGTAGTAAAGCCATCGATCCTACAAAGTTAGATGAACTTCAAGGAGAGATTGTTATTATCTTGTGTCAACTAGAGATGTTTTTCCCTCCATCTTTTTTGGACATCATGGTACATTTACTTATTCATTTGGTTAGAGAAATCAAGTTGTGCGAACCGGTATACTTAAGATGGATGTATCCTATTGAGTGTTATATGAAGATTTTGAAAGGGTATGTTAAAAATCCATATCGTCCTGAAGGTTCAATGATTGAAAGGTATATTGCTGAAGAAAGTATCGAGTTTTGTTCAGATTACATGACATCAATGAATCCAATTGGAGTTCCTCGCACATCATGGTCTTCCAAATGTTCTACAAGTAAAAGCATCCGAGGTGTGAAAGCTGTGACAAAAGATCGCGAAGAATTATTGCAAGCGCCTCTTTATATATTGATTAACACAGATGAAGTGATACCTTTTTTGCAAGCACACAAAGCCATTGTAAAGAATAAAAATCCAAGACAATTAGAGAAATGACAGTTGACGGAACATAACAAAACATTTATGTCTTGGTTCAAATCTGAAATTGACAAAGAGCCACATTGTTCTGAAACTTTGTTGTGGCTTGCAAACGGTTTAAAGTTTGATGTCATATGTTGTACAGGTTATGAAGTCAATAATTGCACATTCTATACGAAGACTTTGAATGATAAAAGCACAGTACAAAATAGTGGAGTCAGTTTAGAAGCTGAGTCGTTTCAATTTTCCACATCAAAAGATCAATCTCCTGTACTTGGATCAATGAGATATTATGGTATAATATAAGAGATATGGGAGGTTGATTGCACCAAGTTTTTTGTTCCATTGTTCAAATGTAAGTGGTTTGACAATAAGAGTGGTATGAAAATAGATGAATCGGGTATGACACTGGTTGATTTTCGAAAGGTGGGTTACCGAGACGAACTATTTATCATGGTAAATCAAGCATCTCAGGTTTTTTATGTCAAAGATCCTGCATATGACCATTGGTATGTCGCTCTTGAAGGAAAAAAACAAATTAAAGTTAACGAAGAAAATTTGATTAATATTCATATTGCTGACAACCATTCATTTCAAACTACAACAAATTTGGATGAACAATCTCTAGTTGACGACGATGTACATGCAATTCGGTCAGATCATGATGAGGGGATATACATATGATCAATCCATATTTTTATGTATGAATTTTAAATTTTTGTATAAGTATTTGTTGTTGTTACATGAGTCTTTTATTAATATTTCATGTTGTATCATATTGGATATTACATAAGTCTTTTATTAATATTTCATGTTGTTATTTATGTTGACAGATATATGGCTGATCATCCACATTCTTCAGGGATGAGACTCCCCCTTCCAGATCCACTAGAGAACCCACTAGGATGAAACAACTTTTGATCAGAAAGAATCGTGGTGAAAAAACACCGGTGGATGTTAACGTGATCACGAGTGTGGCAACTGGCCACTATGCAGATGACTTCCGATCATACCTTGGAGTAGTGACACGTGAAAAGATTAGTATTCTTACTCCATCTTTTGAACATGTGTCCGAGGTTGAATGGAACATTATATGGAACGATATATTGGTAAGTTATTTGTATCATTTCAATTAGAGTTTGTTTATTTTGATAATTTTGTACTGATACAACTTCATTATGTTTTTTTCAGCTGAGATTTGAGATTCCAAATGTCGCAACACTTAGAAATAAGTGTTTGTCAACTGTTGCTAAAAACTTTAGAAATTTCAAAAGTAAGTTGACTTCAAGATATATTTTTGGAAGCCATAAACATAAGTCTACATGTGCTGCATATCCGTACATATATGAGGAGACTTGGCGGCTTTTTGTACAGAGTCGGAGCACAGATGAATGGCAGGTTAGTATAGTTGATATTATTCAATTCCTCATTAACAAATATATATCATATGAACTAATTAATTAAACATATGTGACAGGCAATCAGAAGAAAAGCACAAGGAACAAGTGCTCAGAACAAAAACGCCCACCTATTATCTCGTGGTGGGTATAGGAAGCTTGAGGAGAAAATCCTCAAGCAAAAGGCAGATGCTAGACCACCATCTGAGGGTGGTAGCCCCTCTCAGCCTCCTTCTCCACCTTCTAGACATGAAAAATGGAAGTTGGCTCGTATGAGACCATCGGGCACCTACTCTTCCGACACTGCACGGGAAATTTCTGAAAGAATTGTAAGTTATCACTGTTTTGTAAGTTATCACCTCAGATGAATTGAACCTTTTAAAGAATAATGGTGTTTTGTAATGTTTCAGGACTCCTTGGTTGAGCAGAGCTCCCAAGGTCAATTCACTCCAGAGGGTCACCAGGATATTCTTACTGCTGCGATTGGACGACCTGAGTACCCTGGACGTTTACGTACTGCTGGACCTGGATTAGGCATTCAAGATTATTTTGGGAGCTCTCGTCAGACTTCATATGCTTTCAACGAATCACAAAGAGAAAGGCTAGCACAAGAGATCACAAAAAAGGTTCGAGCGGACCTTACGGACGAGATCGCAAATAAGGTTAGATCAGAGCTCAGGGCTGAATTGTATAGTGAGTTCAGCTCCATGTTCCAGCAGCAGTTTGAGAGTTATGGCATGCGCCCGATGCCATATCCTGTACAGGAAAAGGAAGATGTTGTGCCTCCCACAGGTAAACTTAATATACATTTATGTGCAATTATTTTTATCTTTTGTATAATCTAACATTTACTCTGACAGGGATAAGCGGGAAAGGAAGTTGTTCCGCACCAGCCGTCCCAGGGGATGACATGGACGATGCTAGTCCATGTCTGCTATACATTTTAGACGATACCGAGACGGTCCTGGTAGCTTGTGGAACAATGTTCAAGGCAGCGACTGTTGTTCATGGTATGGAGCTATCAGAGGATGAGGTGAAGGTCTCAGTGGACGAAATGATAGTACCAGATGCCTCAGTTCTTCTGCCCACAGATGAGATTTTCACTGTGGCACATGCATTCCAGACTTTTATCGCTTGGCCTAAACATTTGGTTGCTTCAGTTTCTGACCCCCCGGTATGGAATTCTACTTTACACTTCTTAATTGAAAAAGTTTACATGTTATTGATGTCAAAAATTATCTTATTTTTCCATGTAACAACAGATGCAAGCACAGGAGAAGATTCCTCTATCTGAGGATGATCCTCTTGGTTCATTGTCGTTACTTGCTGACATCCTTGAGGATAAGCCTTTGGAGGTTGAATATGATGCTAATGTATTTGGGAGAGAGTCTGAGGTCCCATTATACCTCCATAGCCAAGATGCCAGAGAGCTTGCTTCGGGAAAAGAAGAGTTGAATATTACAATTATTCAACTATGGATGATGTAAGTCTATGAGCAATTATTTATATATAAAATTGATTTACATATCAAGTATGCTTATATCAAAGTTAATGTTTGATTTCAGGTATATGTCTGGGATCAGTAACAACTTGGGACGCTCTGATGATTATGGATTTGTTGATCCCCAATCCATTCATGAATCAAATGATTTTGATGTCATCAACACAAATCTAATAAGAAGTTTTGCAAGCGGCAATAAAATATATTTTTTGCCTTATATATCCGGGTAAGTGAACTTTGTTAACATAATAAAGAAAGTTCCATATGTGATTTTAATATATAATAATAGTTAAGTTATTATGAATTTCAGGCGCCACTGGCAGCTTCTTGTTATTTCTATACAGGAGAGTTATGCTTTGTGGTTCTGCTCATTTCACAGGCCTCCTCCCACACATCTCAGACAAGCAGTTGATTGGTAAGAACTTCAATCTTTGAACTTTCTTTGATATATAAATGAATGCTAAAACCTTTTTGTATATATAGTTCTATTCCAGCAAGTATGATGATGATTGGGAGATCAATTGCTAATAGTGGAAAGATTGCTTGGATTTCTCTCAAGGTTTGACATATGCTAAAGCCATACTTTCTTATAGTTGTTTTATTTTAATGTTTTTCACTAACTATTTAAAACTGTTATGATATATTGTAGTGTAACAGAGAAAATGGGTCATATGAGTGCGGATACTATGTCATGTATTGGATGGCCCATATTGTCCGTTCTCATATCACAAGAGGCTGGGAAACAATATTATTTAAATCTAACAAATTTTGATTTTCTCCAACATTTGAAATTCATATACACTTATTAATATCAATTGTTTTGTGCAGAAATTCAAAACTACTACACCAGTTCCTGAGAAGCCACTTTCATACATGAGGAAAGCTGCTGCAAAATATCTTATTAGATTATATAATAAGTCATAGTAATTAGATTTATAATAATTTGAACATGTTGATTTAGAATTATTAGACTTTGTACATTAATTATATGATTAAACATTGATTATTGTGTTAAATTTGTTCAATATGTGTGCATTGTGATTGTCTGATATGCAGGTCTGTTTTTGTGGTTGTGGAAATCACAAAAACAGACCTGCTATTTTAAAAAAAATAGGAGAATATGCCGCGGTTGTTACCTTAACCGCGGTAGAAAGTGCGCCTTATGCCGCGGTTGTGGCCAAAATCGCGGCAAAAAGTGTGACGTTTTTTCTTTTTTTTTTTTTAAACGCCTTTTGGCCGCGGTTAGTGCACCAACCGCGGTCTATTTGGGGATTTTTACTGCGGTGTCAACCACGGCCTATAGTTCTACGATTTTTTTTTTAAAATAAGGGTTTTGGCTGCGGTGGCTGTAGGAACCGCGGTCAATTCCCCATACGTTCTACCGCAGTTCCAACCGCGGCCTAAAGTCCCCAGACTTTCTACCGCGGCTGAGTATGTCGCGGTTCGTAAACCGCGACGTATAGTCAAAAACAACCGCGGTAGAATCTCTCCGCTGCACTAGTGGATGCTATTCCTTACATTTTTTAACGTGTTAATGAAATAAAGGCATCACACCCAAGAATGATTGAAAAATGGCATCTTAATGAACATGTCAAAACCTTCTTACAATGGTTTAAGAAAAAGATTTATGCGACTCCAAATGTTTCTGAAAATCTATTGAGGTTATCTCGGGGGCCGAACAGAGATGTCATTACATATGGTGGGTACTATATTAACAATATCTCTTTTCAGACAAAGGAAGAAGATGACAAAAGTAGAGTTCAAAATAGTGGGGTTACACTAAAAGTTGAGTTAGTGCACTTCTCTAGTTCTAAAGACAAAAATTCAATCACTACATCAATTAGTTATTTTGGAGTAATACAAGAAATATGGGAGGTGAATTATGTGAGGTTTAGAGTCCCCGTTTTCAAGTGTAAATGGGTTGATATAAAATCTGGAATCATTACAGATGGCTCTGGTTTCACATTGGTAGATCTTAAAAAGATGAGTTTCACTGATGAACCATTTATTATGGAAAGTCAAGCAAGGCAAATATTCTACGTCAGTGATCCAGCGAATGAAAAATGGTCAGTGGTTTTGGAAGGAAAAAGCATGCACGGGTTTGATGATGAAGAATCTCTTGATATACTTGAGACAACATGTGGCACATCAAGTCCCATTGAAGACTCAATTGACGACGCTGCCGATGACATACATTCAATTTGTAGTGATCACGATGAAGGGATTTGGGAGAAAACAATATCTTAATAAGTAACGTCTTGTTTTTTGTTTAGACTTTATATGTAATTATATTGAGATGAATATTTCAATTTCAATTCATACTAACCTTGTATATATTTTTCAGGTATGTCGACCTCAGACTCAACATCAGGACAGACCAGACATACACGAGGAGTGACACGTTTGCCAGAAGCGACATCCGGACAGGTTCCTGGGCAGAGGAGACATCTTGAGATTGACCCCAGAACCGATGTGGCATCAGGGCCAAATGTTGATAGATTTAGTAGTCATCTGGGTAAGATAGCCAAAACCCATGTTTCTATCCTTTATCCAACTTGGGATGACGTCCCAGAGGTCGAGAAAAACCTCTTATGGCAAGATGTTCAAGTATGGTTACTTAAAAAAAAAGTCCTTATATACTTATTCCTTTGATCTTATTATGTCATTCATATGTTCCTTGTTTTAAACAACTAAAATATGGTGTTCCAAACACATTGAGATGAGGAAGAAAGTCTTATCGCAGATATGTAAGAGATGGAGGGATTTCAAGACAAGGCTGACACGTTTGTATGTGTTTGGAGACAAACAACATGAGAATCCATCTCAGTATTATTCCTTCACAGAAGAAGAATGGATGTAGTTTTGTCAATCTAGAGAGACTGAGGAATGGAAGGTATTTATCTTAACCAACAACGTCTTCAAAACAGTTTTTATTATTATACAGTTATGCATATAAATTATTTTACACGGTAAACGGGTTAGCCGCCCAAGAAAGGCAAAGGCTAAATGATGCACCACATGTGTTATCACCAGGTGGTTATGCCAAACTGGAGAAGAAAATTAGAAAGAGTCGAGCGGATGAGTTGGGGCTTGAGTCCCTGGACCTAGCACCTCCACCTACAAGATACGAGATGTGGAAGGCTGCTCGGACGAAATCAGATGGCAACATGACATCTGCCTCAACCGTAGTGATCTCATAGAGAATTGTAAGTTGAAATTGTAAACATTGTTTGATTGTGTTTTTATCATATCTTGCAATTTAAGTAACGTAATTTTTTTAATGTGCAGGATGAGTTGGTTGAGCAGCAGACACAGGGAACATTTACTTCCCAAGGTAGGGAGGACATTTTAACAATGGCCATTGGAAAACCAGAGCACCCAGGATGTGTACGTGTAGTTCCTGGGTCGATTGGTCTTCGTGACTACTTTGGCCCTGTACAAAAAACAACTCAATCAACGAATCAGGAGGCACTGAGGGAGATGAATCTTCACTGGGAACAAAGAATTCGTCAAATGGAGCAACAATTCGATGAGCAGTTAGAAGAACAAAAACAAATACAAAGAGCGCTTAAAGAGAAGATGCAATCCATAACGCAGAGCACCCTGGGTGTGCCCACTGAAACTCCCACACCACCTCCTGCCAGTACCAAAGGATCATGCTTTGTTGTTGAACCTACTGACAACATTGGTCAATATGACTTGTTAGTTGATGGGGATCCCGCACGCATTGTGGTTGTCGAACGAGTAGTTGAGGAAGGCCAGACTATTCATGGTGTTCCCATATCACCCCAGCACGTGCTTGTCATGATTGACGAGGTTCGGGATACCCAGGCTCAGGTGCTTGTACTCACTGGTAGCTGTTGGTCCTCATTCCCAAAAAAATTACAGTTGTATTCTTCTGTTTGTTGCAAAGGAAGATGAAAAATGACTTGAGAAACATGCTTCAAGGGTAAGTGTTTCGCCAAAAATGACTTTTAAATTCATGTCGGCCATAATTCTTTATGATTTGATACTTATATTAATATTACTTTGTGTTTTAATGTAAATATAGTAATGGGTAAATCTTGAGGTAAACTAAATCAAGTCTTGTATCCAAATGTTTGGTGCATTTATAGTTTTAATTCATTTACTATGTTATTCAATGATCTTAATTCTTGACTATATTTAGTTTGTCATTTTAGTGTAACAGACAGCTAGATTCATGGGAATGTGGGTACTATGTGATGTCTTGGATTAAGACCATCATTCGAGCTGGCATTATAGATAATTGGAATGAGGTAATAATCATGCTTACTTTGAAAACATCAGAAATCAATTCATACTTTTGAACACATATCAAACCATAATCAATATTTCTTAATTGTGCAACGCTTCAACAATTTATCTCCTTTACCCGAACACACCATAAAGCAGTTAAGACAACAGTGGACAACTTATCTTCTGAAAAGTGGAACTAGCTAGACTTATTTTTGTTGGTGAACATTACTTAGGTTTAGTTTAAGTTTATAATTTCATATTTTTGATCTTTGATTGAATTATATCTATTTATAGCTCAAACTCAAATATTTATTATAAAGAATTGTTCTGGGAAAATTTTTTGATTTTCAGGTGTGGTTTTATTCGAAAAATAAAATATTTTTTTTCAAAAAAAATACCCAGTAGACGTCGATTAATGCAAAACTGACGTCTACATACGTCTATTAGTGCACAAATCGACGTCCAATAAGTTACAGTGGACAAAAGGTTCCAGAGTGTATAGACGTCTCGTATGTTGACGCCAGACGTCTATATAAACGTCTATTGTATCTATTTCCGACGTCTATTTACACGTTGGCTATGTACACAGCCGACGTCTATATAGACGTCTGTGATAACCTGACTGATGTATAGTTAACGTCACCCGAATAGACGTCAGTTCCATATGTGACGTTAAAAGTCCAAAATAACCGACGTTAAACAGCGTTTTTCCACTACTTGATGTACTACAAGAGCTTACATATAAGTAGAAATTCAACAATAATTGGGTAAGTGCTCCTAATGTATGGATGTGGTATGAGATATACATTCAGGGGAAGACCACTTTTTATCATATAAGTGGCTGTCCAAAAACCATGTCAAAAAGTTTTTGGGTTATATGTATATGTGGCTATGTCTAATAATGTTACTTCTATTCTATCTAATCCATATGTTATCTATGGCTATTTATATCTTCAGTGCTCTGCACATTTCCAGTACCTAACAACTTTTCCTTTTAGATCATCGTCATATGTAAAAAAGTGCAGTGATAAAATATGTAGGCTCATATGTCTTTACAGAGAAAGGTGAGTATATAGTTCAAACAACAAACAGGTGGTAGATACAGTCAATTGTTGTAGAGAAAACTAGCAAATATTAAATGTTTATTAATATAACAGTCATTCAGAGTGTGATTTATACCACGAAAGCAATGCATAGATTCATAGATTGATATTTAAGTACCGTGTCAAGAGAATCAGCTCCAAGTGCAACAAATTTAGACTCTCCTGTAACAGTTGAATCCTCTGACAACGCTAATTGCTTCTTGACTATGTCACACACCTTCTGCACTGTATCTGGTTTTGCCTGCATGATAAAAAACTTTGATGGTTTTTTAACTACTTAACAAGGGCATTAGCCTCCAATGAATAGTTTAGTACAAGATCAATCACATTTCCATAGCAAAAAAACTAAGGATGAAGTCTGTATTCTCCACAATCCTAAAATTGTTTAAGCATTTAGAGTATCTTAGTTTATTGTACCTATCAAGTAGCAACTACTTAATAAAATAATGCCACACATTTATGAGAAAATTGAAAACAATAATTTCAGTTTTTTTAACTGTGAAACTATGAAGGAAGTCAGTTGAAAGAGATGTTAAATGTATAAATAAAATATTACTCTTTGAATCTTGTAGTTTAATCCAAAAAATAATGCATATAGTAAGTACATTATAATATAAGCGGCACTCCAAGAATTAAGCTAACGTGAGACTTCCCAACAAATTTCATATATTGGCTTGAAATTGGAACAAATTTCATATATTGGTTTGAAATCGGAACACCGCAAACCAAAACAATTCATGAGCCAGTGACAAGAGAAAACAACCAGGTGAAGCAATACCAATTATCTCCAAATTACTATATACTCTTTATCATAGATTAACTTGACCCTTATTTATTTCAATATTTGTTTTGTTTGAACCAGGATTAATTGCACCTTTTTGCAAAAAAATGTGTAAATTTTCCTCAAAGTTGTTTACAAGCCAATTATACATCTTTTCTTTGGAGGATTTTGTAGCATGTGATACTAGGTTAGAAGAAGAAGAAGAAAATACGAGGTTTTCTATTTTATTTGGGATGAAATATGATTTTTTGGTTGGTGAATTAAATTTGAAGGTTTAAGGGTATTTAATTGATTAAATTGGATGGTTTTACTGTAAAACATTGACAATATGATAGTTTTTTAGGTAGAAAAATTATAAAGGCAGACCAAATTAGATTAATTTTTAAAATAGTAGGACTTAATTCGCTCGAAAAAACTTATGAGACCTACAAGAAATATCACCAAAGAGCTAGTCTAATCAATTAAAGTTGAGTTTTTTAAGACACTAATGAATTAAATTCTCAATTTATTAATCAAGAAAAAGCATCAGTGTTGCGCAAAAAGAACAGGATTGTTATACCTGATCAAGTAGCTTCCCTTCAAGTATGAGGTTTCAGTATAAATCCTGCAAATTCAGAGGAAGAAAAATAGGAAACTGATGTAATAACATCAAAGTTCATGTTCCAGATTTGAAGACTTGAAATGAAACTAAAATTGATATGAAGTTACTTTGAAGTGAAACTAAAATTGATAGTCAAAATAGAAATTATATATACTGATAGAGAAAATAGATTGATAAATTAGATAATTATTATTGGATTAAATGTTCACTAGATGAAAAACATCTTAAAAACTTGAAACAAAACCACCGCGCTGAAAACTGTACAAGAAAATGGAACTCTAAGTAATCGTGTAACTGGAAGTCTATCTAAATGGAACTGTGTATATACGATTTCAGCTGCTGGTCTAAACAAACAAAACAATAAACTAAAACAATCTAAATAAGCTACTAATATTCATAATTAAAACTGCAAATTCAAAAAGCAACATAGTAACTATAAACTAAAACAGAAATATGAAACAAAGTAGTAAAAGGAATAATCAAAACACTCTTCAGAGTCACATCAAATCTATAATGCAATTAGATTCTTAAACTTCTAAATTAACAAATGAAAGAAAAACTACAAAAGTATCAAAGTTCAGATCAACTAAAGAGAATTTAAAACTAGTAAAGCACAACCGTAAACAGACTTAACTAAACAGAAAAAAAAATTGCCACTCTCCCACACTTGAATTAAGCATTGTCCTCAATAAACAGAAAACAACAAAGAACAGAGAAGAAGAAACATATCTAAACTAAACTAGTGTAAAAAAGGAAAACTAATCTAATCTAAACTAAAAACAACACAACCTAACTCAAATTAACCACAAATCAAAACTAAAAACAACACAGCCTAGTATAAATGGTGCCTAAATGTATAAAAGAGAAAGAGCAAAATTATCAGCATCAGCACTAAGGCGAATGAAAACTGCACTAGGAACACTACTAAAATAATAAACAATAAAAGTATCAGCTCCAGTGTTATTGGTGCTAGCATGATCTTCATCTAAAGTGAAAACTTAATATGATTCTCTTTCTGGTCTCTATTATTGGTGCTGATCTATG
Organism: Vigna mungo; assembly: GCA_036885675.1. Classification (NCBI taxonomy): domain Eukaryota; kingdom Viridiplantae; phylum Streptophyta; class Magnoliopsida; order Fabales; family Fabaceae; genus Vigna; species Vigna mungo. Next base: position 54,898,726 of record CP144700.1, read on the forward strand.
TTTTGTCCTTATCAACTATGAAATTATTCCTTCCAACTTCCCTCTCTAAGCCTTTCAAACTAACCACCTTCGGCAATAAATTAAAAATAAGTATCAACAATTCATATTATTAGAATTTAAGATAAAAGAATAGTGCTAATTAGTGTTTTGCTTCAGCTTTTTGGTCAAAGTATCTACTTTTGGTTTCACATCCATGTTTAATTAGGGAAATTTGATTCCCATTAGAACATAAGACCTTCACAAACTGGTAGTAATTATTGATTTTTTTTTTCTGCTGCTAAAGAAAGTCTTCTACTTCCAAAAATGCTTAGTTTATTGATCCTTTTCTTATTCCAATCATTGCACATTCAATAAATTTGTTAATAATTGATTTATTTACCTTATATCCTGATTTATTTACCTTATCCAGGTCATTCTATTTATACGTATTCTATATTAAGTCATGTTTCAAACTTCTTTCTAAACCATTTTTTTTATACAAGCAAGTCTGTACCAGCTTCTATTATTTTTCAATTCACTTCAACTTAATTTACCACTCAACATACCTCAGAAAACATTAAAAATATCTTTAAGTGAAGCAAATAAAGGATACCTATATAATTCAATACTGCAGAATGACTACAAATAATCTTTATTAGTTACCATTCCAAAACCTCAATTGATCCAACATACCTATTTATGCAGACCAATATTCAGACCATCAGAAAAAGAATCATACCTAATGAGTCCCGATATTCAGACCAAACAAAATGATATTAATTCAAACATATTACCTATTTATTCTAATTTATAACACTATATATTATATATACTATTTACAATGTTTCCAGACTTAATATATTATACAGTGTACTACCCCTAAAAGTTCTTCAAAATTGATAATCTATAAAAGATTCGAATCAACCCGGCTCATACGAACATTTCTCATCTAATATAATTCTCTTTAAATTAATTTATAGCCTAGTAGAATAGCTTCCTCTATTTTCTTTTACAAAGAGAAAATATGATGAGAACAATAGCCCGAGTCCAAGTTACTATGCCAAGCAAATTGTCAAACAGGTTAGAGAAAGTGTGAGCAGAAAGGTTGGATGCGACATCACCAACACTATCAAAAACAGAGACCATGAAGAAGAGGAATGTGTAAGCAAAATCAAATTCAAGAAAACTTTAGTTAATGAATCCTCTCCTGGAAAACTTTCAAACTCATCTTATTCCCCTAGGCTCAGCAGATTTATTGAATCCAAACAAAAATCAAGCACAACACCATCGCCAGCAACTCCAAAAAAATCAAAGCACACACTCAGTGCTAAAACCACAATCACCTCCATATGCGATCAGCATTGAAACTGAGTTTCAGAAGTTTCTACAAAGTCATTTTCCCATCCAATGTAGAGAATAAAGTAGCAATGCAATGTAGAGAATCTTGTTTTGTTATAAAGAAGTACTTTGGTAGCTAGGGTTTTGGTATCCCAACGAACTTAGCAAACATCATTCAATCTTGAAAAAAAACTTCCCTCGAAAGCAAAATGGACGATGATGTCAGCCTCTACAGACCACAACCACGAACTTAACAAGCTCCTTCACCTCAATGTTGTCGTCAAGCCAAACTCGATGACCCACCACCACCGACTCAAACGGCAACTACCACGACCCTCCACCCTGACAGAAACACCTCTGAAATTTGGGCTTTGATATCGTAGTATTGGACGAAGGGTTTTAGAGCGAAGGGGAAAGGTTTTGGAGCGAAGGGTTTTGGACGACGAAGTATTAGACGAAGACTGGGGCTGGTGAGAATGAACTGTAAAGTGGGAATAGTTTGATTTTGCCTAAAATACTTCGAAGACATTACCGAGGGCCTCTAGCCCGTGGGTAATTTAGTGCACCACTACATTACCGACGGCTTACAAGTCGTGGGTAAAAGGCCACCGGAAATAAAGCGCAAATTTTTCTTGTACTAAAAAATTTTCACTCATATTTCCAATGAATTTATTGATAGATTTTCTATCATTAATGTATATTTCATTTATCGAGGAATTTTACCGACAAATTTTTCTATCTGCAAGTAAAACAAGCATTACCGACGAATCGGCGAAAAAGTTTTCGCTCTTTTTACAGACAAGTTTTCCCATCGGTAACTAAAATATGTATTACCGATGAATTTGGTAAAATTTCCTGGTAAGTGCAATATGCATTACAAACAGATTTTATCGACAGTACATGAAATATACCTTATCGACAGATTTTTTAATGAATTTTTTTCGTCAGTTATTTTTCCATAGGTAAAAAAATTCAAAATCTGTTAGTAATAATAATTTAAAGATAAATATATTTTCATCGGTAAAATTTCGTCAACAATTTCAAAATTTTTTGTAGTGGTATAAAAATTTCATCTCGATTCAATGGTTAACAAAGAGAGAATAAAAAGTTTTACCAACATAACTCAGATCTAATTAGCATGTGGAGACCTAATATTTACACTAAAATGCAGGAATTATTTCTCTTAGTATAAACCAATTGGAAATCCCACTAGTCATAATGGTAAACTATATTTTAATAACACTATGCAAAAACACTAAAAAAAATTTATTTAGTATAAGATCTTTTTTCAATTTGTGGAGGCTTCTACATTACACAAATTAATTTATGGGGATATTTTAAACCTCTACAATTAGAGTTGTCGCAATCAATTTGCGGATGTTTTTAATGATCTTTGATATTAGATTTATATTACAGAGGTTTCTTTATGGAAATTTTAACATTTTTTATTAGTGATTATTATTTTGTGTATGTTTAAAACTAATTTCAATAATAAATATAAATAAATAAAAATAAGATTAAGAACACTTCACTGAAATAAAACAAATCTGAAATAAATGAAAATGAAAAATGAGATTTTAGACACCCTACTTAATAAAATAAAATAAATATAATAATAAAGACAAATAAACTAAAAAAATGAGATTAATAACACCTAACCAAATAAAATAAATATTAAAATAATATAAATGCAAATGAGATTATAAGTAATACAAATTATTAACCTCAATAGAATTTTACTACATAATCTTGAAAAAAATCGTCAAAAAGGATAAATAACGAAATAAAAAAATAGTAACCGTGGAATGAAAAGAAGCATAACCATTTTTGTTTTGGCTATGGTTCTTTGCACTAGTAAAAAATTTCCTTTTTACAGCGCACATTATGCCACGGTTCACCAGAAACCGCAGCATAATGCTGTGCGGTGGCAGTTTTGTAAATAAATTGAACTTATATGCCGCGATTGGGTGGGGAACCGCGACATATACCCAAGTCAACCAACCCCTTTGACTCCACGTCAGACAAAAATATTTAATGACAGGGGAATATGCCGCGGTTGGGTGGGGAACCGCGGCCTATTCCCCCTGCCACCTACTGACGGGACCCCTGCAATAAATTGACAGGGGGAATCTGCCGCGGTTGGGTGGGCAACCGCGGCATATTCCCCCTGCAAACTGCTGACATTCCCCATCAGTCAGACCTGCAATAAATTGACAGGGGGAATAGGCCGCGGTTGGGTGGGGAACCGCGGCCTATTCCCCAACATTCAAAATTCCCCCAACTGCCTCCCAACTGCCTTTTGGGGAAAGACAGCAGGTGGCAGGGGAAATATGCCGCGGTTCTCTGACCAACCACGGCATATTCCCCCTGCAAATTGCTGACATTCCCATCAGTCAGCACCTGCAATAAATTGACAGGGGCATATGCCGCGGTTGGGTGGGCAACCGCGGCATATTCCCCGCGGAAGATAAGGTCATTTCTGTTGGTAAGGATGGTCACCATCAATCATAAGAATATTAACACTACAGTTCCAAGATAAACTGAATACAAATACAAGTTGATTTCAATAAAGAGTGTAACTTTTTATCAACATCAAGTTTTCCAAGGTATCCTTGACAATTTGAAGGGTAATAATATTCACTATGTACCTCTCCAAGTTGTCATTATGACCTTCCCAGGGCCGTATAAAATCTTCTTTCTCAAAGACAAATCCAGATACTAAGATCTCAACCCCTAGCCTCTGCAAGCAGAAGTTCAACAAGAAACTAATTTCAAAAAATAACCAGGTACAGATGTATTTTTTATATTATAAGAAAGGTGGGGCAGAGTTCACAGAAATGCACACAGAAGCAAAGTCCATAACTCAATTTAAGCAAACAAAGTCACAAGAAAACAGGAAGATGAAAAATATAAAAACCTACGCCTTGGTTATGGTTTTCTCCAATAGCCTTGAATTCAAACTCATCAACTCCCCCAACTCTCCTAGCCATTTTGCTTCCCGTAAGTCCTGCTCCTGCAGCTGGAAGAAGTAGAACAAAGAGATACATAAAAATTTCCATTGTTTAAAAAAGAATTTGACTGGCATAATAAAGTATAAAGAAATGCAAGATCAAGGAATCAACCGTCCTACAGATTGCTACTTTTATCAGAATAATAATATTATTTGTTAACATATATGAACAAGTGTGTACTTTGAAGGAATCAAATGTACTGTCATTGCAAAACAGGATATATCAGATATTCTATAGGCCCTCATGACTCCTCCAGTTTGTTACAATCTTAGTAAACACAAACTCTCGTGTAACATTTCTATTTATGGCATATCCTTTTTAAGCAGTTAGTGTAAGCATGTAAATGGATAATTACAACAACAAAAGTCTCAAACTACAAACTAAACTTAAAAATAAAATGAGAGAAAGGAAGCCATAGAAACTGGAATGATTGAATTCTAGCAGATCTAATAACATTATGGGTAAATATAAACCTCCAAATGATGCAGCAACAACAACAAAACCAACAACACTTCCTGCAGCGGTAGCAGCTGCAGCAAATCCCTCGCCGCCACGTGAATCGGAGTTCTCCCCTCTGAGTCCACCGAATCCACCTCCAACTTCTCGTCGCAATGCTCCAGCAGAAACTCCATCACGTCGATTCAGTCCGTTGTCGCGGCATCGTGCAGCTTCAGCCTCCGCTGGTGGTTTCGTGCATGACGTAGGGTTGTGCTTTTTGTGCCTATGGATTAACTTCATACAAATTTGATTCGTATGTGCGAAAAAACATACAAACGATTACAAAATACAAAAAGATAAGAAAGGAGAGAAAGAGTGGTAACCAACAATAACAATTATGATGAGAAGTTTGAATAAAGAGAAGAGAAGCTGAAAAGGGAAGAACGAAAAGGGACTGGGAAATGGTGGAGAAGAAGAAGCCCAGCCAGAAGATGAAAAAAAGAAAACAACTGTGCAACACAAAAGGAACTAGGGATTGAAAACTAAGGATTATAAAATATATGCGAGTGCTTACAGGCAGTTTACCAAAAAAATTGCCGAAAATTAATTTAAAAAATTTAAAATAAAAAACTTAGTTGCGGTTACGTTTACTAAATCGCTGGAAACAAATTTTAAAAAGAAAAATTAAAACTTAGGGACGGATATTTTTTAAAACCCCCGGAAATTAAAGACAGTTTTAAAAGCCTCGGGAATAAAACCCCTGCCATGATACAATATTTTTGTAGTGATGGTGCACTTTAATATTAATTCAATTTCACATATATAATTTGATTATATATCTGATTTTTTCTAAAATGACATGAATAACTTTAAAACGTGCATTTTAAATTTAATTTAAGTTTACAAAATAGTTTTATAAAATAAAATTATATTTATTTATATAGTGTAATTTGATATATTTTTAATTAAAATGATATTTGTAATATTATGCGAAAAGATATTCAACAAAACAAAAGGAAGAAGATAGTTGTAACGAGTGGAAGAATTGCATTGAGTTTTGGCAAGTGTAACGTGGTGGCTCATTCCATATTAATGTTGGATTGCCAAACACGTAAGAAACCATATTAATAATTAATAATACTAAACATAAATCTTACTACATAAATTTTAGAAAAATATAAATGCAAATAGGATTATAAGTAATACAAATTATTAACCTCAATAAAATCTTACTACATAAATCTTAAAAAAAAATCGTTTAAAAAGATAAATAACGAAATGAAAAATAGTAACCGTGGAATGAAAAGAAGCATAACCATTTTTGTGTAACGTCTTATATTTGATGAAGCTAAAATAACTACAAAGAAAACAGTGTTATTGAAGGAAAAGCCATAGGTAAATTTTGAAAAGATGGAAAGAAAGCTGGATTGCACAAGGAAGAAATAGATGATTCAAATAGTTCACAGTGTGGGGGAAGATTATTCAATAAATTGTGGCCTTTAGTATTAATTCAATTTCACATATATAATTAGATTATATATCTGATTTTTTTGAAAATGACATGAATCTTTAAAAAGTGAATTTTAAATTTAATTTAAGTTTATAAAATAATTTTATAAAATAAAACTGGATTTATTTATATAATGTAATTTGATATATATTTAATTAAAATGATATTTGTATTCAACAAAATGGAAAGATAGTTGTAAGGAGTGGAAGAATTGCATTGACTTTTGGCAAGTGTATACGTAAGAAAGCATATTAATAATTAATAAATACTAAACATGTGCAGTGTTAAGGAAGTATTTGTTGGTTGATTTGATTATTTGGTGTGTATAAAAGGGAAGGTGAAAGTGTGTGGAATATGCAGAGATTGAAGAAAACATAGATATGGGAAGTGAGTATAAGAAATTGATTATTTTAGCTTTTCTGATTGCTATTTCCACTAGTAAAAAATATGGATTATACAATGCACATTATGTCACGGTTTACCACAAACCGCGGTATAATAGTGTGCGGTGGCAGTTTTGTAAATAAATCGAACTTATATGCCGAGGTTAAGTGGGGAACCGCGACATATACCGCAATCTACTATCATCTTTAACTCCACGTCAGCAAAAAATATTAATAAAGGGGGAATATGCCGCGGTTGGTCAGAGAACCGCGGCATATTCCCCCTGCTACCTGCTGACATTCCCCCTGCTACCTGCTGACATTCCCCCTGCTACCTGACATTCCCCCTACTACCTGCTGACATTCCCCATCAGTCAGCCCCTGCAATAAATTGGCAGGGGAATATGCCGCGGTTCTCTGACCAACCGCGGCATATTCTCCTGCCAATTTATTTCAGGGCCTGACTGATGGGGAATGTCAGCATGTAGCAGGGGGAATATGCCGCGGTTGGTCAGAGAACCGCAGCATATACCCCTGCTACCTGCTGACATTCCCCAAAAGGCAGTTGGGAGGCAGTTAGGGAGATTCTGAACGTTGGGGAATAGGCCGTGGTTGGTCAGAGAACCGCGGCATATTCCCTGATCTGAGTAAATTTTAAAAATTTCAGAGCATATGCCACGGTTGGGCGCTGAACCGTGGCATATAAGTTAAAAAAATTTTCAAAAATGTCATTATGGATTATTTTTTTCAAATGAATAGGTCGCGGTTAAGTGTAGAATCGCGGCCTATTCCCCCTTTATGCCGCGGTTAAGTGTAGAACCGCGGCAGATTCGCTTCTGAAGGTTAAAAAAAAAACAGAACAATTTTCATCTTCTCCACGCGATTCTGAAGATTTCTCTCTGCCTCTGCCTCCACGCAAAAACGCCACTGCGCCATCTTCGTCTTTGCCGTCGTGCCATCCGCCGTCGTGCCCTCGCCGTCGCGCCCTTCGCCGTCGTGCCCTCGTCGTCGCGCCCTCTGAAACCCAGGAGCTTTCGTTTTCTCCGCCGCGCCGTCTGAACCCGCTGGTGCTATCCTCTGTCATGCCATTTCGTGTCTATCGCGCACATTCCATGTACTTCCTTTATGCCCTCGTCAAGTTTTCCATTAAGCCTCTATGTTTTCTTTCGTTTCTTGATGCATATGTTGTTGTGACTTTGATCATTTTTGTCGAATTTGTTGTGGTTTTGGTCGTTCTTTAAGATCCAAAGTATGTTAGCTTTTATTGAAGTTTTTATTTTTTTTATCAGCAATTTTTTTTAATAATATGCTATGAACTTTTTTTATTTAAGTTTTTATTTATGTAATTATGTGGTTGAATGTTTGATTTGATAATTTGAATGATTATTAGTTGTATGATTGTATAACTGAATTGATTGTATGATTTTAATTATATAATTTTATATAGAAAATTGTATAATTTTAATTTCGTAAAATATAGGAATGGATCGAAATTGGATTAATTTACCACGTATTAGTACTGAGTACGAGAGAGGTGTAGAAGAATTTATACAATTTGCGCAACGTAATGAGGGGAGAAGTGACGATGAAGTGAAGTTTAGATGTCCTTGTGTGAACTGTTTGAATGGGAGAAAGTTGAACGCAACTCAAATTAGAGAACATCTTATCTGTGATGGTTTCCTAAGATGCTATACAACATGGATATGGCACGGCGAAGAAATGCACTTTCCGACTGACTCGCAAACTGAAATTGTTACTGATTCAACCATGGAAGAAGATCGACCAGATGAAGACAAATTAGAGGACATGATCCGCGATGTTGGCGCAGAAAATTTTGCCAAAGCTCATGTGTATGAGACGATGTCGACTAATGCCGAAACTAATTTGTATGCCGGTTCAACTAAGTTCACACGTTTGTCAGCTGTGTTAAGGCTCATGAATTTGAAGGCGAGCAATGGATGGACTGATATGAGTTTTACAGAATTGTTGACGTTGTTGAATGAAATGCTGCCAGATGGAAATACACTACCCACTCGTAATTATGATGCGAAGAAAATTCTTTGTCCAATGGGTATGGAGTATAAAAGGATACATGCTTGTCCGAATGACTGCATTTTATATACGAAAGAGTTTGAATTTTTGACAAAGTGTCCAAAATGTGGGTTATCACGATACAAGTCAAAAAACAATAGTGAAGGTAATGGTCAGATAGAAAAAAATGGATCTGCTTTGAAGGTAGTTTGGTACCTTCCAATAGTGCCCAGACTGAAGCGTTTGTTTGCGAATCCCAAAGATGCTAAAAACCTTAGATGGCATGCAAATGAGAGAAAAATTGACGGGCTGCTTCGTCATCCAGCTGATTCAAAGCAATGGAAAAATATTGATCAACAATTCCCCGAATTTGGTAAAGAGTGTAGAAATCTTAGGCTTGGTTTAGCCACTGATGGAATGAACCCATTTGGTAATCTAAGTACCAATCACAGTTGTTGGCCAGTTATATTGATAATTTACAACTTATCTCCTGCATTGTGCATTAAGAGGAAGTACATGATGTTGTCTATGATGATATCTGGTCCAAAGCAGCCTGGAAATGACATAGATGTTTATCTAAGCCCACTAGTTGAAGACTTGAAGTTGTTGTGGGTTGATGGGGTTGAAATATTTGATGCATTCGCTTCTGAGACTTTTCTGATGCGTGCAATGTTATTTTGCACCATTAATGACTTTCCAGCTTATGGAAATTTTTCAGGATACAGTGTCAAGGGTCATAAAGCATGTCCTATCTGTGAAGAAAACACTGCAGCTCATCGACTGAAACATGGAAGAAAGACGGTGTATCTGCGTCATCGGAGATTTCTAAAACGTAATCATCCATATCGAAGGTTAAAAAAAGCATTCAATGGAGATCAAGAGAGGGACGAAGCACCAAATCCACTTACTGGCCTTCAAGTTCTTGAAAAAGTTAATAAAATACATCATGTATTTGGGAAAACATCCAAGAAGTCATCTGTAACGACCCCTTGGAAGAAGAAATCAATATTCTTTGATCTTCCATATTGGTCAAAGTTAGATGTTCGACATTGCATAGATGTGATGCATGTAGAAAAGAATGTGTGTGATAGCTTGATTGGTACACTACTTAACATTCAGGGAAAGGCAAAAGATGGAGTGAATGCTCGTTTGGATTTGGTTGACATGAATATCCGAGAAGAGTTGGCACCCAAGGAGATTGGTAAACGTACGTATTTGCCCCCTGCATGTTACACAATGTCTAGACAAAAGAAGATAAGTTTTTGTCTTTGTTTAAAGAGTATCAAAGTACCACAAGGATACTCTTCAAATTCGAAGACATTACTGAGGGCCTCTAGCCCATGGGTAATTTAGTGCACCACTGCATTACCGATGGCTTGCAGGCCGTAGGTAAAAGACTGTCGGAAAAAACTACATTTCCTAGTAGTGAAAAATTTTTACTCATTTTTCCAATGAATTTATTGATAGATTTTCTATCATTAATGTATATTTCATTTACCAAGAAATTTTACCGACAATTTTTTTCCGTTTGCAAGTAAAACAAGCATTATCGATGAATTGGTGAAAAAGTTCTCGCTCTTTTTACAAACAGATTTTCCCATCGGTAACTAAAATATGGATTACCGACGAATATGGTAAAATCTCCTAGTAAGGTGCAATATTCATTACAAACAGATTTTATCGATGGTACAAGAAATATACATTATCGACAGATTTTCTAATGAATTTTTTCGTCAGTAATTTTTTCATAGGTAAAAAATTCAAAATATGTTAGTAATTATAATTTACCGATAGATATATTTTCATTGGTAAAATTTCGTCAGTAATTTCAAATTTTTCTGTAATGGTATAAAAATTTAATCTCGATTCAATGGTTAACAAAGAGAGAATAAAAAATTGTACCAACATAACTCAGATCTAAATAGCATGTGGAGACCTAACATTTACATTAAAATGCAAGAATTATTTCTCTTAGTATAAACCAATTGGAAAGCCCACTAGTCATAATGGTGAACTATATTTTAACAATACTATGTAAAAATACTAAAAAAAATGTTATTTAGTGTGAGTTGGGTGATCAATTAGTGGAAAAAACAAGCATCATCGATTCACATCATGTACGATAAATTCGAGAAAACCTACATATCAATACATATTCAATCCAAAACCGCATAAAAAACTCTACAATCAGATTAATTTTCATTATTAATGAATTTAATTTTGATTATTTTGACACCATTTCTATGCTTATTTTGTTTATTTTGCTAGGGAAGTACCTTTGAGGTTTTGACATCCAATGTAATTGCCAAACACATGAACTTGATGTAAGACTCTGATTTTTGAGATGTCACAAATTATTAAAAATCAAAAAAATTCAAAAGTTATGGAAACGTACTTAAAAAAATTTTATCTAATTACATTATTTTGAGTAATAAAATAATGAATAAAATATTTCAATTATATTGTTTAACTTGTAAAAAAAATAGTTTTAATTGAATTACAAGGTTTTTCCTCATCTTCTCTTGAGTCTATCATGTCTCTTGAACATTTGCAATATCATTTTCTCACGTATAAGACATTATACGATCATCGCCGATAATTTCATTTACAAATACACAAACATAAACATGTATCTACTACAAAATTAGTCATAGATAGCGTTTAATAAATAGCGTTTTTTTAAATAAGCACTATCTATAAATATACAGAATAATAGATAGTGCTTATTTAAACAAACACTATTTTTATCCAAGACAATAGATAACGTTTTTTTAAAAAAACGCTATTTATAAATTTTTAATATTATTTTTTTAATTCATAATTTAAAATAAACTAATATATAGCAATTTCTTTTTAAACGCTTTCTATTATAAGATAATAGATACCGCTTCTTAAAGATAAATGACTCTTAAAAAAAGTTTGATAAAAAATATTTTCACTTCTCTCGTTCTCTTTTGTTTCGCTCCTTTGACTTTATCTTTGTTCTTTCGACTTTCTTTCAAAATCGTTCATCTAAAAGAGCAGTTATCATCCCTGTGCGTGTACTTCCCACCACATTTCCTTAAGCACTTGTTGTAGTGCTCCGTTAGTGCACTGGGTTCAGGTATCCACGTTCCCTCCTTCTCTTATCTGTTTCTCCTCCTTTCTTATTTCTTTTTGAAAACCCTAGGTTAAGGGAACAAGGACGTGAGAGTGAGAGTGGCGTGAGGGAGAGCGTCTAATGCTCTTAGGAGAAATGGGCATGAGCGATTCATAAGAGCAAGGTTTAGTTAGGAGTGGTTATTGAAGATGGTGGAATCTGAGAGGGGCAGAATCGAATAGAGTGTCGAAGGCAATCTTTAGAAGCTGAAGATTTGATTTCGTTTGTAAGCGACTATGTTAGGGTAGTGAAAAGAGAGTAAGAGCATCTAAGGAGTAAGAGAATGAAGGAGAAGAAAGACCAAATTAGGAGTGGCTGTGTTCGAGAAGAAAGACCAAATTAGTTCTAGCTTTTACTTTTGATTTTAATTTATGACTTTGTCTTCAATTTCCTATTTTGCAGCAAACAGGTTTAACCTAGATATTCAGATTATCTTAAACTACGATGGTTCTAAAAAATCCTTGGATCATCCAGCTGATTTCTATGATTTTCATGTAAAAAACTTTTCTTCTATTTTTATAATGTCATATTTACTATCTACAACTCTTTGTTAATGTATACATATACATTTTTAGATTTATACAAATGTTGACGACAGGTTTTCGAAGAATACGAAATTTGATAATGCACCACGATACGGTCCAAAGGTTTGAGCATTTAGATATATTTAAACGATTATGATATGAATGATTATAAAGAGGGAAGATGAAATTTGATTATGTTGGCAGGCGTTTGTGAGTGAGTATGTTGTTTGGCAATCAGATACTGGTAATGGAACTCTTCTTGCTGCCATCGCTAAAGCTACATTCCTTATTGGATTACAATTCTTTCTTCGTTTCTATTTTGTTGATATAATGACCCTGGTCTGTCACCATTTTTTTTGTATTTCAAATAGTTGGCTTTCAAGTTTTTGGTAGATATAAAAATATTTAGTATATGCGTAGTAGTTTATTTTTAAGTAAAAATCACATTTTTTTTCATATCTTTTGTAAGAGAACATTAGGAGAAAATTGTTTCATCCAAAATAATCATTTGAAAACATGTTCCAAATGAACGTTTTACCTAACAGCTTAACTTTCGTGTAAAGTTATTTACTCAATAACCACTACAACCTTCTAATTTGTATGTTATTGTTTCTCCTGGAAATAAGTATATTTTGTATATATCTATAACACTTAGTAATAAGTAGCAGGGAATTGGTTACAGAATAAAAGAGTAAATGACTTTTTCCGCTGTTGATTTTTAGTTATGCAATATAGTTCGTTTTATACATATGCTGCATTAGTGAGTAATTAAATTGTGTAAACTTAGATACTAAAGACACAACTAGTGTGAGTGATCATGGTGGTGATAGTGTTAGCTTGTGACGTAACTCTTAATTTTTTTCTTTGCTTTTAGCAGGTTGATGAAAGATATAGACAGTACTGCAACTAGATATAGATCGTGGTTTCATCTTTTGATATGTTTTTAGAGGGGATCTCCTGAAACCTCTGTTTCAATACTTCGAGCATGGCTCTTTGAGCACTTCCTCCATCCGTAATTCCCCTGTTTCCAATTTTCATTTGGTTCCAGTTATCCAAAGGATTCAGAAAAAACTTGCTGGCTAGACAAATTGGTTTAACAAGAAACCAGGTACAATAGTTAATATTTTTATCAGTTGTAGAAGATTGTATAAGTGCAGGTTTGTGAATGATTACTTGTGTTGAATAATCACTCTTTTCCAAAGCTGATAGTAAAGAGTATATAATGTTTACACGAACAATTTATAAGTTGACATGTATGGTAAGTTTGCTAATTTTTAGGATAATTAGGTTGAAAGCAATACTGCTGTTAAACTTAAAAAGTAGTTATATCTCCAACATAAATGGAACAAATTAAATGTCTACATTTATTCCCTAAAAATTTGGTTTTGATGAGGATCAAACAGTAAAAATCAATGACCCCCTAAAATTTCAGTCTTGTTGATGTTTGCTGGCCTCTATTTGATTCATGTCAGGTGCCAAATGTGTTCATTAATGCAAGGGTGCAGCTTTGGAGCTGCATCACTAATCGTGGGCTTAATTTCTTCTTATTATTGGATGACTTCTATGTTACTAATGTTGTCAATCCTGATCAATCACGCTTCAATTTCACATTAGAATTCACAATAACTACACTTTGTCCCTAGTTCTATCTTCCTTATCTCAATTTTACTTTTTTAGTATCTGTTTTTTATAGAATGAGTTAGTATAGATACCATATTTGTTTCTTCTTAGATAATATGTAGATTGGTTTATGTACAGTTTTATATTGATGAAATGAATTTTTTTACTCTAGCTCTTATGTTCAAATTATAAATATGTTTTTTACTTTTGGTTTTTTAGTGTTCAAGACAATCCAACGACAATGATTGTGGTATTGCGTGTGTCAATATACGAGACATACTGTAAGGAGGAACAATTCCAACTGATGTAAGTTATCTTTATTATCATAATTAATTTGTATTAAAATTTAATTAACTAATTATATATTATTTTTCTTTCTTGCAGTACTTTTCTAGTTGCAGATGTCAACAATATTGTGACGGTCAAATCATTGAAGTTAGGAAAAATCGATGTTTATATGTAATTAGTATATGTTTATAGGTTATGTTATGGTGATATATATGCTTATAAGTACTGATAGGATATATTTGTTATGATTGTATATAGATGACTTAACAATTATATTTTGAAATATTATTGTATCAATAGATTTTATTCACATTAATGAACATTTTTTTCAGACCTTTGTCATATTTTTCTCAATATTTCATATTTTTTTGTATATAATAGACCAATAGATAGCGCACATATGTACATAAGAGAATCAATATTTTATATAATTTTTTGAAATATTTTAACCTAAAATTAATTATTTTTTTAAAAAAAATTTAAAGCAATAGATAACGCTTTTTTAAAAAAGCACTATCTATTGTTAGTCACGAATAGATAGCGTTTTTTTAAAGAAGTGTTATCTATTGGTGGCTGACAATAGATAGCGTTTTTTTTAAAGCGCTATCTATTAATATCTATTAATAGATATTAATAGATAGCGCACACATAGTTAGCGTTTAAAAAGCGCTATCTATGATAAAAAAAAAAAAAAAGCGCTATCTATGATCCAATTATGTTTTAGCCTTTAAATAAGTATATTTTGATTGGTAAATACTGTTTGGTGTGAATGGTGGTTTGTAGTATCTATAAAAAATGGATGAATGCTAATGTTATATGATGATGAATGTAACCAGGTAGTCTTTTTAATATCATAGTTATATGATTAGTTTGAACAAGTCTTAAGGGATGGGCCCATTTGAGTGCACTAAAGTGTCTAGCATAATTTAGAATTAATAAAGGAATCTCCTAAACATGTAATTGGTTTTCTTCGATTGCTTGAATGAATTAGTAGTTCTAGGCCTTTCCTTCAGATAAACTGAAAAGGGAATTAATGCTTACCGTAGTGGGTTCTTTATCATTCTTTGTGCAGAGTAGCTATATAGAAAAAAAAGAAAGATAATTAGTGTTGTTGAAATGGTATATTTTTATTAATTGCATGTGCTTGTTTTGATGGATGCAATGTGGGCTGTTTGTGGTAAAAAAGTTGACAAAATACAGGTAACATTTCTTGAGACGTGTAGATTTATTGTTTTTAAGGACTTATCCGCGATGTATTGCGCAAGTCTCCTAGGATACAACAGGAACTTCTCGAAATATATTCAAGGGTCACAAAACTAGCAAGAAACTCAATAAAGAGTATAAATTAACCCAGAATATTTTTAGAAAAAGGAAAAGAAGAAAAAAAAAAGAAAGAGAGAAGACTAATTTTTGTGTGTTTTGAAACGGAGGAAGAGCTCTCTATTTATAGAGCTAAAGGAGAATAAAATCAATAAAAGAAAATAAAAACCATTAAATATTTTACCGATGGAGCACTTAAGAAAATGAATTTGAACATTATTGGAAATTAAAAGTTTTGAACATTGTAATCCAACGTTTTCTTTTGCAATAATCTAATCATTATTACAACAATCCCTCACTTATTGCAAAAGAAAGTTGAAAGAAAAGTCTTTGACTCAAATAGTTCAAATACTAAAAGAAAGATAAGAAACTTTTATTCTGGGTCTCAGGATGTAATGCATCAGAGCTGGTATAGCAAGTTATATGAACTAGTCTTAGATTGAGATACTTAACACATAGTGTAGTTGGTATAACAAGCTATATGAACCAAAGACACTTGACGTGTTTAGAGGTTTATCAATCACAATACACCACTATCCTTGTTGTTATCGCTGTGTTGCGCTTACTAGGCCATGCACGTGCCCGATATTCATGAGTGCTCTAGAAATCATGCCAAGATCTCATGCAAGCGGCCCCACTGGACACTCATATAGGTGATTTCATCAAGTGTATGCTGCAAATCATACACCACCCGTAAGGGATAGAAAATCATTAAAAACTTTGTTTAAACTAAAATTCTTTCACTACATAGAATTTTAACGACAGAGTCTAACCTCTCATAATGCAGTCTCTAGAACTTTCACACACATCATAGGAAGGGTCATAATTGATTAAAATAAATTTAGTTCTATCAGAACTAGCAAGTGACTTGATTTTACCCATATGAACCTTATTCATGGGATCTCCAATCACAAAGGTTGGGTTACTATCACTTGTTTGTTTGCATGTGGCTTAAGTCTCATTCCCCTCGATGTTTCTAATATCATTTGTCTTCCCAGGGGTTTTGTCAGAGGATTTGCTAGATTTCGTTCTGACTTCACATAATCAAATTGAAATAGTTCCACTCTTTAGCAACGCTTCACCAAGTTGTGTCTCAATCGTATATGTTTATTCTTTCCATTGTAATTCTTGTTTTTAGCTATAGTTATTGCCGATTGGTAATCACAATGTATTGACACCAATGGGGTTGGTTTCATTCTTAGTCAAATGTTTGCTAAGAAGTTTTTCAACCACTCAGCCTCACTACCAGCCATCTCAAGAGCGACAAACTCAAATTCCATTGTTGATCTTGCAATAATAGTTTGTCTGGCTGATCTCTATGTAATTGCACCACCCCTAAGTGTGAATACATAACCACTAGTGGATTTTGTCTCATCTGTATCATAGATCCAGTTAGCATCACTGTATCCTTCTAGTACAACGGGAAATCCACTATATTCAATGACATAATCCATTAAACCTCTTAAGTATCTCATAAGCCTGGAAAATGCATCTCAATTTTCCTGATTAGGACATTGAGTGTACCTACTCAGTCTACTTACTGCATAAACAATATCAGGTCTAGAAAAACTCATTAAGTACAGTAAGCTCCCAATCATCTGGGCATGATGAGGCTGAGATAATGATTCTCCTTTATTTTTCATTAATTTAGAGTTAGCATCATAAGGGGTATTCACGGATTTGAAATTATAATACCTAAACTTCTCAAGAAGTTTTTCAATGTATTGTTCTTGGGATAGTAATATACTATCTCCCTTCCTTATGATTCTAACACCTAAAATTACATTGAATATCTTAGCTTCAAAATGTACATCACGTCAAAATTCTTCTCTGATTGGATTTTCAAAAAATTAAAAATTCATATGCTTATTTATAATGCACCAAAAAAACATATAAAATAATCACCGACGCATCCATGTACATTTCAACAATTTTAAAGCTCAATTTCGCAACCCGAAACCAGAAACCACAATGCATTAGAAACTTTAACTTAACTAAAACATCCATTCAAACAACAAATTATAAATAAATATAATTCAATATTAATTCAAAACAATAAATCATTAATTATTTTAATTAATCATCTCATTTCTTACCTTTAACTCTCATCCCTTTCCTTTTAAACCAAATTAATTTCTGGTTCCAACTTGATACTGGACCTCTAGGCTCAATAGGTTTAACCTATAGCACACGATGGGAAACTCTACTGCAAGCACCACCACATGCAACTGATAAGTAGAATGGGAAATTTAAGTTAGCTTGAAGGTGACCATGAGAAGAGTGCTATACAAGATAAAACCAACAGTGAAGTAATTGCAGCTGAGACATGAAATGAAATATGAAATTGTAGAAATAACATGTTTTAAAGCTTGTTATTCAGAACCGTGAAGAAATATTAAGTTGACAAACTAATTGTATTTTTAATGTTCATATTTATTTTATATAATGTTAATTACTTTTGGTTTAAGATTATTATGATTTATTATTAAACATCGCTAATTATATTAAGCAAATCCATTTGAATTAGTAAAAAATTAAATTAAATTGTATTACGACGGTTTCTGAAACTTCAAAGTAAGAAAACTCAGAAATCATCAATGATTTTGGGCAACTTACACAAGTCTCGACGGTTTTAAGTAGTCCCAATAGTCATTGGCGATTTCTATAAAAAAACACACAATTGATTGCGGTTTCAGAAATCCTGTAATTGGCGGCAGTTTTATAAACCTTTACAAATAATGGCGGTTTCGAACAAAACCACTGAAAATTATTTGCTGAGGGCGATTTCTTTTGGCCGTTTTGTCTGTGACGTCCCAAAATGTACGTCATGCATATCATAATAAGACGTCAATCATTATAATAAAGAAAGTAGTCAGAATATAGAATGATAGTTAAGGTTCTAAGAAATTAAAATTAAGGATTACAGTTATCCGGAATTTAGAGAAGATTTGAAACTTAAAGTACTACAGTATTTCAAAATGACACAAGAGAAATTGTTCGGACAGCATAAGAGGCTATGGAATTTCTAAGAGAGCTAAGTGACTGCATCTTCATTCTCCTCCAGGACGTTCTCCAGAGTGACCTCAGTCTCCTCTGCTCACATCCAAAAGGATGATCATTGCAAAAGGAAAACATACAACATACACAAACACAGCAAGCAAGGGTGAGCTAATTATATAAAGCATACATCATATTTAAACATGTCACATACAAAAGACAACTAAAATCAAGCAGTAGAACACACAACCTACGCATATTAAGTACTAGACTTGACTCGTCCGGACTTTAAAATGATAGTCGGGCTATGGCGAGTCTTGCACCTGTGGTGACTTGTGAAACTTGGGTTCCCACCCTGCCACACTCACGAGGTTAGTCCGTTCCGCGCCTTGAGGCATACTGGGAGCCCCCAAGACTAAAGACCTCCTGCTACTCCTCACCACATGGTTCAACCTCTCTAAGTGAGTATGATTGACCATTGGAGCGTTAGAATGACTCCCAAGGCTGAGCCCCTACTTTCATCTTAAAACACTAAAGATCTCACCAAGAGATTCTACATAGATTAAATTTAGTTTGCCACTTGTATCGTACTTTCATCACTTGATAATCATATACTTTTTGTCACAATCAACATATACACAAACTCAACAATACACATTACTTACCACTCACAAATTATAAAAATAACTACTCCCTAATTTAATCTAAGTTAATCAATACCATAATCTTTTATAATTTATTTTCAATGCCTAAACCCTGTACAGATATAAAACACTTTTTCCTTCCGCTATATTATAATAATTATATTAAACTATACTTCTATTATAAATTTTCTATTAAACCATTGTACAAACATTTTTAATTTATATTAAACCAACATTCATATTATTATTATTATATATAAAACTATATTATATTAATAAAATATAGTAACATAGGTATTATTATACAATATTAATATAATTTATATATGCTACGTAACTATATTATATTAATCTAATTCATTAACCCACGTAATTATATAAATATCTATATATAAATATCATGTTATAGTATATATAATATGTTACGTGTATATATATATATAATATAACATGTTACTTATATATAATATTATGTTATGTATATATAATATACATATATATTAATATAATATACTAATGTTACCGTACGTAATATATATATTAATAATATAATATATATTATGATACGATTACCTCAAAATAACTTACAATACTTCTTTAATTATGAAATTGCTTGCTAAATTATTCATTATCACAGAATGTTTGTTCTTAATCTCACCTCACTACCCAATTGGTCACCGGAGAGGGTTCAGATGTCTGACGCATCAGACTCACCTTCGACGCCAATACATAGGACTAGTCACAACATACTGGACCAGGCCAGGGCTGCTCTATATATGATCAGAGATGTGCCAACTCAGGTTTTTAAGTCCCCTTTATCCTACCAACAAATAAAGGCTCTCAACCAGTTTTAATTAATTTATTTATGTTACCTAAACTAGTCTGTTGTGCTCTAAACCTCAAATGCCAATTCTTTTTTTTTTAATATTTTATTTCCTCTCACAGTACTCTAAAACAGTACCTGTGTATCCAATTGCTACCCAACAAAGCTAATTAAATCTCACTTAAGACTTTTTCCAAAACATCACCAATCACAGTCAATAACCCATTCAGAAACAATTCATAATCATCAAAACAGGACACATAAGATCAATCCCAATAACCCATTCAAAAACAATTCATAATCATCAAAACAGGACACATAAAATCAATCCCAGACAAATCATTTAAGCAGCATAGTACACACCAAAACCAATTACTTAAAACAGTAACATTACAGTCTCAATAGTACATCACATTTTTAATTCAACATGCATAAAACACTAAAACAGGTTCAATTCAAAGCACCAAATTCAGAATTCAGCATGCATATATTTTATAAAATAATTTCAAGCAAAATAATTAACTCCCTTACCTGGAAACAAGCAACAGTAAGCTCAAATTTCAGAGAAGGCCCTAACGGTATCCACACAGTAGTGAGTTCACAGAATCTACATTTCACCAAATGGGTGCAAGGGCACAGCTCTTAGAGCTAGAACAACTGAGAATGGGAGGAAACTCCTGAGGAACATGGGATCAGCGGAGCTACATGCCCTAAGTTATAGAAACAGTGGAGAAAGAGGGGTGAAATTACTTACCCGTTGAAACGCAAATTCAATCGGTTGGTTTTGTAGCTCTTGACTCCAGGAGCAAGGAAATACCACCAGATTAAGGATTAATCGGTTCAATAGATGGAGAACCTAGAGAAAAGACAGAGAAATTTCTGGTTAGGGCAAAATAGCCTTTCTAGAGAGAGAAGGGAATTGAGAAAATGGAAATCTGAAGTTGAGGAAAGGACCCCTCCCAAGTCCAAGTGCTCTAATTCTGATGGGCCTACTGCCTCCCAATGTCTAGTGGAGTACTGGCACTGGCAAATGGTATCGTCGAAGGAACTCTAATAATGTACTTCACCTTCCTAGCCTTTTTTACCATTTTGCCCTTGTTAGGGCATGAAGGCTCCTGTCCTGACATTACTGTAATTTAAAATATATAAATAAATAGACAATTAAACGCAAAGTACATAATTGGTATTTAATAAATGATTTAATTTTATATAATCGTGAATCCTAGACATGTCAAAATACAAGCATTTAATTAATTCAATCATCTTCATCATCCTCATTGTCATCGTTGTTCGATGCGTCATTATGATAATCATAATCATCATCATCTTCATCGTCGTCTTCTTCATCATCTTCAAGTTCTTCTTCTTCGTCGTCTTGTTCTTCCTATTCTTCTTCTCCTTCTTCTTCATGTTCTTGTATCTATCCTTCTAACTCTTCAGCATCACCATCGAAGTCTTGCAATGCAGATACACCTTCAACTTCAATATTTCATTTCCATGTGTCATTTCATCAACTTGGAAAGGGATATCGTCTTCGGCATCATTTGACTCAATGCGACCCCTAGGCTTGGTTTGTATTGCAACACACCAACCACATTTGTCAATGTTGCGAAATGTTGGATATGAGACATAATAAACTTGTCTAACATTAAGAGCTAGAATGAATGGATCAAATGGCCGGTATCTTGAAGTCATTTGAACTTCTACAATATTATACCTAGGATCCACTCTTGTTCGATTCCTAGATGGATCAAACCATTGAAAATAAAAAAGAACTACCCTCTTTGGTGTACTTGAAGTATTATACTCCAGCTCATAAATTTTTTAAATAATACCATAGAAGTGATCATAACCACCCTCAGTAGGGCCCTTAACGAACACCCCAATAATAATTGTCCCTTTTCCTTTTGACCATGCATCAGTGTGAAACTTGTACCCATTTACAAAATACGTGTGTCATTCTTTGACACATCTCATGGGCCAATTTGACAATTTCCGTAGATCTTTAATTAAGGGATTTAATGGTTGGTTATGAACCTAAAAGAAGTGGTGAAGAAAAATTAAGCTACAAGTGTAACATCAATTGTTTTTAAAATTATGAAAAGGATAATCATACTTGATCTCTAAACCACTGAGGGAACTGTGAGTGTATTATAGCAGAAGAACTCCCTTCTGGAACTTGCATAGCCATAAGAAATGAGCTATATAAAATGAACACAATTAGTGACTATGACAATTTTATGAATGACAACTTTAGAATGAGATGAGAACATACTCAAGGTACAACTTAACTTCAAGGCAATTAATTAAGACATGGACGTGAGTAGAGTTGAATTCAACATCACTTAACCAATGAGTGAACTCTTTAACCGCGTGAGGGCCCACTTGTCGAAACATTGACAAAGTTGAATGAGATGTGGCAGAATGTGTTTCATTCCTAACATTGGTCGGGGACAACATGAACTTGTTGAAATAATGAGAACAAAAGTACGTTGTCTCACGATGCAAGTAAGCCACACAAATTGATCCTTCCACTCTAGCTTTGTTTTTGACTGAACGTTTAGACTCTCCCATGAACCTTTCAAATGGATACATCCACCTATATTGCACTGGACCACCAAGCCTGTGCAAGATGAATTGGAAGATGTTCCATGGAATCAAAGAATGCAAGAGGGAATATTCTTTCCAATTTGTAAAGAATAATTGGAATATTTTCCTCCAACTTTCTCAAGGAATCTCCCTTGAGCGTCATAGCGCACAAATCCTTGAAGAAATGACTGATTTCTATAAGTGGATTTAACACGTGCATGAGCAAACAACTAAATGCAATAGGGATTAGAGTTTGCATAAAGACATGCAATCATGACTCTTCAACCCTTGAATACTACCCTTATCAACATTAGCACATCGGGCCAAGTTTGAAGAATAGCCATTTGGCATTGTAAGCTCCTTTATCCATCGACAAACTATTTTGGCGTCGTCTTTTGATAGGGTGTAATTTGCCTTTGGCTTTAGCAACCTACCATTATCTTTGGGCTTTAACTCTAAGTCTCTTCGTGCACAATACAAAGGTATATCTTTCCTTGCCTTTTCATTATCTTTTGTCTTGGCATTGATATTCATGACTGTGTTAAAGATATTGTCAAAGAAATTCTTTTCTATATGCATAACATCCAGGTTTTCAACAAGTTATCCTTCCAATATGGGAGATCCCAAAAAATTCTTCTCTTGGTCCAATTATGTCACTCTCCGTATCCTTCAATCCTATTGAGATGGATTAAGCCTAGGAGGTGGCATATTTGTTTCAAGTTGTCCTTTGCGAAAAGCCTTTTTGTTCATCCTAAACATGTGATCAATGGGCAAGAACCCTCTATGGCAGTCAAACCAACAAGTTTTGCGATCATACATCAATAAGAATGACTTTGTGTGTTCCATGCAATGCGGACAAGCTAATCTACCATGCGTGCTCCAACCAGATAACATGCCATACGCTAGAAAGTCATTAATAGTCCACATCAAAGCTGCCCTCATAAGAAAATTTTGCTTCCTTGATACATCATACGTCCAAATACCGCTCCACAGCTTCTTCAAATCATCAATCAAAGGCTCTAAATAAACATCAATCCCTGATTTAGGATTAGATGGTCCTGGTATTATACACGTTAAAAACATGTAAGGCTTTGTCATACACATCTCAGGTGGAAGATTATGTGGGGTAACAATCACCGGCCAACATGAATATGGTGATGCAGACGCCTGAATGTATGGAGTAAACCCATGTCATGTGTTTTGTTGTTTGAATTGAAGCAAACAACTTTTGTCATCTTGAAATGATCGACAAGTAGAACATGGACTTGAATAGAATTGGTTTTTTTTTTGCCTCCGTCCCGGATGCAATGTCTGAAATCGATGATGGCCAAAAAACTTGCATTCCACCAATGATGCATAATTTTTGCCAGTGTCGTTGTCATAGAAAAGCATACATGCATTCACACAACAATCAATCTTCTTCGCTTCCAATCCCAGCTTCGAAACACATCTTTTGGCTTCGTAATAATTCTTCGGCAAAGAATTGTTTGGTGGTGTTAGATCTAACACCAATTTTGCAAATTGGTCCACCGCTTGATTGGGTCCGTTCCAATTAGATTTACCAACCATGAGTCTAATGCACACTGACAATTTTGACTTAGATGAACCTTCAAATACAGGTTGGTTTGCCTCAGCCAAGAGATTGTAAAACCACTGAGAGCTTTCATTTGGAGACTCTTCATCACGGCTATCGTTTGCTTCTTGTTCAGCATGTCGACGAAGAGCATTGTCTACCATCTCTTACATGTAGGTAAATTAATCTATCTCATATGTATGTACAATAGTATCCGAACTTGATGCAGGCCGATTTTCATGAGAAGTGGAGGTAGAAGGCATTTCTTCACCATGAAATGTACAAACCTTGTAATTTGGCATGAACCCTTTTTGGTATAGGTGAACTTTGACGACTTCATCTTTCAAAATCTTTGTACATTCACACTTGATGCATGGGCACCAAATCCCTCCATCAAGAGCATAATATTCATATCGTCGAGCTGTCTCCACAAACTCATTAACTCCAAGGATAAAAGCTTCCTTCCAACCTCTCCTTCCGCTATAACAACGGTCGTACATCCATCCTTGATGATTGGGAAAATGGGCCATGTTCTGTGACAAGCCAAACAAACAAAAACTTAGCCAAAACAGCAACACTCCATGTGACATAAGTAGTAAACCTATTACTACTTAAGTCGAACATGGAAGGCAATTTGAATACTACTGTCATAGGCATGCAATAAAGGTCATGTTGAGTATTAGTATTTGTAGTGAAGTCCTCTTTTATAGAGTATTTACATATTGACTACTGTCATAAGCAAGCAACAAGGGTCATGCTAAGTTTTATTATTGTACTGAAGTCCTCTTTTATAGAGTACTTACACATTGACTACTATCATAGGCATGCAATAAGGGTCATGCTGAGTATTATTATTGTAGTGAAATCCTCTTTTATAGAGTACTTACAAATACTTACACATGTAGTACTACCATAGGATTTGACATCAACACTACATATTCTTAGCCTACAAGTCTCCACCTATCTCTTGTTCAGTTTCAAAATAAAAGAAAGCATCTAAAAACAAGTCATCTCATTATTTCAAAGTAAGCTTAGTTCAAACAGTCTAGTACACACATAAATATACACAATCACAATCACAATCACAATAGTTATTTAGTTATTTACTGAGAAACAAAATTTGGTCAAGAAGCAGTTCCACAATCACAATCAGGAGACCAATGGTTGGTGGGCTGCACGTTTGATAACAAATTTATGCAACAAGTTGTATAAGAGAACAACACAATCAGACTTAGAAATGTTTATATTATGATCAAACAATATTAAAATATCTAGATCAGATGAAAAAAAGCAATTAAAATAAGTTGTTAAACCAAGCTTCATGTGTTTATCACTCATGCTAGAGCTAAAAAAGAAGGCAAATTTCCAGGATACTGTAGTGATAAGTAACTGCTAAATTTTCAACTTTTACTAGATACTGGAATAGGATGAAACCAAGTTACACCAAACAAACGTGGAAAACCAAAATCAACCAACTAGATCTATCGCAATAATCTCACACACTAAAATATCTTGCAAGTTGCAATCATAATTGCAGCATTAAAATGTAAAGGATTTGACTAATACTTTACCCACTAAAACAAATGACGTGACTAAAGAATAATCGATTTTGATCATAGATTAGTTGAAAATGGTGATCACAAAAAATCTGTGTAAAGAGTAAACCATATCAGTCTTGACAACCAGCCTATATTTTATAAATGGATACATCCTCAAAAAGAGATTTTTTTGCTGGATAAAATTATAAAAAAAAAAAAACTGAGATCAATGGTTATGGCCTGAGATTTTATACTACCATCCAATAGAAAATAATGGTCAGTAATATTTTTAGATTAATTATTATAAAAGTCAATAAACTTATATATTTGTAATTAAACAAGAAGATAAATCTACCAGTACTCAGTTTTTTCTCAGATATCATCTGACTACCCAAACTTCAAAGCAAAAATAGTTAATAGTTATGATCAATAATTAATATATATCAGATTACGATAAAAAAAATAGTTTTACGCATGATAAATTTAACTAATATACAAATATGATTTTTTGATTGGTGAATTAAATTTGAAGGTTTAAGGGTATTTAATTGATTAAATTGCATGGTTTTAGTGTACATCATTGACAATATGATAGTTTTAGGTAGAAAATTTATGAGGGCAGACCAAATTTCAATGAAAAATGTCAACGAACTTTAGAGTTCTGAGAGTAAATACAAAGAAAGCAGTAGCAAAACAAACTAACATTATTTAGGTGATTATCAGAATCTCATTTTAAGAATACAAAGTCCTCAATTAATCAAAAAGTAAGAATTGTCATGCACACTCAGAATAACAACACAATAGTTATAAAATAATAAATGCCTAATCCCCTACTTCCTTAATTAGTAGAGAAATCAAATCCTGTGCTACCCCTTTTGAGCTCAATGAACAGTACAGTAAAATTTGCCCCAAGTAGTGGGCCCACCCAGAAGATCCAGTGGTTCTGCCACCTCCAGCCCATCAATGCAGAATGATATCGCAAGAAACTAGTCTTACAATATAAGACTTGCCTGAATTAGCAGAGGAGATAACACTTTTTACAGTATTTCTGTAGCAGAATATAGTTGAGGCCTTAGGTTCTTAAGTTCCTCAAATGATCACATATGAAGATTATATCAGTATTTATGCATGTTAAAACAATAACCACAACAACTGTAGAGAAACTAATCAAGCATTCCACTAAAAGAATACCTTCATGAAGTAAATAGAAGTTTGGAACATGCTTAATAACATCAAAGTTTATGTTGCAGATTTGAAGACTTGAAATGAAACTAAAATTGATATAAAGTTACTTTGAAGTGAAACTAAAATTGATAGTCAAAATAGAAATTATATATACTGATAGAGAAAATAGATTGATAAGTTAGATAATTATTATTGGATTAAATGTTCACTAGATGAAAAACATCTTAAAAACTTGAAACAAAACCACCCCGCTGAGAAAATGGAACTCTAAGTAATCGTGTAACTGGAAGTCTATCTAAATGAAACTGTGTATATACGATTTCAGCTGCTGGTCTAAACAAACAAAACAATAAGACCTTCACAAACTGGTAGTAATTATTGATTTTTTTTGCTGCTGCTAAAGAAAGTCTTCTACTTCCAAAAATGCTTAGTTTATTGATCCTTTTCTTAATTATTCCAATCATTGCCCATTCAATAAATTTGTTAATAATTGATTTATTTACCTTATCCTGATTTATTTACCTTATCCAGGTCATTCTATTTATACGTATTCTATATTAAGTCATGTTTCAAACTTCTTTCTAAACCATTTTTTTTTATACAAGCAACTCTGTACCAGCTTCTATTATTTTTCAATTCACTTCAACTTAATTTACCACTTAACATACCTAAGAAAACATTAAAAATATCTTTTAAGTGAAGCAAATAAAGGATACCTATATAATTCAATACTGCATAATGACTACAAATAATCTTTATTAGTTACCATTCCAAATTGATCCAACACACCTATTTCTGCATACCAATATTCAGACCATCAGAAAAAGAAACATGCCTAATGAGCCCCGATATTCAGACCAAACAAAATGATATTAATTCAAACATATTACCTATTTATTCTAATTTATAACACTATATATTATATATACTATTTCTAATGTTTCCAGACTTAATATATCATGCAATATACTACTCCTAAAAGTTCTTCCAATTTGATAATCTATAAAAGATTCCAATAAACCCATCTCATACAAACATTTCTCATTTAATATAATTCTCTTTAAATTAATTTATAACCTAATAGAATAGCTTCCTCTATTTTCTTTTAAAAAGAGAAAATATGATGAGAACAATAGCCCGAGTCCAAGTCACTATGCCAAACAAATTGTCAAACAGGTTAGAGAAAGTGAGCAGAAAGGTTAGAGAAATCGTAGTATTGGATGAAGGATTTTGGAGCGAAGGGGAAGGGTTTTGGAGCTAAGGGTTTTGGACGACGAAGAATTGGACGAAGACTGGGGTTGATGAGAATGAACTGTAGAGTGGGAATAGCTTGATATTGTCTAAAATACTTCGAAGACATTACCGAGGGCCTCTAGTCCGTGGGTAATTTAGTGCACCACTGCATTACCGATGGGTTGCACGCCGTGGGTAAAAGGCTGCCGGAAAAAAGCGCATTTCTAGGGATGGCAACGGGTCGGGTTCGGGTCGGATAGTGTGATACCCGAACCCGACCCACCGGATAAAACTGTATCCGAAACCCGACCCGCTACCTGCCGGATACCCGCCTAAAAAAATCCTCGAATATTTTAAAACTCGCGGATATTCGCGGATACCCGCAAATATTTAAAAAATTATATTTTTATAAATTATTAAAATAAAGTTTAAATAGAATTACAAAAAATATATAAAATATAATATAAATTAAATTAAATATAAATTAAAATTTAATTTTTGTTTGGGTTGAATTGGTTCGATGGTTAGTCGTCCTTCTTTGCTTTGTTCTCTTTTGATCTTCAATCCTTCTTGAGAATGTCATTCACTCTGATGGGTTGTTGACGTGCAAAAGACACTCTCACACTCAAGATATAAAAAGGTCTAAATTTTATCACGATAGAAGAGGAAGATTGTACCTAGACATCAATTGTATATCTATAGAGCCTATGGCACGCAAGCCCATTGATTAACCATTAGTGCACTATATTTTTAGGCAATCAAATCCAATAATAAATAATTAAAATATCCTATAATAAATAATTAATATCGTATATTTAGTAAAGAGTAAGACAATATGACCTATTAATTAGTGCAGTATATTTTTAGGCAATCAAACCCAATAATCAATAATCAATAGACGTATATTGTGTAAAGAGTAAGACAATCTAACCTATTAATACCTGTTAATTGTCAATAAATGACAATTAATTCTGATCTGTATATATCATATAGTACAATTTTAATTAAATTTAACCTTGTAAAATATAAATTAATATTAATTTTAATTATATTTAACTTAATAAAATAAAAATTAACTTTTTATTTTTATTTTTTGCAGGTAGCGGATATCCGCGGGTACGGATAGTATAATATCCGCATCTGACCCGTTTATAAGCGGATATTAAAATATCCGCTATCCGCGGGTTTTGGGTAGTAAATATCCACGGATATCAACTATCCGTCGCGGATTTTATCTGCGGATATCCGCGGGCGCATATTTTTTTGCCATCCCTACGCATTTCCTAGTAGTGAAAAATTTTCACTCATTTTTCCAATGAATTTATTGATAGATTTTCTATCATTAATGTATATTTCATTTACCGAGGAATTTTACCGACAATTTTTTTAGTTTGCAAGTAAAACAAGTTTTACCGACGAATTGGTGAAAAAGTTTTCGCTCTTTTTACAGACAAATTTTCTCATCGGTAACTAAAATATGGATTACCGACGAATTTGGTTAAAATATGGATTACAGACAAGAAATATACATTATCGACAGATTTTCTAATGAATTTTTTCGTCAGTAGTTTTTCCATAGGTAAAAAATTCAAAATCTGTTAGTAATAATAATTTATCGATAGATATATTTTCATCGATAAAATTTCGTCAGTAATTTCAAAATTTTTTGTAGTGATATAAAAATTTCATCTCGATTCAATGGTTAACAAAGCGAGAATAAAAAATTGTACCAACATAACTCAGATCTAAATAGCATGTGGAGACCTAACATTTACATTGCAAGAATTATTTCTCTTAGTATAAACCAATTGGAAATCCCACTAATCATAAATATTTTAACAATACTATGTAAAAACACTGAAAAAAATGTTATTTAGTATACGTTCTTTTTTCAATTTGTGGAGGTTTCTACATTACACAAATTAATTTACGGGGATATTTTAAACCTCTACAATTAGAGTGGTCGCAATCAATTTGCGGATGTTTTTAATGACCTATATTAAATTTATATTATAAAGGTTTCTTTGTTGAAAATTTTAACATTTTCTAGTGACTATTATTTTGTGTATGTTTAAAACTAATTCCAATAATAAATATAAATAAATAAAAATAAGATTAAGAACACTTCAATTAAATAAAACAAATATGAAATAAATGAAAATGAAAATGAGATTTTTGACACCCTACTTAATAAAATAAAACAAATATCAATAATAAAGACAATTAAACTAAAAAAATGAGATTAATAACACCTAACCGAATAAAATAAATATTAAAATAATATAAATGCAAATGAGATTATAAGTAATACAAATTATTAACCTCAATAAAATTTACTACATAAATCTTAAAAAAAAATCGTTTAAAAAGATAAATAACGAAATAAAAAATAGTAACCGTGGGAAGCATAACCATTTTTGTTATGGCTATGGTTCTTTTGGTGTTAGCAAAAGAAAATTTTGTGTGTATGTGTGTATAAACGTCTTATATTTGATGAAGCTAAAATAATTACAAAGGAAACCATGTTATTGAGGGAAAAGCCAAAGGTTAATTTTGAAAAGATGGAAAGAAAGTTGGACTGTACATGGAAGCAATTGATATTCAAATAGTTGAGAGTGTGGGGGAAGACTATTTAATAAATGGTGCACTTTAATATTAATTCAATTTCACATATATAATTCGATTATATATCTGATTTTTCTAAAATGACATGAATAACTTTAAAAAGTGAATTTTAAATATAATTTAAGTTTACAAAATAGTTTTATAAAATAAAATTATATTTATTTATATAGTGTAATTTGATATATTTTTAATTAAAATGATATTTGTAATATAATGCGAGAAGATTCAACAAAAGGAAGAAGATCATTGTAACGAGTGGAAGAATAGCATTGAGTTTTGGCAAGTGTAGCGTGGTGACTCATTCCATATTAATGTTGGATTGCCAAACACGTAAGAAACCATATTAATAAGGAATAAAAACTAAACATGTGCAGTGTAAAGGAAGTTGATTTGATAATTTGATGTGTATAAAAGGGAAGGTGAAAGTGTGTGGAATATTGGTAAAAGATTTATTAACTATACAAAGCAAAATTTTGAAGTAGTAAAATAAAAAGTAAAACTCCTTATTATTATTTTTCAGCAAAATTTCGGCTTCCTTTTTCTGCTTTATTTCGATTTTGAAGTGATGACTGTTTCCGCTCTAGCTGAGTAGAAGTTGGTGTTGTTGGGTGATCAATTAGTGGAAAAAACCAGCATCATCATTCACATCATGTACGATGAATTCGATAAAACCAACATATCAATACATATTCAATCCAAAACCGCATAAAAACCTCTACAATCAGATTAATTTTCATTATTAATGAATTTAATTTTGATTATTCTGGTAGAATTTTTATTTGTGGCATTGATAGTTTAATTGGTGTAATGTATTTCTAATTGTTTGAAGTATTTTTTTTTTTCTATATAAGTTCAGATTCTTTTAAAGGCATTTTGGTTTCCATTTCTCCTTTTGTTTGACAAAAGTGTGGATTGGCTCATAAAATAGGTTTTATGTAGAAATTAAAATAAAAAATTCTACAATGGGGCTTAATAAAACATTATTTGACAAAATAAAAAACATCTAGAAAATAATATTGAAAAAAACGTAAATTATCCCCTAAACCTTAAAAATATATTAAATATTAAAATGTATATTAGTTTAAATATTCTGACATATATGCTAACCAATATTAAAAAAATAAATAGAATTAATTATATGATGAACACGTTATTGATTATGCCTTGGTACTGATTTCTTTCAGACCATTTCTATGCTTATTTTGTTTATTTTGCTACCTTTGAGGTTTTGACATCCAATGTAATCGCCAAACTCAAGAACTTGATGCAGCACTCCGATCTTTGAGACGTCACAATTTATTATTAAAAATCAAAAAAATTCATAATTATGGAACCGCGGTCTTAAAATTTATCTAATTATATTATTTTTAGTAATAAAATAATGAATAAAATACTTCAATTGTATTGTCTTAACTTGTACAACAAAATAGTTTTAATTGAATCCCAAGGTTTTTCCGCATCCTCTCTTGAGTCTATCATGCCTCTTGAACATCTGTAATATCAATTTCTCACGAATAACACATTATACGATCATCGCCGATAATTTCATTCACAAATACACAAACACAAACATGTATGGGGTAAGTTATCGATAAAATAATCATAACAACAAGAGACATACATAATGATTATATCAACTATAATCAAACACACAACATGATACGTATATTCTTTTTATCCCAAACATAATCAAACACACAACAAGATACATACCTTCTAATTATATCAATTATAATCAAACACCCCATACATAGTAATAAGAATAGGATTCCTAACCCTCTAACATAAATCAATCATACTGAAATACTCGGTCCTCGATCCCCGATCCTTGAACTTCGATCATTGATCCTTAATCTCTAACCCTTGATGTCATCACAGATATCTCACACGTAGATCCTTGGTTTATCCACTCATTAGCACTCATACTAACTACTTATTATAATCATTATAGTAACATCGGTATCAACATAACATCACTTGGAGCATCTCCAGTACTTTTATCATCATCATACATACACCACCATCATGACTATCACAGTCATGAACAACACCATAAGCATCATCGTACCATAATACCATAGTGGAAAGTCCATCTCACTCAAGTACCCTACCTCACCAACTATAGTATGTTGAGATTGTTGATGGGGAAGCACAGGTTTAGCTTAACCCACAATCTTAGTAATATCTATTTTTGATTATGACAACAGATAATTAATAACACATGTGTGACCTGTGTTACATGTTCTATGTTTACATGCTATATGTTTTTTATTATTGTGTTAAACCTGTTTGAAACATATTTGAGAACATGATTTTGTTGTTCTTTGTTCACAGAGCCTCTGTCATCGTGAGTGTGAGTGTGAGTGTTCCCATCAGAGTGCTTCTTCGTTCGGTGCCATCCATCTCCGACTTCGTTGGCGGGCAGTGGTAAGTGTTCCTTCTTCGTCTTTTTCCCCAATTTCTGTAATATAGTGAGTGGAATTTGTGATTATTGTCTCAAACCTAGGGAAAACTGTCAAACATCAGGAAAAAGGTTTGTGCTTCCACTTGAAATTTGAGAAGCTCAAACCCGGTGTTGAGGAGGTGGAGCATGTGGTGGCGCTAATACTTCTCCGGTGAAGGTCAAAGTGGAGTTGTTATTGTCCTAAAGGTTAGATTTTTAAAATCGTACATTATAAAATTGTAACATAATTGGATGCATTGTTTGGAATTGGTATTGGTTTGGGTTCTGAGATTTTGAGTGATATCATTTACTGTTCCACGGGTAGTTGTAATTGCACCTTCATTCTGTGTTTTTTGGTTTAGGTTTTTACTGTTTATATTTCATTACGTGAGTTTCTAGGGTATGAAAATAGGGTTATGGATACTGATGTGATGGATTTGTTTAGAAATGTAGTGATTTATCTGTTTCAGCCTCATGATCAGATACGTGACTTTTAGAAATTTAGATTGACATGCAAGCACTTTGATTGAAGGGAGGAAGATGGGATAGGAAGGCAGATACAATGGAATTGGCATAGAGAATTAATAGTTCTAATGTGTGGATAGAGCATTATTAAGTGTGTGGAGTGAGTGGATAAGTGATTGCACCAGTGTTTGAGGATTATAATTGTACCTATCACAGTTAAAAGGGGCACAATGCATCTTCCTCGGCTGTGTATATTAGAATCATTGGCCAACAAAACAAGGGAAATAATAAGAAAGAAATTACAATTTTCAAAATAGAGATAATTGATGCTTAAATATTTTGTAGATTTCCTACCCAATTCCACTGTTATTTGTTCTTTCCTAGTTTTGTTCTAGTAATTGGTGGCAATAGATCTAATTCACCATTCATAAAAAAAAGTGATCAGTATAGAATATGAAGTTACTGGACATGGCAAAATTGTGTATCCCTTTTGTCTGAATCAGGGGAAGGGGTGTATATATAAAATATCTCTAGTGGCTCTATTGGTTTCTAGATAAGAGAAAGCTTCAGCAAGCTGAGCAAAGGAGAATGGACCTTTGGGGTCTACGTTTGCCTTCACCTTTCCACTTTCTAAGTAAGAGTTTATTTTCCTAAGAACACCTCCATTCGAAGTAACCACAAATCTGAAACCCGGTGGAGTAACACCACTGTCAGTGCCAACACATTGCGACCTTCTTTCACAACCTTCATTGCCCTCTCACATTGCCCTGCAAATCATCCTTATCTTTAGACCTTTTTATCAGCATTTCATAATGTTCCAATACGGAACATATGTTGTGCATTATCCAAATTTTAATTTTAACATTCGATGTATTTCTCATTGATTTAATATTGAAAAATGATTGATATTCATATGTTGTGGTATGACTAAATTATTTAACTTTATTTCAATCATAATAATTTTATTACAGTAATGACAGGAGAACGACAACCAAATCCTGATAAAGGAAAGGCTGTAGCAAAACCTAAGAGGAAACGTAAGGCAAAATATATCATTAGGATTCCTAGACCAAATGTTGGGCCCTCACATGCTGCAAACCGTCATGTTCTTTCCACACCCTCACCCTCAGATGCTGCAGACCGACATGTTCTTTCGACACCCTCACATGATGCAGACCGTCATGTACTTTCCACACCACACCCTCCTATTAATCCCTTAGCAACACCTGCTGTTTTATCCACACCAGACCCTGTGGTACAGCCAACATAAGATCCTACTAGTCTTCCTCCACCTGCATTTCTTGGAACTCAGATAGATTCTTCTTCTAGACCCTCCTCATCCTCCATATCGCCGTCTAATGGTCTTCCCACACCATCTGTTGATCACGATTCGGCTGGTGAAGATGATGATGACGCTGCTCCTGCTGATCGACCGATGATTGAACCTTATGGGAAAGGGTAACACCGAACCAAGTTTGTTACTAATTTGTTTTACATTAATTGTTTAACTTATCGTTAACTTATATGACTTTGATCTATTTATATGCAGGTTTGTGCCATCTATAGTTGCTTCTCAGGCCATAACAAGGTCTATTAAGCAACAATTTCTACAGTCCTGACCAACATGGGGAGCAATACTCCCTGATGACAGAAAACCATTTTGGGAGCGATTTGAGGTTAAAGGAAATCATCTTCCTTTTCTTATTTAACATTCATCATCTATGTTAATTGTGTTCCAACACATATAGTAAATTACATAATTTTTATATCACTTGTTGTCACATATGAAGGTTCAATGGTTACCTCAACATGAAGTTCAAATTCAGCAGAATTTCCACTCGAAGGCATCTCATAGGCTTTCTGAGATGTTTCGAGAAGCAAGGATAGCAGGAGAACGCCCGTACTGGATTGGAGAGCAAATCTGGACCTCTTTACTGGAGCATTGGAATTCGCCACAGTACCGGGCAAAATGTGCAATCGCCCAGAAGAATCGGTCTTCAGAAAGGGGCGGTGTTCTCCCTACAGGTGGATCAATCACCATACATGAACATGCCATGCGTATGGTAAGTATCCATTTACTCGTATAAGTTATGTAACTTTAATTTTAATGTACGTAACAAACTTTATATTTTGTTAACAAGTAGCTGAGTTGGGACGAGCTGTGCATGTTGATGAAGTTTTCCACCAAACTCATGTTCGCAAGGGAACTACTGACCAGTTCGTGGATGAAAGGTCGCGAAAGACACATGTAAGAGAATACTTGTAATTGTAGACTTCATTCATAACTTTGTGCCTTCTATTGTATATTTAACTGATACTTTATCATCATTTTTAAGAGGAATAATTCTCTGTAAAACTTTCACGGGTCAGATCCTCACATTCTTCATGTCCTCAGTCAACCCAACAAACAGATGATGACGAAGACCATATTAGGTCACAGTGTTGGGTTGATGTTGTTGGTGGAAAGAAAAAAGGAAGAATATATAGGACAGGGCAATTGGCTGCAAATTACAGTGCAGGTCGTGGTGGTCTAAAGCACCAACCTTCTTCTTCCTTTCAACGTCCTGATGAGACCGTTCATGCCCTAACACAACAACTTCAAACACGTGAACGAGAGTATAATGAACTCAGACAAGAGTTTACCAATTTTAAAGAACTGGTCATGAGATTGCTTCCTCAGTCTGTAGTGCCTCCGGCCTCTCATTCGCAGCCCACACCGGTCCAGCCTACTGAAGTTCAACCCACACATGTCCAGCCCATACCAGTCCAGACCCCATCAGTCCAATCCCCATCTGTCCAGCCAACTTCAGAGCCTCAAAACAATGAACAGGAAGACAATCATCAAGCTGAACATTATGACGACTATTAGATTTTATGGGATAACTTTGAACATTATGACGACTATTAGATTTTATGGGATAACTTACAACATTATTTACATTATTATTACTTCTTTTCCTTCTAAGAACAATTTTATATTCAGTCTTATCTATATTGGTTAGTGGAGTTCTGTTTAGTTTATCAATTACAAAATTTTAGAGACATTAGACATTATATATATATATATATATATATATATATATATTTATATGTTTGGATTTGCATTGATTGGAGTTGACTCCACTTGGTGAATGTTGGATTGTATTTTGAGTTGCATGTTTGTATTGAAATGTGCAGGTTTATTTTGGATGTATATATTTTGCAAACTGCCAGGTTACTGTTTTGAAATGTTGGTATTGTCCAGGTTAGTGTTTTGAGTGGGATTATATAAAAACGAATCGCCCAGGACTATATAGACGACGTTACCGAAGGATAAATCCTTCGATAATTACCCAAGTAGTGTCCTTCGGTAATTACCGAAGGACATAATCCTTCGGTAATGGCTTCCGACAAAGCTATTTCTGACGGAGTTTAGACCCTCGGTAAGCCGTCGAAAAAATGGATTTCCAAGGGACATATGGCCTTTACGGACGGACAATGGCCTTCTGTAATACCATCAATTTTTGTAGTGATGTTTACATGCTATATCACTACAAAAAAACTGTTAAGTAGTGGAGGTTTATTTTCCATTTTGTGGAGGTTTTCACCCTCTGCAAATTAAATTTCGGGGGTTTTTCAAACCCCCGAAATCAGAGTCGTCGCTATTAATTTGCGGGGGTTTTTAATGGCCCCTGGTATCTAATTTATATTGCAGAGGTCTTTTTGTTGAGGGTTTTAACCTCTTCTATTAGTGACTATTATTTGGAGAGGTTTGAAACCTCTTTTATTTTCATTTATTTTACTGTAATGATTAACCCTGTTTTTTTCAATTTTTTTTGAATTAATACCGTATTTAATTTGACAATTATAATTTAAATGTTTTAAGCTGTCTCATTTGTATTATTTAGGTTGAGTTTACAACTTTATTTTGCTTATCTTACATGAAAATATCACCATTAAGATGCTTATATTTTTCTCAACAATATTTATTTGTAACGAAATTCAAATACTACAATGAAGACAAAAAAGCATGAAAAACTTCTTTTACCAAAGTCTTGAATTATATATCATTAAAACATTCAATTCTTAAAAACACCATAGTATATAAAAGTAAGTTAAATTGAATCGTAATAACACCTAAACTCAATTACTCAAAATCCATAGGCTAAATATAGTTTCATCCTAAAAGACATCATAAACTTCTTAAATGTTGCTATCACCAGATGATCCTATTGTACCACCCAAAGGAGACTCAGACTCATTTGCATCACCACCTTCCTGAAATGATTAAACAAAAATATTAATAATAAGGAATGCTTATAATTAAAGTATATAAGGCATAATGCTTCAACTATATTAGTAACTTACTTGAGGTTGAGAATCAAAGAATGAGGTAAATTCATTAGGAATCTTTCCTTCCTTCATTATCATGTATGCTTTAAGTGTTGATTCTAAATTGTTGTCCTTTTGTTTCCACTCATTAGAAGACGATGATGGGGCAATGGTAGATGAAGCAAGACTTAAATCTGAAAGTCGAAGTCTTGTATTCCTAAATGCATTAGTAGGAGCTGCTCCCAAACCCATACATCATACTCTCCCAGAATGCTCTAGGCCTAACACTTTACCAACAACATCATCAGGAGAAACCTCTGATTCATTGGTAGTACTTTGAGTGAAACCCACTTCAATTTGTTCCTATAGGCATATAACAATATTTAATTAAAAGTCTAAATATTAAAAAAAACATATTTGAAAATATAATATTATAATAGAACTAACCGCTATATCTTTTGCCGCGTCATTTATAAATGATCCATCCTTTATTTTATGAGTTTCAATGTATAGTTTTCCACGACTAGGCAGTTGTCCAGTTTGCATAAACTAAATAGAAAAAAAGAAGTTAAAATAAATAGTAATAAACAACTCTGTTCAAAACTAAAATCTCAATTATACCTTTAATGGTTGACAAGATTGAACAATTAAATTCTGATGTGTTTCAACATAAAAGAGTAATTATAATATAAATTTATGATTATGATTTTTCAATTGTACTTCGGTATCTATGCATCCGATACTTATATCAAATCATTATAATTTAAAAATGCAGTTATATTTTCTTGACATTTTTTATTTTTGCAACATTATAACATGAAATGGTTCAGAATCACCTTTTAGCACAGGTATGTTCATACTTATTAATCTGATAGCTCTGAACATACTTATTTATTTTCCCATTGCATATAACATGAAAACAAAGTCACTGGCCAACCAAACAAATCATCAATAATTAATTTCCAATACAGTCCTATATTAACCCTAAACTATATATAAATTTAGTTAGAGAATAATCCCAAAAATATTCATTCATCTACTAAAAAACCACTTTAAACATTTCCCTTTCATTGACCGAACAGAGCACACACCACACAATTATCAACAACAATTTAAAATCAAAAGGAATGCCTATAAATTCAAAGAAAGAACCTTCTAGTTCACCATTGATGTCCGAGTAGAAGAGGGTTCAGAAAAATATGAAGTTGAAGAATTAAACCTAGCCGCGAGTTGGCTTGCGCACCTGGCCTGACCGAGAGTTGGCTTTGCTGAACCTGGCCGGCAACCACACTTTGTTCAACCTAGTCGATAATCACACAAAATAAAATGCGAGTTGCTATGAAAGGAACGAAAGCACTAGACGAAACTGAAGTGAAAAATGGGGCTTGAGATTTGAGGAGAAATAGGAAGAGATATTTTGGAGCAAGGGTTTGATAAAAGTTGGGAGCAAGGGTTTGATAAAAGTTGGGAGCAAGGGTTTGGTGAATAAGTTAAACTCCTGCTTAGATTTTAGGAAAAAGGGGTATGATGAAAGTTGGGAGCAAGGGTTCGGTCAATTAGTTAAAGTCCCGCGTAGATTTTAAGAAAAAGAAAAAAACAAGGGGAGAAATTTTTGGAAAATATGAAGTTAAGTGGGAAGGTTAAAACTTTTTAATTAGATCTTAGGAAAAAGGGATCTGATGAAAGTTGGGAGCAAAGGTAGTCAATGCGTTAAATCCCGCTTAGATTTTAGGAAAAGGAAAAAAGAAAGGGGGAAACTTTTGAAAAATATGAAGTTAAGTAGAAAGGTTAAAACTTTTTAATTAGAGAGGTTATAAACCTCTTAAAAGAAAAACTAAAACCCCTACAATTACTAGCAATAAGATAACTCATTATAATGATTTTAAATAATGTTTATTTGTGAAGGGTTTTTATAACCTCCACAAAATAACCTCCATTATATAATATTTTTTTTGTAGTGTATGTCTTTTATTATTGTGTTAAACCTGTTTGAGCATATTTGAGAACATGATTGTGTTGTTCATTGCGTATCACTATGTTACATATGTGATTTTATATGTGAATGCATGACATATGTTTATGGGAAAGGAAAACCACAACCACTTATGTTGAACTTTAAATGTGTGGCAAAACAACAATTTTAAGTCGATTTCATTATGGGGTGAATGGATTAAAACTCGTGTCTTTGCACAAACTATTTTTAAGTGTGTTATGACATTTTTCAAAACTATGCTTAACATTGTTGCATAATCGATTGCATGCATGCTGTATTCGATTAAGTTTGTTATTGTTTTGAAAATTTGTTAATGTTTGACATAACTGTCTAACGGTCATATTTTTAATTGTGTTGACCAAGCATTAAATATTAGTCGACTGCATTAATTCTGCATTCAATTAATTGTTGTGTTTGTTGTTATCTGTTATAACAATATTGTTATATTCGACTACATTAGTAGCTTAGTCCAATAAAATGCGTCTATGGTGTGTTATTCTATAATTTTTTCGTCTGCAAGTAAAACATGCATTACCGACAAATGGTCAGGAAAATTCCTGCTTTTTTTAGAAACAGATTTTCCTATCGATAAATGAAATATGCATTATTGGTGAATTTGGTAAAATCTCTTGATAAGTGCAACATGCACTATAGACATATTTTATCGACGAGAAATTCGTCGGTAAGTGCAATATGTTGAGATTGTTGACAACATAAACTCTATATCAATCTAGTTTTTGATGATGACAACACTATGCTTAATACCAGTACATATGTTGTTGTATTACATGTTCTTATTCTGAACTGATTGTTATATCTACTGAACATGTTTTGATGTAATGTGGTGTATGTTCCTATGTTAATTGTGTGATATATTTTTGGAACATGCTTATATGATTATGTGCAATGTGAACTGCTTTATCAAAAATATTTTACTGCATATTTTGGAAAGTGAAAAATCACAACTTTTATAAACTTATAATTGTGTGACAAAGTTCTAGTCTAGTCGAATACATCTATAATGGATTCGACTATTTTAAAACCTTTGTACAGATTTTGAGAATCAGTGTTATGTGATGTTTTGAATTGAAAAGAATTTCAAAATGTTTTTCCATGTGTCAGTCGACTTTGTCCAGAGTACATTCAACTGTATTATCGATCTATTTTGGAATACTGTTATGCTTACACGCCTCAACGACTATATTTTTTAAAAGTTAGTTAAGCATCGATGACTTGGTCAACTGTATTAAATGTGTGTTGATTTTCGTTGACTGAGAACTACTAAGTTGACTGTCTGTTATAACTGTATTAATATAGTCGACTATATTAGTAGTGAATTTGACTGAGAAACAATCTGACTGACAAAAATCTATAAATTGGTTGAACACGAATTGTTCAGAGACTTTTGACGCTCTAACATTTTCATTTCTTGTTTCAGATTGAATTCTCTGTGTTAACAGCTCCAAGAATTCTCCAAGAAGACGATGATGATCTATCTTGAGAGAGATTCAAAGGGAGAAGGCTTATGCGCTAACTGTGTGATCAGAAACTGCACAAAGAAGGTGCTTCTTGATTGATCATTGAAGGCTTGGCATCCTGTGAAGACTGTTGCGTTGTTTGAAGGCTTGACATCCTGTGAAGAGTGCTGGAATTGAGCTGTTGTGATACAGGGGTTACACGTTGAGGATTGTTCGACGTGAGTTCAGATTGCAGAAGAGGGTATTCTTGCTACAAATCTGGTTTTGGTTATTGCAGCTATATTTTGGTTTTGGGTTAGAGAGGAGATTTATATTTTTAACGTGAGGTCTTCTATAAATTCCTTGTTGTAAAAACCGCAACGTATATAGTGCATTTGCTTCCTGGGTTGGAAAGACACGGGATATAGGCATTGTTAGTCGAACGAGTATAAAAATCAGTGTTTGCTTCTCTCTATCCTTGCAATCTTTATTTCAGTGGACTATATCTGTTACACAGTTAACTACGTTTTTCTGCTGCATAAAAATTTTCATTACTTGCATTTCAAGAAAGATCAAAAAGCTTCATACTTTTGATTAAAGATTGCGAAAAAATTTTGTTTTTGAAACAACACCAATTCACCCCCCTCTTGGTGTAAAAACGAAGCCTATCTGTTTTCTAACACAATATACATTATCCATGGATATTTTGATGAATTTTTTCATTAATAATTTTTCAAAGGTAAAAAAAATTCAAAATACGTCACTAATACAAATTTACCGATAGATATATTTTCATTGATAAAATTTTGTTGTTAATTTCAATTTTTTTTGTAATAGCATAAAAATTTCATCTCGATTGAATGGTTAACAATGAGAAAATAAAAAATTTTATCAACAAAACTTAGATCTAAATAGCATGTGGAGACCTAACATTTACACAAAAATGCAGGAATTATTTCTCTTAGTATAAACCAATTGGAAATTCCACCGATCATAGTGGATAACTATATTTTAACAATACTCCATAAAAACACTACAAAAAAATGTTATTTAATTACAAAAATAAAATATTTTAGGAGGGGTTTTTTTTGGTGTTTAAATAACCCCAAAAAATCCCGGCGGCTTACCGCAACGCCGCCCCTAAAATTTAACTTTTTTCTTTTTAAAATAATTTTCCGGCAAATATTCTCCCCAAATTAGCTCCCTCCCTCCTCCCGCCTTCATTTCCCATGTTTCTAATTTTCTCAAGCCCTCTCCTACGCCTTCATCTCTGCATTTGATTTTCTCTGTTCTCTCCCTTTCTCGCACCACAATTTTCAAACCCTAGCTGTTCTCTCTCTTCCCCACACCACATTCTTCAGACCTAGTTTTTACTCCCTTCCTGCAAGCCCTAGCTCTTATTGCTCGTGGAACTCTTTGGTTTGTGTTCGGGTTGGTCTTCCGTTGCTTAGGAACGAAAATTTGGTGCATTTGTGAGCTGAGCGAGGCCGATAGTCAAGGTATTGTTCGTCGGAGGTCTGGGTGTCTCCAATCGAAGGGCTCTGGCGTGTGTTCGCTCCCGCACCGACCATCAAGGTAAATCGACATTTAATTACTATGTTCCTCGCTCTCTCTGCTTTTGCCTTTCTGTTCAGATTTTCTAAGAACTTGGTTAATGGGTGATAGGGATAAGATAAAGCACCTGAAACATTTCTCACGAGTTTGGTTGAGACTGAAACGAAGAAACTGTGGAATCTCTGGTACCTCTTAATTTGGTTCTGCAAGAAGAGGAGGCAACGAAGGTTGAAGTTTAACTTCTATTTTTTTACGTCCATGATATATTATAATTCATTTTTATGGTTAATGATATATTATAATTTTATTTTTAATGTTAATAGTAGTTGTGAAAATAATTCTCAAGTTACTGTTGGCAAAGGCTAAACAAAAATTAAATAACCATAGAGTCTCCATGTAGCAAGGGGTGGTTGGTTGGGATGGAAGACTAGAACGCGGAACTTTTCTTTTAAAAACTTGTTTTATATACTTGTTTTTTTAGTAGAGACTTCATCATTTGTTAATCTCTGTCTGCCTGTGTCATTATTACTTTTGAACAATTTTGAAGAATGATGAAGGACTAAGGGTTTTGGGTTTGAGTAATGAAATGAAATGAAACTAATATGAGAATTCATGAGAGAATTGAGTTTTTGCATAAGTTCAAATTAGCTTATGCACAAGGTAAGAAATAAAAATTTAGAGAAGTCATATGAGAGAATTTCTATAAATTAGTTTATATATAAGCTAATTTTGAG
This sequence comes from Vigna mungo, assembly GCA_036885675.1. Lineage (NCBI taxonomy): Eukaryota > Viridiplantae > Streptophyta > Magnoliopsida > Fabales > Fabaceae > Vigna > Vigna mungo. The sequence continues at coordinate 54,942,471 of CP144700.1, forward strand.
TTTTAGTTGAAACTTTATCTTTTTTCTTATTTCTCTATCTTAATAGTCTTTTTGAAGAAGGATGTTCGAACATGTTATAAATCTGATAATGCTTTAACAGATTGAGGTATCATGTGTTAATTAGTTAGATAAGATGAAATATATATATATATATATATATATATATATATATATATATATATATATATATATATAACTGTTATCATGGTATCATATTCCCATAATTCCGATCTTTCTTTTCTCTTTCGCCTCATTATTGATAATTTTGCATTTGATATTAGTGTTCTTTTATTATTATCTTCATTTGCTGATAGTGCTACTTTTTTTTTGTCTCCTGTTTCATGAAAGTGTTAAAGCTGCAAGCATACAAAGGAGGGGCTTTACCAGCACTTCAGGAGTTAGAATTGTCTTATGGAACTTTCTCTCAGTCAACCATAGATGAGCTTCTTGCTTGCTGCACAAACCTCACTCATGTGAGCTTGAATGGCTGTTTGAATATGCATGATTTGAATTGGGGATGCAGTTGTGGGCAGAGTAAGAATTTGCCTGCTGCAAACACCCTATCCAGGGCAAGTTCTAATGAGAATATTCCTGAATCAAGTGAGCAATCCCCTCGCTTGTTGCAAAACCTTAATTGTGTTGGATGTGCAAATATTAGGAAGGTTGTCATTCCATTGAGGGCAAATTGTTGTCATTTGTTAATTTTAAACCTTTCGCTCTCTGCAAATTTGAAAGAGGTTGATGTTACTGTCTCAACCTATGCTTTCTTAATTTAAGGTATGGTTGGGTCTGCAATAAATGTGTGTTGGTTTCTATCCGTCTCATATCAGATATATGGTAACGTTTTTTATTTCTCTGTTCAGCAATTGTTCCTCTCTAGAAATTTTGAAGCTAGAGTGTCCAAGATTGACTAGTCTATTCCTTCAGGTATTAAGTCTTCCCTGCTAATTTTAATCTGTTACAAGTTTTGAATATTGAAGATTTAGATTCTTTACAAGTTTTGGTGCCCCCATTTTTTTTATTCTTATGCTATCTTAGTACTTCAGTTTCGATTATCAACCTGACATTCAATATTATCTGATGGAAATGCTAAGGTGCACGTCTGAAATTCTGTTAAATATATATTGGATGTCAAGTTGATAGATGAATTTGCAGGAATCGAAATCTGATTAAAAAAAAATTGAGGAATTTGTCAGGTTAAAACTATTCTGATAGCAATCAAATAAATGGAACATTGAGAGTGCAGCCAAATGACCAGTTGCCTCCGGATAATATAGGCTACTCTCCGTTGTCTTCACCATCTACAAGGTCAGTCTCTCCAAGCAGGTACGTGATATCAACTGTGATGTCTTATTTATTCTATTTATAATTAGTGTTGAAGTAGGGATGTGTAATTTTAGAATCCTGTATTTGGCATAGGCTTCTATTGGGAAGAGATCATGATCCTAGATTTAATTCACCTCAGCATGGTTTGATGCCTGTGGCTGAAGCAAGTAATAAAAATAATAGCTTATTGAAGCAGGTGCTACCTTCAGTTCTCAAATTTCATATTTAATAATTTCTCAATATTTCTGGAGTCGACTGTATTTATTTATGATCTGGCTATTAAGATTCAGGAACATGAAGAAGAGATCATCCTATTAAGGAAACACCTGGCAGATTATTCTGTAAGGTAAAAGGTGTACATATTATTTAAGCTGTTATACATATGTCTTTAGATGCTGCATCAAAAGCCTTTGATCAACAGCAACAGGACCTTGTAGATGCTGCATCAAAAGCTTTGTCATATCGACAAGACATTATTGAAGAAAATATACGTCTTACATATGCATTGCAGGTTACTTTTCCTACCTGTTTCCTCGTTTGGATGGCTTCTATAAGTATTTTCAATAGTCTCCGCGGACAGTAACTTGTACTGTTGTGTTTCAGACTCAGTTTTTAAGTTCTTGCATTATCTTTTTCTTGCCAGGATGCACAACAAGAAAGATCAACATTTGTTTCGTCTTTGCTTCCACTTCTGGAGGAATACTCTCTGCAGCCACCTGTTCCTGATGCACAATCCATTGTTAGCAATGTCAAGGTCAGCTTTGATATGTCTCCTTTAAAATTAAGTGTTGCTTCTATCCTTGTATAAGCACTTAATAGTATAATCTACTAATATGACGCTGTTTTGTTAATATAAATGATAAAAATAGTATGCAGAAAGTGGGAAGGTGATGCATGCATTCTTGTATAGTACACCATGGCAAGGACAATGGAGACATGCAAGTGTCTTGAAAGTAATATAACCAGTGCTATGGTCATGAATGTAATATAATGTTATGGTTTTGTTGCATTCTTTACTCCAGAGGAAGCCATTAGAGCCATTAGAGCCATAAGTATTTATTTATTTATTTAGAAATATAAATAATCATACTTTTTAATTATTTAAAAAATTAATTAGAATGCAACTCATGGTCATCTGCCTAACATGACCCAACTCAATTTTATGTAATACACATATGAACTCTTCTGTTTTATACACATATGGGTATCTTTACCTTCTCATCAATGTTAAGTGGTGCACTGGCTCTCAGGCAGATCTCAGCTTCAAGTATGATTCATTTCTTTGCTTCTTTAATACTTAATTATTGTTCCTTTCCTATTTTACGTCATTCAGAGTTACTGTGTATGATATGCAGGTTTTATCTGTAATTGCAGTTTCGTGGATGCTCTTTCCAAAGTAGAAATAGTAAAGAGTGTGATTACAGTAAAGAACTATTTTATTCTTTTTAAAAAAATATATTGGTTTTGAAAAACCCTGGATAATTACCGGCGGTTTTAGCAATCCTGGGGAAAAAATGCCGGTTTACCGACGCTGTTTATTTTGACGGTCCTTGTAACTGCGGGGAAATGTATTTAGGCGGGTTAAAATCGTCGAAAAGAAAAAAAAACCGCTGGTAAAATTAGATATTTTTTAGAGTTGTATAAGTTTTTTTTCAATTTGTAGAGGTTTTTACACTATAAAAATTAATTTGCGGGGATATTAATTAAATTTCACATATATAATTTGATTATATATCTGAATTTTTTAAAAATGAATTGAATCATTTTAAAAAATGAATTTTAAATTTAATTTAAGTTTATAAAATAATTTTATAAAATAAAACTTTATTTATTTATATAATGTAATTTGGAATAAGATCGTTGTAAGGAGTGGAAGAATTGCATTGACTTTTGGCAAGTGTAGCGTGGTGGCTCATTCCATATTAATGTTAGATTGCCAAACACGTAAGAAACCTTATTAATAATTAATAAATACTAAACATGTGCAGTTAAAGTTGATTTGATAATTTGATGTGTATAAAAGGGAAGGTGAAAGTGTGTGGAATATGCAGAGATTGAAGAAAAGATAGATATGGGGAGTGAGTATAAGAAATTGATGATTTTGGCTTTTCTGATTGCTATTTCTTTCTCCCTCATCATGGAGGGAGCACTCGCAGCACGAAAGCTCATGCAAGGCCCCAGTTTGGACTTGTTCCAGCAACAGATTGTCCTCCTCCTCCACCAGGAGGTTCAACCAGGAATGCTCCATAAGTTAAGGCAAACTTGTGCCCTAATTTCTACTCTCCTTTCCATTTCATTTCTCTCTTCCATCATCTCCTTCCTTTCATCTTTAATAAATGATTAGGGCAATCTTATAAATAATATATACTTTATGTATATCTTATATGTTCTCTCTTTTCTCTCCACCTGTTTTTTTTCTTTTTTTAGCAAAAATAAAATCGTTCAATATATATATATATATATATATATATATATATATATATATATATATATATATATATATATATATATATAAAGCATAATAAATCAGCTAGGTTGAAGATGCCAAATGAAAACGACTAGAAGTAAGAATAAATTCTGATAGATAGATGTTGTATAATTGTCATATTACAATTATATATAAGAATGAATGCACATCAAAGCAACACCAACAAATACGATCTCTTTGAGAAATTAAGGTATCTACAAAACAACTACCGAAATCAAATTAACAGAACAAAGAAAATCATATCCTCAGACGCTCGAAGACAACGGAAGGTTGCTTGCCACCGCCAAATTTAGCGGGCTCGGAGGAGGGTGGAGGAGGCTTATCCTTCTTCGAAGTCTGCAACCGATAACCAATAAATTCAATCACAATTCACATGGATTGGAAAACGAAAGGATAATGATTTCAGAGATTTTAGTACTTCTGATTGAAACACAGAATCAACTTGAAAAATTGAAAAGTCAATAATAAAAGAGAATAGTTCAACACCAGAGCAAGATCCATTGTGATGATTCTAGTACTTTTGATTAAAAATTTTTGTACTACATCTTGCAGCAAGGACAATTACCTCTCGGAATTTTTTTTCTATAATCCTTCAAAATTAAAAAGGGAGAAGAACAAAGATAGAATTAGATCCATTAATACAAACTATAGCTTCTAACCTATATAAGAAATAATATTTCCATGTCATAGTAAAGTAATAGTCACTAGCAAAAGTATTAAAGAAATGAAATTTTCAACTAAAAAACAAAGAACCAAATAGCAGATAGATAGAGATAATCATTCATTCTTTGGCAACAAACTACAGCCATGCCTCATGTGTAGGGAGGGGTTCCACACACACACACACATACACATTGATAAGATATTGTCCGCTTTGGGTCAAGTCCTCATAAATTTGCTTTTGGTACTACTCCAAAAGGCCTCTTATCAATGAAAGTATCTTATGTGTATATAAACTCATGTTCATCTCTTATTTTTTCTGATGTGGGACTTTGTTTGTACCCAACATCATGGAAGCAGAGTGAATCCCCACAGCGTCCTCGTACAAACCGCAAAGGAAAATCAACGGTTCCTTCCGCAATGGTTTGGAGATGTCGACATAGATGAAGAGTTGATCCATGGCAGAATCCTCATCCTTGGAGGCTGACAACCACATGACGTAGACGCTTACCCCTTCCTCATCGTAGTTGCGCTTCAGAACCAATTACAAGAAAAATCGTTATTACATATAACCAAAATCCGTATACAACCTCAAAAATCCGTATATAAAATGGTATTATATACGGATTATATACGGCCAAAAATCCGTAATAATAAGAGTGTAGATAAGATTATATACGGATAATCCGTATATAAATTACATACAGATAATTCGTATATAAATTACATACAGATAATTCGTATATAAATTACATACGAATAATTTGTATGTAAATTATATACTGATAATCTGTATATAATATCCTTATATAAATTACATACGGATAATCCGTATATAATATCCGTATGTAAATTATATACGGATAAGCCGTATATAATATCTGTATGTAAATTACATACGGAAAAATCGGTATATAACTTTGTAACTTTATAAAAAAAATTAAATAATCTCATATTTGGATCTATAACTAGAAATTTTATACATGATAAGAGACATTCAGAACTTTCGAATTAACAATACATATAATGTAATATTACACAAGCATTACATCAATCAATCATAAACTACTTAAAAAATGCAAAAGAATAAACATTAGCATTGCATTCTATTGTAGCACCGGAATCAATTTTTGAGTATCTTCTACCTACAACAATAAATAAAGATTACACCATGGCATCAATCTTAAAACTGACATGCAAATTTTAAGAAAAAAAGAAAGAGTAAAGACTATACCAGCTGGTCCAAATGAATGATAGAGAACAATTATATCTATCCAAAGGATACAAGGATTTTAAAAGAAGGATGGATAGTAACCTAAAGGCAGTAGCAATGTCACTCCTTCCATGAAATGATACACATGGATTAGGCAATAATGAGGATCTAAATTTGTCTCTTCTTCTGGAATCTGTAAACAATAAGAACATCAACTTATTTATAGTCATATAAATTGAAAAGAATAATTGATTGTGCATTTAGAAGATTCCACTAATGTAATCATTTGAGCAAAATTCCAAAGCAAGAACACTTCGTGGATTAAAAGCTAACACCTCCCTTCCTAGTCCACTAAAAAAGAGAATGAGACTACTACTTCTGCACCTAAAGTCCAGTATTGATTATTAATGTTTTCAATCTTTTCATTGGAAAGAAAACGTACACAAACTGAGAGGAAGGGTAACAACTAACTGTAAGATCATAAGTAAATGTAAATTTAGTCTTAATTTAAGTTTATTTAACAGAAAATACAAACATTATTGAGACCCTTATTTTTATCTATTAAATGCATTTTTTATATACATTTTAGTTTATTAATCAAGTAATTAAGAAATATTATTGGGTTAGAGGATGAGATGAAACTAAAAATTAAAGACAAAAATAATATTTGAATACACGAAGTCTTGAGATAAAAATATAATTCAAAAAACTATTCATCTTCTTTTATAAATTATGATATTATATATATATATATATATATATATATATATATATATATATATATATATATATTATATATATATATATATATATATATATATATTTGTATGTGTGTGAATATAACAGTATTAAAGTTGTTAATAAGTTTAACTTCTTTATAAAAAAGTATGATTCTAGAATAAAGTATGTTTAGATAGGAAAACGCATTTCCATTTACTAACAACAAATGATAATTTACTTAATAGAGGAATGTTGTCGATAGTAAAAGATATGTCATATATGAAACCTGTGATGAGATACTTATGTTGCATATTTTGATTGGTCACATGCTTCAAATCTATTTTAAAACAACATATTTTTGCTGAGGGAAGTGAATTGGGTCAATACTTATATGGGCTCTTTCATACAGATGCAGTGTTTCACTAAATGGTAACTAAGCATATGTTCGATAACAATATGTTATATCTCTCACATAAAGCTATGAAGTAATCCGGTAGTAGGAGCTTTGAACTTAGTTTAATTGACCGTTTTATAGGTACAAAATAATACCCAATCACATATTGTTTGTAATTTTGTATAAGGTTAGGATATTTTAAATGTTCTGTTATACTTATTTAATTGTTTATTACTGATAAAAATCTTGAACAACACAGAATAAATATTCCATCAAGTATGAACATCAAAGAACTCAATTCTGCAAGCCATGTTTTCACTTGCGCTTGGTTTCTTTTTCATTTGGATTCAAGGCAAGTGATATCAAATATTAGCTTCACATTGCAGATTTCTCAAAAAGGATATTACATCAAAAACTGATACGCCTCTAAGTTTTCCTGCTTGATTGATAGCATCTTCAATATCTCTAGGCTTAACATCCTTCTTCCAAGTATCTGTGTTAATGAACACTAGATCACGGGCAAAAAAGCTTAACCAAAACCAAAGAATGCTAGAAGAATAAAGAAGTTAAAGACCTTTAACGAACAGGAGTTTATATACATCTATATACATTTAAAATTATCAAAGACAGAAGAATACAATTAATCCTGCTATTGCTAAGTAGGGGAAGATGACACACGTTGGCCTTGCAAGCTGCATCAACAACACCCATATCAGAAATGCCATGCGAATTACCCGTGGGTTTCTCACCATCCTCCATCTCACAACCTTATATTTGCACACAACAATCCTACACTCTACGTAAACACAAAATTATACAATTACATTATCTCGTGACTCATTCAACTCATAAAACAAAGTAAAGTGAAATGACTACGGAGAAAAAGGACGAAAATCCTTACCCTAAGCAAAAATTGTGTGTAGCGAAAACGATTCTTAGTCATGGCGAATCAAATACCGCTCAAGAAGTAAAAACAGTATACCTTAATTGGCAAGGAATTCCCAGAAACTGATCCACCACTAGGGGAAAATGAAGGGTTTCAGCAGGCTATGAAAATTGTATAGGAACGAGAGTAACACAAACAATGCACAAGACGTACTGATTGAAAATGAATACGAAAACAGAGTTGTATTATTAAGATGCATGGTCTGATATATATATACATGCAGAAGCAACGTTAATTGTTGGTATCTACACAAATATATCTTTTTATTCAGAATTTGGAAATACAGAAGTACACAAAACACAACACTCTTAGACTCTCAAAGATACACTCTCTACACACAACACAGGCCCTCTCTTTCTCTATTTTTTTTCTCTCTTCACGGTGGTGCATACTACACCAATTTTTTTCCCGTGGTTCTCCCTCTCTACCCACACACTCACACAACTTTCTTTCTCTGCTGCTGCACTAAGCTTCTTTTCTTTCTACGTTTTTGTGGTATATTTATCCTTCAGACCTTCATGCTATTTATAAAAAAAAGGAAGAGAGTGGCATAGTGAATGGGGGCATAGAAAAGTCTCCCCTTTGCCTAACTTTGTGGACTTTCATTCCATCCCACCAAAGAAACGTAGGCTGCTACTATTATTAAACATTAAAGTTTACCTAACATTAATAACATAAAAAACCAGAAAAACAGAACTCCTAAACTAATCGTGTATATTTGAATTACAACAACTAACACTCTCCCTTAATTCAAACATGAAAGTGAGACAACTCCAATTGTTTCCCTCATGGCTTCAAACTTTTCCACTGTTAAAGGTTTTGTAAACAAGTCTGCCCATTGCTCTGTGGTCTTCCATATGAACATCACTGTCAACTGCCACTTCTTCTTTCTCAACATCATCTCGACCTTCACACTCATTCTCAACCTCAGCTCCACCCTCATTATCAACATCTAATCCATCCTCAATAGCCTTATGTTGTTGCACTTCCTCGTCCCCAACCCCACTACCCTCACCACTGTCTGCTGGTCCTTCACATAAGTACAACACATCATTCACATCGTTTTCTACTACCTCTGGATTGTCCACCCCATGAACAACAAACAGGTTAAATTTTCCTAAATAATGAGCCACCTTCAGCATGGTCATAGCTTCTTTATCATCATACAACTTGTGTAATACATGTTGAACACTGTAATATAACTTTGATACTTGCATGTAACCCATGTGCTTAAGTGAACCCACTATTCCAAAATAACACCATTTGTCGGGGTCAACCTCCCAATCTGTTATCTCCCCACCTATATACTTAAATGGCACGTCTTTTATCAAGGTCCCACTGTGGTGGACCACTACCTAAAACCTCTCAACAGACATCCCAACCCTAACTCTGGAAATGCAAAAGGGGACCACTACATTAACTTAAAGAACGACCTATGGGACCACTATCAACCCCAATAACGCGACAACTGGTCCCATATAACAAAACCCAATTTCACCACATACGTACACCCCCCACAACGTGACAACATTCAAAAACAAATATTTCATGGAATTCATAAAATTGACAGAACAGAACATAAAGACTTACCTTAGTGATGCTTTCCAATTCGCAATGCAAGGACAACAACTCCAATTTGAACTTCGATCTTCACCACAAAGGAATAATCCGAAATCGCGAATTGAAATGGAACCCTAACCCAGAAAGTGATAACCCTCTTTTTAACCCATCTTCACCACAAAGGCATAATTCTGAACTTTTTTAACCCCTCTTTTTTTTTCATTTTTCTAATTTACACGTAAACAAGTCTCACACTGCCACGTTGCTAAGGTTTATCCAGTGGGCACCAGCACCGTTAGAAAACTGACGCCGTAAGGCAAAAGGACTCAATTGAACTAATTTTTCAAAAGGTGGGATCTATTGATAAGGAAAAAAAAGGTAGGACCACATTAAACACAACCCCCCAAACATGGGACCAAAAGTGGTATTAAGCCTTTATTTTACAAAACTCTTTAGATAGTCAGAAAAAAATATTCTTTTATAATGCTCTTATTTTTTCAAAATTATTTGACTATGTTTTTTTATCCGTATTATATGTGTATATAGTAAAATTATACTACTTATACCTTTTGTTAAAAGGACAGAACAAAACATGGTGCTATAATAGATAGGTGCACAAGTTTGATGCATTTGTACATGATCACTTCAAATTGATACAGGGTATAGAGTTCATTACTGAAACGTTACTATATAGTATACATCAAAATTTTCTGGTGATTATTACATTGTGCCTATCTCTATGACTAACTTGCTTCCCAAAAGAAAGAAGAAACTGAAGAAAAAAGTGCTTTTATTGTTGGAGGAAGATATGTTGGCACAGGCATCATTTCTGGGAGAAGAGGTAAAGGAGAATCAAACTTAAGGACCTGAATCACTTGCCTTATAGAGGGCCTGAATGAGTAATCTGGATGAACACACCAAAGGCCAATAATGAAAATGGGCCGAGGAGGGAAGCAGAGGCCCAAAGTTTCTCTGACCCAAAAGATGTGCGGTCCAGCAGAGAAAAGAAGTATCTCCTTCCAGCAGAAGCCTCTAGCGTCAGAAGGTAGGTGGGAGAAACCAAGGCTCGAGACGCGAGAAAGGCTGAGGAACCTCAGACCTTCGTGGTGCAGCAATGGCGGAGAGGAGAACGATCTCCGATCAAGAAAGAAACGCCGAGAAAGAGAGGCGAGGAGGAAGAAGAAGGCTTAGATCTGAGGTAAGTGAAAAAAATCGTTTTATTTACTGTACATTCTACTCTCTGGATTCAAAGATGTATTCTATGTTACAAGTTATTGAATGGGATAAAACTCTATTTATAGAGTTCTGTAAGGGAAAGGGGAAAACTTAACAAGGAAGTAAAAAGACTAACTAACTCAACAGAAACATGATTACTGTATTAGACAGTAATCCACGGTATATTCTAGATTCTCAATAGCCTCCCCTCAAGCTGGATAATGTATAGTTACTAATCCAAGCTTGGGAACGATGAACTTGAACCGAACACGATGGGGGAATTTGGTAAAAATGTCTGCAAGCTGTTCATCCGAACGAATAGGGAGTAAGTGCAGTAGATTTGCTTGAACCTTTTCACGAACAACATGGCAATCAAGCTCTATATGCTTGGTCCGTTCGTGAAAGCTCTGATTATGAGCTATATGCCTGGCTGATTTGTTGTCGCAGTAAAGGACTGGAGTTCCAGATTCCTGAATCTGTAGGTCTCCTAGTAGATAGTGAATCCACTGTATCTCGCAGGTAGTGGCTGCTAGAGCACGGTACTCTGCCTCTGTGGAAGACCGAGAAACGGTGCTTTGCTTTTTTGATTTCCATGAAATGAGAGACGTCCCGAGGAAAACACAAAACCTCGTAGTAGATCTCCTAGTATTGGGACAGGTTGCCCAATCTGAATCACTGAAGGCCTTTAGATGTATGGGAGAGTCAGCCGAGAAGAATAACCCTTCTGAGGGCTTGGATTTTATGTACCTAAGGACATGTTGAACAGCACGAAAGTGATAATCAGTTGGTGATTGCATGAATTGGCTCAACAAGTTAATGGAATAACACAAATCAGGTCTAGTATTAGTGAGATAAAGCAACTTCCCTATTAGTCTACGATAAGAACTTGGATCCTTCAAATGGTTGTCCATTTTATATAGAGAGCTTGTGTCACTTAAAAAGGGGGTCGAACACGGTTTACAACCTTCCATTCCAGTCTCTTTTAGAATGTCAAGGGCGTATTTTCTTTGAGATAGATGGATGCCTTTCTTGGACCTTGCTACTTCAAGTCCAAGGAAATACTTGAGCTCTCCTAGGTTCTTTATACGAAATCTGCTGTGTAGGAGTCTCTTTATATGATTGATCTCGGTCATAGAGTTTCCAGCCAATATAATGTCATCAACATAAACTAACAAAGCTGTAAAACTAGTGGATGTTCCCTTGACAAAGAGGGAATGGTCAGATTTAGATTGTACATAATTAGCAGAAGTGAGGAAAGTGGATAATTTTTCAAACCACTGCCTACTAGCTTGCTTTAATCCATATAATGACTTAGTGAGTCTGCAAACCTGACCCTGTTTGAGAGTGTTAAGCCCAGGTGGTGGCTCCATGTAGACTTCCTCATTTAGGTCTCCATGCAGAAAGGCATTGTCAACATCTAGTTGATGTAGGAACCAGTTCTTAGAAGCTGCTAAGGCAATAAGCAATCTTACTGTGGTAAGTTTGGCTACAGGGGAAAAGGTATCCAAATAGTCAATTCCCTCTTGCTGGGTATATCCCTTTGCAACCAACCGAGCCTTGTGTCTCTCTATACTGCCATCAGATTTGTATTTAATCTTATAAACCCATCTGCACCCGATTGCAGTCTTCCCAGGAGGAAGTTGTGTCAAGACCCAAGTGTTGTTATCCTGTAAGGCTTTGATTTCTTTCTGCATGGCCTCTGCCCATTCGTGCATACCTTTTGCCTCATTGTAGGAGTGAGGTTCTGTGTTAGATATAACAGCCATAGTGTACTTTAGGTGTTTCCCTGTTAAGGACTCACAGGACAATAAATCAGAAATAGGATAAGGAGTCTTAAAATCGTTTTTCTCAGAAAAGGAATGATTAACCTGGTGATCATAGTCTCTTAAATACCCTGGAGGTTTCCTGACCCTGTCAGACCTCCTGCACTCGTTCTCCTCTGTTCTGTTGTAAATACCACTTTCATGGCCACTTCCATTAGTGGTGCCTTGCTGTGTTTCTTCTTCTATATGTTCTGCATCATTATTCGAACCAGTGCTTCCAAGAAGACCATCAAGGAAGACACCTCTGTTAGTCTCTTGATCATCCTCTTCAATGTAACTCTGTTCATTCTTCCAAGGAAAAATGTCTTCATAAAAGACAACATTTCTACTTATAAACAGCTCTCTTGTGTTGATGTCAAGAATAACATAGCCCTTGACACCAGTTTTGTAACCAAGGAAAACTCCTTTCCTAGCTCTCGGATCCAATTTATTTCTGTCATTCTCAAGTGTAGAAGCAAAACAAAGACATCCAAAAACTTTGAAGTTCAAATAAGTGGGGGGAACATTGTAGATGAGATCATGAGGAGTTTTGTTGTTGATAACAGGGGTAGGTAACCTATTAATGAGGTAGACAGCATGGCTAACTGCATAAGACCAGTAAGCTTTGGGCATATTTGACTGAAACATAAGACTACGGGTCACATTAAGTATATGTTGATGCTTACGCTCCACAACAGAATTCTGTTCAGGAGTTTCAACACAGCTGGTTTGATGATTAATCCCATATAAATCATACAGGCTAATATGATTAAACTCTGGACCATTGTCAGTCCTAACTGTTTTTATTCTCTTGCCAAATTGGGTTTTAATTTTGGTGATAAAATTCTCTAGCAGACCCCTAGTTTGTCCTTTATTATTCATTAGAAACACCCATGTATGTCTACTATGATCATCTACAATAGTAAGGAAATACTTGTGCCCATGAATAGAGGTAATAGAAATAGGTCCCCAAATATCACAATGAATTAGTTCAAAGCATTCAGCAGATAAGGAAATACTATTAGGGAAAGGCAATCTATGTTGTTTAGCATAATGGCAGACATCACAAACAGCATTAGTATTGGCCTGTACATAAGGAAAATGATCACATATTTGTTTGACAACATTGTGTCCAGGATGGCCTAACCTATAATGCCACAAATTTACATCAGAATGTTTAAAAGAACACACAGTTTTTGAAACAAAATCCTGATCAGCATTGGGAAAAACTTGTAGATAGTAGAGTCCCTTGTGAGGGTCAGCACACCCAATCATCTTCAATGTGGAATTCTCTCTTATCTGACAAATCTCAGAAGAAAAAATTAGACTGCAATTCAAATCCCTTGTGAGGCTTTGAACAGAGATTAGGTTGAAAGAGAAATCAGGAATATACAACACATTAAATATGATAAAATCTGCAGAGAACTGCACTGTTCCAGCATATTTAGCAGTGACAATAGAATTATTAGGTAGTCTAACAGTTATGGGATTAATTTTATAGAAAGTAGCAAAATTTTTCTTTTCATGAGTCACATGGTCTGTGGCTCCTGTATCAATGATCCAGGAAAGAATACCTGGTTTGTCATCTTCATTACTTCTGTGCATTTGGTTGATTCTGTGCATAGGGTCATCAGTTTTCTCAAGCATTTTGAGAAGCTTTTCAATCTGTTCAGGTGTCAAATTGTTGAAAGGAGTACTGGTGCCTTCCTGATGCACAATTCCTTGTCTAGAATCATTCTGACAAACGTTAGCTGAATTCCAATCATTCTTTTTCTCTTGATTCCCATCATTCTTCTTGTACCAAGGTGGATATCCATGTTTGGAGTAGCATTCATCCACTGTATGGTTCATCTTGTTGCAATATGAACATTGCTTTCCATAATTGGGATTTTTGCCTCTGCCTCTACCTTGACTGTTTGAGACAAAACTGCGGTTTTGATTCTTCCAATTTTGGTCAGTTTTCCAGTTATTTCCTTTGTCAGTGACATTAGCCAACACCTTTGTTGTCTCAGTAGATTGGTTGTGGGAAGCAGTGCCAATATTAACTCTTTCTTGTCTCTCTTGCTGCATAATGAGTGAAAAAACACGATTTATATTTGGTAGGGGTTCCATTAGAAGGATTTGAGTTTTGACAATGTTGTAGGTATCATTCAAGCCCTTCAAGAAACATATCACGTGCTCTATCTCTCTATGTTTCAGAGAAATCTTTAAAAAATCACAACTGCAAGGGATTTTACAAATACAATTGGGTATAGGCCTAAGGGATTCCAACTCTTCCAGAAGGATTTTTAAATCAGTAAAAAATTGAGTAACACTTCTCTCTCCCTGTCTTATTGAGTGAATGTCCTGTAGGAGATATGAAATTTTAAAATAATCTCCTTTAGAAAATCTTTCTTTCAACTCATCCCACAATTCTTTGGCTCCTTCAACGTATATAACACTATCTGCAATCTGTGGGGAAAGGGTTTTTATGATCCAAGAAAGTACCATTACATTGCATCTTTCCCATGGATCAAATAAAGAATCATCTCTGTTTGGTTTCTTGATGGACCCATCAATGAACTTTATTTTGTTCTTGGATAACAAGGCTCGTCTCATACTTCTACTCCAAGAGGAGTAATTAGTTTCATTTAAAACCTGAGAAATGAGGTTCAGACCAGGATTTTCACCAGGATGTAAGTAATAGGGGCTGGTAGGATTTGCAGATGGATCTGTGTTGCTCATTGTGATGTTGGATGGACTTGAAGTAGACCAAGAAAGTAGTCAAGAAGTATCAAGAAAATGATCTGGGCAGCGGAAGCAAAGTGGGTATTGATCCTGCTCTTGATACCATAATGAAAATGGGCCGAGGAGGGAAGCAGAGGCCCAAAGTTTCTCTGACCCAAAAGATGTGCGGTCCAGCAGAGAAAAGAAGTATCTCCTTCCAGCAAAAGCCTCTAGCGTCAGAAGGTAGGTGGGAGAAACCAAGGCTCGAGACGCGAGAAAGGCTGAGGAACCTCAGACCTTCGTGGTGCAGCAATGGCGGAGAGGAGAACGATCTCCGATCAAGAAAGAAACGCCGAGAAAGAGAGGCGAGGAGGAAGAAGAAGGCTTAGATCTGAGGTAAGTGAAAAAACTCGTTTTATTTACTGTACATTCTACTCTCTGGATTCAAAGATGTATTCTATGTTACAAGTTATTGAATGGGATAAAACTCTATTTATAGAGTTCTGTAAGGGAAAGGGGAAAACTTAACAAGGAAGTAAAAAGACTAACTAACTCAACAGAAACATGATTACTGTATTAGACAGTAATCCACGGTATATTCTAGATTCTCAATAGCCAACAACCACTAAACGGATCATTTGTTTCTCATTAAATTCTCCACATAACTTTGGGTCAACTTCTTCAAGTGACCTCCCCAATCCATAGAGCTTCCAAACCCACTCAACTAGAGTTATTTCACTCTCCTCAGCTTTTAGTTCAACACATTTTCTTCCACAAGCTATCTCCAACAACACAACCCCAAAGCTGTAAATATCAGATTCCTTAGTAGCCTTTCCTGAACTGAAATATTCAGGTGCAATATAGCCCCTAGTCCCTGCTATATGTGTTGTTTGTGACCCTTTCTCATGGTCCACCAGCCTAGCCAAACCAAAATCACCAAGCTTAGCATTAAAACTTGAATCCAACATAATGTTGCTTGATTTAATATCTCTGTGAATCACACACTGCTCCCACTCTTCTTGTAGGTAAAGCAATGCTGAAGCCAAGCCCAAAGCTATATTATACCTCACTCTCCAAGTTAAGAAGCTTTTCACTCCATAAAGGTGAGAGTCTAAGCTTCCATTTGGCATGAACTCATATACAAGGACAAAGTCATTCTTCTCATGACACCAACCAATAAGTTGTACTAAATTCCTATGTCTCAATTGGCTTATTACCTTCACTTCTGTCACATACTCCTTTATTCCCTGTCTAGACTCTCTTGATATTCTCTTGATAGCAGCATAGGACTTCATGTCTTTCAAATAACCTTTATACACAGCACCAAAACCACCTTGCCCCAGCTTCTCAGACTCAGCAAATTTGTTTGTAGCACTTGCTAGCTCATTATAGGAGAAGCTCTTAGGTCCAGTGCCCTTTGGGAATTCATCATCAAAAACTAACACTTCTCTTCTATCTCTACTCCTCTTCCACAAGAAAGTAAAAACCAACCCTGACAAACTCAAAACCAAGCCAAGACCAATTCCAAGCCCTACCTACAATCCTATTTTCTTTCCTTTTTTAGAATCAATAAGACTAGAATCTGGTGGAACTGCTTCTGGTTTTTCCTCATTTGTTTTGTCATCGCTTTGTAGACTCAAACTAAATGACCATGATCTCAATGTATGCACCTCATACAATCTTCCTGTTGCGGCAGAAAAACCAAGAACAACCCTCCCTGGTAAGTGATCTCTTAAATCAACCTTGTATGAAATGTATTCTTCAACTGTATTACTATCATTGTACATTGTGAATGAAACGCTCAAATTAAGAGTACTTGAATTGTACTTAATGCTGCAATTATAAACATTCCAAATTTGAATATCTGTCAACCATGACTTAGTTATGTTGGACTTCATAGAGTTGAAATTCAGACCTACATGAGTGCTACCCGAAGGGTCCTATAATTCGTTGTGGAAGGTGTCAAACTCCACTGCTACAAACGGGTGTTGAGTTGAATTCAATACTTGTTCGCCATCCACAAGTCCAAGACCACCTCCTTCTTTAATATCCTTTAGAAGTGGGAGATTAGGGTCAGCAAGGAAGAAGGCCATTCCATCTCCATAGTATCTATTTTCTGAAAAGATAACAAAGGAAAATTTAGTAGTGAAATCAGCAAGCTTTCTAGACTTCATATCCCAGAGGACCATCTGTTCAAAACTCGTGACTCTCCCAACACTGTAATTGTTGTTTTGGTCTATGGTGTTGGAAGTGACTTGGATAGCTCCTTTCAGAACAGAAGCATCCCCTTCCCATTTTACATCACCATTCTTAAAGTTGGGGTAGTCAAATGATAGTGAGTTTGCAAGTGGGAGTATTTGAAGGATGAAAATTGTTCTCATTGCATGACAGAAAAGAATTGGATTATGAACAGTCTTATGCCACCAAGCCATCTATAAGTGAGGAATGCTAGTTCAATGTTTTGTGTTGGAACACTTTCATGTATGGTTGATTTACATAAATATTGAGTTTTATGTTTTTATGTACATGATTGTATTTTTTCCTATTTAATTGAATTCCAAAGTCTTATTCTAGATTATATAGTTATCTTAATTCCATCAAGTGCTGTCATGGCCTACCTTGCCATATAGATTAGCGATAACTACAATCTTTTTTTGTCGATGGTGATAGATGTGAGTTGTGACTTAGTCTGAAAATTCCATACAGGATCACGAAAGCCAAAATTTCTGTACCTTATAATTTCTATCCTTTGTTTTGTGTTGAATTTGAGAATGAAGGATTGGTCTTCATTCTTGAAACTTAGTGTATGACACAAATTTGGCCGGCATTATTGGAATTTCCGAAGTACAAAAGTTTGAGCTTGCATAACTTGGGGTCTTGACCATCAAAGGAAGAACACTTTATTTTAACTTTTTCAATTATTAGGATCGATGGATGGAAAGTTCTCCACATAAAAATGATAGAAAAATATGAAAAGAAAATGAAATCAACATATCCATGAGATAATGTTTAGTTGTAGAGATTATGCCGTATAAAATTATTCAAATTCTAAATTTATTTATTTATAAACTAATTTTATCTCACAAAAAATTGTTTCTTTTTATTTTCTCATATTTTTCTCATATTAAATAAAGTATTGGAATTCAATTAATCTAAACTTTTATATTATGTAAAAAAAAGTTTTACCTTGATTGATGGTATATGTATATATTTGATAGAAGAATTCATGATGCATCCAAAAAAGAAAGATAAAGAACAACAAGAAGGAGAAGAAGAAAAACTTATATATGAAAAGTATATTGTTGTTGTACAGTGAAGTGAAGAAAAGGAGAAAGGGAAAGGATACATATATAGGAGATAAAAGAGAGGAAAGAACAGAAAACAATAAATGGGAAGCAATGCGGTACGGTGGATTAGCTAGAACTGTATTTCTGACAACCCTCTCAAGCTTGACATATATATCAATTGTGCCAAGATTTGAATTTATGTGGTGAAAGGTGGAAGGAGGAAACGACTTTGTGAGAATATCGGCAAGTTGGAGAGTTGAATGCACAAGGAGAAGTTTGACAGTTCCTTGCTGAACTTTCTCACGAATAACATGGCGGTCGATTTGGTGCCTTCGTGGAAGACTTGATTGTACCTATTTAAAGACAGAGTGATTGTAGCAGAAGATGGTGGCAGGGTGGGACAGAGGAAGACAAAGTTCGCTGAGTTGAATAAGTCATTGGATCTCACAGACAGTTTGAGCAAGGGTGTGGTATTCGGCTTCAGAGGAGCTACGAGAAACAGTGGGTTGCTTTTTTGACTTCTATGAAATTGGTGAATCTTCAAGTTAAACAATGTAATCGGTGGTAGATTTTCTGGAATCAGGGCACCCGGTCCAATTAGAATCATTGTAAGCCATGAAGGTGATATTGCTTGTGGCTTTGAGAAAAATGCCCTGACCAGGGCTATTTTTGATGTAGAGGAGGAGTTGAAAAGCAACTTGGTGATGAGCCTGAGTAGGAGATGCAATGTACTGGCTGAGGAGATGAACAACATAGGTTATATCTGGGCAGGTATTAATAAGATATATGAGATGCCTGATCAGACAAAGAAAAACGGTGGGGTCAGCAAACTGGTCACCTTCAAAGGAAACTTTAGCGAAAAATTCATGAGAGTACTGATGGAGCATTAGCAAGCATTTCAGTTT
Organism: Vigna mungo; assembly: GCA_036885675.1. Lineage (NCBI taxonomy): Eukaryota > Viridiplantae > Streptophyta > Magnoliopsida > Fabales > Fabaceae > Vigna > Vigna mungo. Next base: position 54,961,693 of record CP144700.1, read on the forward strand.
CGTGAAGGAGATCCAAGACATATTTGCGCTATGAGAGGTAGATACCTACAGTGTTACGAGCAACCTTGAAACTCAAAAAGTAAGACAAGTTACGCATGTTTTTTATTTTGAATTGTGCATTGAGTATATTGGTGATATGATCAATTTCATGCATATTATTACCAGTAAGGATGATATCATCAACATAAATTAGTAAGATAGTGATTGTATCACCATGACATTTGATAAAAAGGTCACCAGAAGTTTGAGTAAACATGTGAGAGAGAAGGAAAGAAGACAACTTGCCATACCATTGACTGCAGGCTTGTTTCAAGCCATAAAGAGATTTATGTAAAAGACATACTTTGTTGTGGTCGGAATCATGGAATCCCAGTGGGGGTTGCATGCAGACTTCCTCATTTAATTATCCATGTAAGGAAGCGTGTTGACCTCAAGTTGCCTTAAAGGCCAATTCTTTGCAGCAACCAAGGAGAGAACTAACCAGACAGTGGTGAGTTTGACAACTGGTGAGAAGGTGTCAAAATAATCAATGTCATATACCCTTTAGCAACAAGGCAAGCCTTGAACCTGTCAAAAGTGCCACCATCTTTATGTTTTGTTTTATAAACCCATTTACAGTCTATGATTTTCTTGTTGGGAGGTAGGTTAGTGAGAGTCCAGGTCAGATTTTGTTCAAGAGTAGTAATTTCTACCGTCATAGCAGCACGTCAATGTTCATGTTGAGTGGCTTCTTTGTAGTCAGTAGGATCATGTGTTGAATAAATAGAGGATATAAAACCTCTATATGTGGGAGACAATCTGTCAAAACTGAGAACATGTTCAATGGTATATTTAGTAGTAATAGTACTATAGGATGTTATTTGGAAATCATTTAAATATGCAGGTGTTTTCCTAGGTCTGGTGGATCTCCTAGGGGAGGCAATGTTGGTGTTAGTATGAGTAGCAGTAATAGTAGTAGTAGAGGGAATAAGTGGAGGATGGTTGGTTTTGTGCAGATCATGAGAAGTATCAGGATGATGGAGAGGCAAGGGTAAAATGGAGTTTGGAAAAAACGGAGAGGGAATAATGGGAAATTCCTTTTCACAAAATGTAACGTTGCAAGAAATTTGTATGTCATGGGTGTCAAGTCTATAAGTGATGTATCCTTTTGTAATAGGATGTAGACTAAGGAAGATGGTTAGGGCAGCCCTTGGGTCAAGTTTTTTTCGATGAGCTTGGAGAGTACTAGTACAACAAAGGCATCCGAACACCCTAAGTCTAGAAATATCAAAATCTTTATGAAAATTTTTTTCATATGGGGAATTATTATTAAGAAGAGGAGTGGGCATAATGTTGATAAGAAGAGTGGCATAATTAAGAGCATATGTCCATAATTGATTACAAAGTTTTGAGTGAAAAGGCAAGGCCCTAGTAACAATTCAAAAGTGTTGATGTTTTCTTTCAACAATTCCATTTTGTTGGGGGTGTTTCATTACATGAGGTTTAGTGAATAATCCCTTGAGACTTAAAGTAATCATGCATGGCAAACTCTGGCCCATTATCAGACCTGATGACTTTAATGGTTGTTTGGAATTGATTCTTGATATGTGATATGAAATGCAAAAGATGATTGCGAGTTTCAGATTTAGCATGCATCAAATGAACCCGTGTATATCTAGTATGGTCATCAACAATAGTGAGAAAGTGCTTATGAGAATGTAGGGATGCAGTGGGACAAGGTCCCCAAATATCAAAATGTATGATATCAAAGGCATGAGCAGCAAAAGAATTGTTTGAAGTAAATGGCAATTTCTTTTGTTTAGCAATGTGGCAGGCATTACAATTTTCTAATCGAGAATTTATGCAAGGATATATTTGTTTAAGATAATATCTAAATGTTTATCAGATAAGTGTCCTAAGCGGTTGTGCCAAATTTTATTTCTATCGCCAATGTGTGTTGTGTGCACTAGCAGGATGTACAGAGATAGCAGCAGTGAGGTTAGGTCTATGAAAAGCATATAAACTAGTGTGAGAGTGAATTGAACCAATCTTGTGATGTGTTATTGAGTCCTAGATAAAACATTTGGAATTAGTGAAAGTTACATGAACACTATTATGTAGAACCAGTTTAGATATAGAGATAAAATTATAACAAAAATATGGAATGTAAAGAACATCTTGGAGGCAAATTTTATCACAGAGTTGGGTAGTTCCTTTATGTGTAGCTTGTGTAGTGATGCCATTAGGAAGATTAATTGTCACAGGTTTAATTTGATCATAAGAATGGAGATGTTTAAGAGAGGAAACAACATGATCAGCGACACTAGAGTCCAATATCCTGTTGTGGTACCTAAGCCACCAGCTGAATTAAAATGCAGAAGCATTTTACCTATATCTGAGGAACTGGAAATTAGGAGCCAATTTGAGGATTGGAAATGGCAGCAACATCAGTATTAGAGTTGAGGAGAGCCAAAAGGGCCTGGTATTGTTGTTTAGTGAGGCACATTTCATGGTCAGGTGCGAACCCATGCTTGATTTCTTGAAAGAATTCTTTTACCATTGTAGAACTTGTGACCAGGTGGGAACCCATGTTTCTTTTAACACACATCAACAGTATAATCAGTTTTGCCACAGTGCGAACAAGATTTCTTACTGGGTGAAGGTTTTGCAGGAAAACCATGCTTCTTGAGTTGTCAAACTCCACTGCTACAAACGGGTGTTGAGTTGAATTCAATACTTGTTCGACATTTACAAGTCCAAGACCACCTCCTTCTTTAATATCCTTTAGAAGTGGGAGATTAGGGTCAGCAAGGAAGAAGGTCATTCCATCTCCATAGTATCTATTTTCTGAAAAGATAACAAAGGAAAATTTAGTAGTGAAATCAGCAAGCTTTCTAGACTTCATATCCCAGAGGACCATTTGTTCAAAACTCGTGACTCTCCCAACACTGTAATTGTTGTTTTAGTCTATGGTGTTGGAAGTGACTTGGATAGCTCCTTTCAGAATAGAAGCATCCCCTTCCCATTTTACATCACCATTCTTAAAGTTGGGGTAGTCAAATGATAGTGAGTTTGCAAGAGGGAGTATTTGAAGGATGAAAATTATTCTCATTGCATGACAGAAAAGAATTGGATTATGAACAGCCTTATGCCACCAATCCATCTATAAGTGAGGAATGCTAGTTCAATGTTTTGTGTTGGAACACTTTCATGTATGGAAGATTTACATAAATATTGAGTTTTATGTTTTTATGTACATGATTGTATTTTCTTATTTAATTAACTTCCAAAGTCTTATATTCTAGATTATATAGTTGTCTTAATTCCATCAAGTGCTGTCATGGCCTACCTTGCCATATAGATTAGCGATAACTACAATCTTTTTTTGTCGATGGTTATAGACGTGAGTTGTGACTTAGTCTTAAAATTCTATACAGGATCACGAAAGCCGAAATTTCTGTACCTTATAATTTCTATCCTTTGTTTTGTGTTGAATTTGAGAATGAAGGATTGGTCTTCATTCTTGAAACTTAGTGTATGACACAAATTTGACCGGCATTATTGGAATTTCCGAAGTACAAAAGTTTGAGCCTGCATAACTTGGGGTCTTGACCATCAAAGGAAGAACACTTCATTTTAACTTTTCAATTATTAGGATCGATGGATGGAAAGTTCTCCACATAAAAATGATAGAAAAATATGAAAGGAAAATGAAATCAACATATCCATCCATGAGATAATGTTTAGTTGCAGAGGTTATGCCGTACGAAATTATTCAAATTCTAAATTTATTTATTTATTTATTTATTTATTTATAAACTAATTTTATCTCACAAAAAATTGTTTCTTTTTATTTTCTCATTAAAAAAATGTTTACACACGATTTTCTCTTATTAAATAAAGTATTGGAATTCAAGTAATCTAAACTTTTATATTATGTAAAATAAAGTTCGGTTCACAAAGATAGCTTTACATTGATTTGATTGATGATATATGTGCATACTTCAAAGAAGAATTTATGATGCATCCAAAAAAGAAAGATAGAAAACAACAAGAAGGAGAAGAAAAAAAATTGATGTATGAAAAGTATATTATTATTCTACAGTGAAGTGAAAAGGGGGAAAGGAAAATGATACATATATAGGAGATAAAAGAGAGGAAAGAACAGAAAACAATAAATGAGAAGTAGTACGGTTCGGTGGATTAGTTAGAACTGTATTTCTGACAACCCCCTTAAGCTTGGCATATATATCAATTGTGCCAAGCTTGGAATTTATGTGGTGAAAGGTGGAAGGAGGAAGCCGCTTTGTGAGAATATCGATAAGTTGGAGAACTGAATGCACAAGGAGAAGTTTGACAGTTCCTTGTTGAACTTTCTCACGAATAAGATGGCAGTCGATCTCGATATGTTTGGTGCGTTCATGGAAGACTTGATTGGTAGCTATTTTAATGACAGAGTTATTTTAGTAGCAGATGGTGGTAGGGTGGGACAGAGGAAGACGAAGTTCACTGAGGAGTTGAGTAAGCCATTGGATCTCATAAACAGTTTGAGCAAGGGCATGTTATTCGACTTCAGAGAAGCTACGAGAAACAGTGGGTTGCTTCTTTTACTTCCATGAAACTTGTGAATCTCCAAGATAAACAATGTAGTCGGTGGTAGATTTTCTAGAATCAGGGCACCTGGCCCAATCAGAATCGTTATAAGCCATCATGGTGATATTACTTGTGGCTTTGAGAAAAATGCCCTGACCAGGGCTATTTTTAATGTAGCAGAGGATGCAAAAAGAAACTTGATGATGAGCTTGAGTAGAAGAGGAAACGTACTAGATGAGGTGATGAACAACATAAGTTATATTCGGGCGGGTGTTAGTAAGATAATGAGACGCCTGATCAAACAGCGAAAAACGGTGGGGTCAGCAAGCTGGTTAGCTTCAGAGGAAACTTTAGCGGAAAAATTCATGAGAGTACTGACAGGAGAAACAGTAAGCATTCCGGTTTCGTGACAGAGATCCAAGGCATATTTCCGCTGGAAGAGGTGGATACCTGCAGAGTTACGAGCAACCTCGAAACCCAAAAGGTAAGACAAGTTACCCATGTTTTTGATTTTGAATTGTGCATTGAGTATATTGGTGATGTGATCAATTTCATGCATATTATTAGCAGTAAGGATGATATCATCAACATAAATTAGTAAGATAGTGATTGTATCACCATGACATTTGATAAAAAGGGAATGATCACCAGAAGTTTAAGTAAACATATGAGAGAAAAGGAAAGAAGACTGTTTGTCATACCATTGGCGACTGACTTGTTTCAAGCCATAGAGAGATTTATGTAAAAGACATACTTTGTTGTGGTCGAAATCATGGAATCCCAGTGGGGGTTGCATGTAGACTTCCTCATTTAATTCTCCATGTAAGAAAGTGTTGTTGATGTCAAGTTTCCTTAGAGGCCAATTCTTTGCAGTAGCCAAGGAGAGAACTAACCGGACAGTGATGAGTTTGACAACTGGTGAAAAGGTGTCAAAATAATCAATGTCTTCCAATTATGTATACCCTTTAGCAACAAGGCGAGCCTTGAACCTGTCAACAGTGCCATCATCTTTATGTTTTGTTTTATAAACCCATTTACAGCCTATGGCTTTCTTGTTGAGTGGTAGGTCACTAAGAGTTCAGGTCTGATTTTGTTCTAAAGCAGTAATTACTACCGTCATAGCAGCACGTCAATGTTCATGTTGAGTGGCTTCTTTGTAGTCAGTAGGATCATGTGTTGAATCAATAAAGGATATAAAACCTTTATATATGGGAGACAATCTATCAAAACTGAGAACATATTCAATAGGATATTTAGTAGTAATATTAGTATAAGATGTTATTTGGAAATCACTTAAATATGCAGGTACCGAGGTCTGGTGGATCTCCTAGGGTAAGCAATGTTGGTTTTAGTATGAGTGGCAGTAGCAGTAGAGGGAATAAGTGGAGGATGGTTGGTTTGACGCAAATCATGAGAAGTATCATGATGATGGAGAGGCAAGGGTAAAGTGGAGTTTAGAGAGGACGAAGAGGGGATATTGGGAAATTCATTTTCACAAAATGTAACATTGCAAGAAATTTGTATGTCATGACTGCCAAGTATATAGGTGATTGTTAAACTGCTTTTTAGCCCCCTACAACAGAACAAAATTGGTCCCCACTAATGTAATATAGGGTTGACCAAGATATCAATCCGTAGACTCGTTAAAATTAAGTTTTAAGAATGTAAGGTTAGTTCTCTTAGTTTAATTGTATAGAATGAAAAGGTTCAAGTTTGGGGTTGCATGGAAAAAATGGAAAGGCAAAAGAAAAGCATTGAGATCAAGTGTTGAAAAGCAAAATACATGAGTAGAGAAAAAGAAAAGAAAAGAATAAAAGCATGAAGATGAGCTCAATGAAAATGAAAAAGGGAAGAAGCTGGGAATGAGTGAAATTGGTGACAAAGAGAGAGTTTAAACTTGAACCTTTTCATTAATGAAATAGTTCTTTTGACTCAAGAATTTTGTGATCCAGAAAAACCAATTTTTCTTCATAGCCCGACCTCATCATAAGCTTTGGAAAAGTCCTTTTGATGGCATTTGCATGGAAAGATGTTGATTGTTTAAGATGAATGACAATTTTATTTCATGTGACTTGTGAACAATAAAGAGTGGAGTGCTACCTTAAACACTTGAGTGATTGAGTGAAACACTTGCTTGGTGAGAACTTCTAAAGTTCATGATTGCATTCTTTGTTTAGTGGACTGATCATTCATACTGTGTAGCATCTGTTGAGGAACGCATGAGCTAACTTAAGTTGAGAACAAGCATGCATCTTGATTTGAGTTCACTGATTATCTGAAATTGAGTAAGTTTTGTCATGTACTTTGGAAATGTTGAATCATTGAATCAGCTGAGCTTGGGTCTATTTTTCTGCTGCGCTTCTCACCTATAAATAGCCCTGTTACGAAATTCAATTCATTCTTTTGACAGATGAGGCGGCCAGACCTACTTTGCACTCTTTGGAGAAGATCTCTTAGATGCTTAGGCTCCTTTTCATCTTTTCTAGGGTTTGCTTTCCATATCTTCCATTATTTTCATCTTGGTTCATCATGACTATGGTGAACTAAACCCTTTTTGTTGTTGGGGAAACAATGTAATCTTTTGATACTCTCGTTTATTGAAACTCTTGTTTGAATTATATGTTTTTCATATGCGGTTATTATCAATTGTTGAATTCTCATACTGTGCTTAATGCCTTTATCGTTTAACTCATTCGGTAATTGATCATTGACTTTATTGATACGGGGACGTACAGTAATGGCACGAACTGGTGAGATTTTCCTTGGTTAAGCAATACCACCTAGGGATAGGGGAGTAGGACGACCAATTGTATTTGCTTCTGTTTGTAATGCGTTGCTAGTTGCTAGGGGAGGCTAGGGATAGTAAGTCGGTAATTAGTAATAGGCCCTTTTCGCTGAGGGATCGGGTTAAGGGGAGGCCAAGAAAGTTTGCATGCAATTAGATAATAACGCCGTTTAAACAAGATGAGTAAATAAAAGAGAGAGGATTAGATGAAATTGTAAACCCCCAACAACTCCATTCATCCATTGCCTAAATCTTGTGAATTGAATCACATTGCATATTTATTTTATGTCATTGCATCCACCACAATTATTGAATTTTTCTTAGCAAGTCTTACGATTTTGATTCACGCGAACAATAAGGTCTTTCGAGTCTCATGGGAAGAACGATAATGGGTTTTACCATTTTTATTACTTGATACGATTTGGTACACTTGCCAATCCGCTAACAATGTGCAAATCAACTACCAGAGATATTACAATCAAAAGAAATATGAAAAAAAATCACAGAATCAGCAAGGAGAATTGATTTGAATAAGAAACTAGAATCAAATTCATATGAAATCAAAGCACAAAGTGGTTGATCATATATCAAGAAGACATCCTTTTAAGATAAGCCCATCACAGGGTCTTAAAGTTCATTTTCAGAACTAAAAGTCAATGATCATCACTCAGTTCATCAAATTCATAGTGAACCTAAATCTAATTCATGCTTCTAATCAATATCACAGACAGAAACTTACTAACACATACAATCTACTCTAAAATGTATAAAATCCTAATTAAAATGAAATGACAAATACTAAAAACAATATTTTCTCTTGTTGAATTCACTCTATCTCTAGAAGACATCTCGAAAGTTAATGCTCACTTTGGAGTCATTTGATTCCAAAGGAATCAAAAAATTGCAGAGTTACGAGTTCAACTCGTTTTCAATGATGAACAAGAAACACAGTCACACGAAAACACAAAACATTGAAACGAAATCAAAACTGACAGAATCACAAAGACCGAAACATCAAGAACAAAACATATTATTAACGAAAACCGAAAGTTACAAAAATGTACCGAACAAACGCACAATCGGAGCCACTGCGGGTTGTCACCACAGTGATGTGCACTCCAAAAGCACGAAAACGAAACCCTAGTCTAAAACTGTAAAATGAAAAAGTTTCTCCGTGTCCAAGAGTGTCTATGTCTCCAAGTGTTCTATTTACATGGCAGAGCACCCTTTTTATAGGGTCTGAAGAAAACAAAAGAAAATGAAAGAGGGAAAAGGGAAAGAAAGAAAAATTGCATACGACGCTTTAATCTTCTCTTCATCAGATGGACAGCAGTTGCTTCCTTTACAAGCCTTCCGATCATCTCCACGTCAGCACCGGTCAGGGTCCGATGAGCTCCTATCTTCATCTCGCGTTCTCTCGCATAAAGCCCTAGCTCGAGGGTTCTTCTGGATAAGTGATGGAACTCCTCTTTCTCTCCTTGCCCAAGCTCCAGAAAATATTTTCTTTTGCAAAATGAAATCCACGAGCAAGGAACCCCTCGGCATCAGCAATGCCAAAACTCACCGTTTCATTTAATTACAATTTAGCCCAAGTTCAGCCAAACTTTTCCAATCAGAAGATCACCAGCTCAATGCGCATCCTTGATTAATGGCCCAATTGTAGCAACAGCATCAGCGCTTCTATATTTGATCAAGTTCAGGCCGGCCCAACCAGTGCAGCAGTATTCTTCAACTCTAAACCTGAAAAAAAAAGAAAGAATTTAAAAGTTTAGCAGCAAAAGTAAAATCCTATAACTCTAAAAACAAATTTTTACCTTTAAAGAAAATAACAAAACAATATTTTTGATGAAAAATACTATTTATTGTCTAAAAATAGAAAATTAATATTATTTTTACAAAACTCTAAAATTAAAGAGAAATCTGAAAACTATACTAATTCTTAAAAATAAGAAACTAAAATTAACTTCTAACTTAAGAAAAATAGGTAAAAATTGAGAATTATCAGTCATGTATCCTTTTGTAGTAAGATGTAGACCAAGGAATATGGTTGAGGTAGCCCTAGGGTTAAGTTTTTTAAGACGAGCTTGGAGAGTGCAAGTACAACAAAGGCATTCGAACACCTTATAAGTCTAGAAATATCAAAATCTTTATGAAAAATTTTGTCATATGGAGAATTATTATTAAGAAGAGGAGTGGGCATAATGTTGATAAGAAGTGTGGCATAATTAAGAGCATATGTCCATAATTGATTACAAAGTTTTGAGTGAAAGGCAAGGCGCTAGTAACATTTAAAAGGTGTTGATGTTTTCTTTCAACAATTCCATTTTGTTAGGGTGTTTCATTACATGAGGTTTGGTGAATAATCTCTTGAGAGTTAAAGTAATCATGCATGGAAACTCTGGCCTATTATCAGACCTGATGACTTTAATGGTTGTTTGGAATTGATTCTTGATATGTGATATGAAATGCAAAAGATGATTGCGAGTTTCAGATTTAGCATGCATTAAATGAACCCATGTATATCTAGTATGGTCATCAAAAATAGTGAGAAAGTACTTATGAGAATGTAGGGATGCATTGGGACAAGGTCCCCAAATGTCAACATGTATGATATCAAAGGCATGAGAAGCAAAATAATTGTTTGAAGTTAAAGGAAATTTCTTTTGTTTAGCAATGTGGCAGGCATTACAATTGTCTAATCAAGAATTTATGCAAAGATATTTTTGTTTAAGAATATCTAAACATTTATCAGATAAGTGGCTTAAGCGGTTGTGCCAAATTTTTTTTCCATCTGCAGTGTGTGTTGTGTGCATTGGCAGGATGTACAGAGATAGGAGCAGTGAGGTTGGGTCTATGAAAAACATATAAACCAGCGTCAGAGTCAACTGAATCAATCTTATGATGTGTTATTGAGTCCTAGATAAAACGTGTGGAATTAGTGAAAATTACATGAACACTATTATGCAGAACCAGTTTAGATATAGACATCAAATTGTAACAAAAATCTGGAATGTAAAGAACATCTTTGAGGCAAATTTTATCATAGAGTTGGATAGTTCCTCTATGTGTAGTGATGTCATTATGAAGACTAATTGTCACAGGTTTAATTTGATCATAAGAATGAAGAATTTAAGAGAGGAAACAACATGGTCAGTGGCACCAGAGTCCAATATCCATGTTGTGGTACCTAAGTGATAACTTTTTGGCAAGTATACCAAATCGTTATAAGTAATACAGTGAATAAGTCAAGTATCGTTCTCCCAAGGGAATTTGAGTTATGTTATTCAATTTGAACTATTTATCAAAATAAATTACTGTTGATGACATTTTGATTTCAATTTGGATAAATGGCATAGAATTTAACAACGTAAAAATTTAAGATTGAAAAATATGATAAAAGATCACTGGAATTGGTCTTTGACTAACATTTCAGTAACATCCTGGATAAAATAAGTTCTCTATTCAAGCATTCACATACCAGTATCTTGATTTAATTCCTTAAAATAAGTTCTAAAATTATCTATTAAATTATTAATCCCTTAATTAATTCAACAGATAATTTTGCATGAAGTTTAAATGTATAGAATGACCAAAAGCACACCAGTTATTCGTAACGTAGTTACTTTTAGTTTCTTTTCTTACGTTTCTGGTTCTAAAATTACTTCCCAGTACAAAAGAACCTTTAAAAATAATATACTTTCGTATAATCAAAAGCAAGTCAAGAAAAGAACAAGAACAAAAACATATATTGCACAGGAAATTTACATCAATGTATCATCATATAGCCAATTTCAATTAATAGAAAATTTAGCCTATCCTAGACATCACAAACATACTCTTTTCAGCAATTCCTTGTAGAAAATGAAGTCCTGACGTCTTGAAATGTCTCATGATGGTCTTCTACAGTTCTCCAAAGCTTTCTCGTATTTTTCGTGTCAGAAGATAGTTTCTTACCTTCTGTCACGTCTTTTAAGACCACTTAACTATTTTAATTCGTTCAGCGCATATGTGTGTGTGCGCTTTGCGAATTTTCAAACTGCTGCATTCTTTAGCTGGTGTTATTCGCTCAACGCACAGGATCTGGTGCGCTATGCGAATTGTCTTCTTCTGGCTCTGCGAATTTTTCCTTGTGCTTTGCGATGATTGGCTGACAGATTCCAATTTATACATCCTTTCCTGTACAATATTTAACATAACAATGTACTTCCTATCACAACTTTCACTGAGTAATAACATGAATAATTATAAGATTGAAATCATTTATAAGTGTAAAAACAACTCTTTTTCACACTTATCACTAAGTCACCAACAGATTTAAATTCAGAAGTGTTTTACCTGTATCTAAGGAACTGGAAATTAGGGAGCCAATTTAAGGATTGAAAATGGCAGCAACATTGGTATTAGAGTTGAGGAGAGCCAAAAGAGCCTGGTATGTTGTTTGGTGAGGCGCATTTCGTGGTCAGGTGGGAACCCATGCTTGATTTCTTGAAAGAAGGCTTTTACCATTGTAGAACTTGTGACCAGGTGGGAACCCATGCTTCTTATAACACACATCAACAATATAACCAATTTTGCCAAGTGGGAACAAAATTTCTTATTGGGTGAAGGTTTTGCAGGAAAACCATGCTTCTTAATTAAAACAAACATTATTAGTGCGGCCAGTCTTGCCACAAAAAGAACAAGTGACAGTGCTTATAGTGGCAGTAATATTGTTAGATTCCAAGTGATTGAGAAAATTAGTATTCTCTAATTGTCTTTCCTGTTGCATAACATAGGAGAAAATTTTGGAAACAGGAGGTATAGGATCCATTAGGAGGACATGGGATTGAATGTTACCATACTGTTCATTCAAGCCTTTGAGAAATTACAAGGCTCGGTCCTCATGCTTTCTTTGTGAAATGATGGAGAGCATTTTACAGGAGCATTTGATATTGCAGGTGCAAGTCGGGTTAGGTCTGAAGTTATCCGATTCATCCCATATGATACGTAATTTTGTGTAGAATTCACTAATAGTTTGGTTGCCTTGCTTGAGAGAAGAAGTTTCTTTTTGCAGTTCTGAGATGCGTAAGAGATCCCCCTGGAAAAACCTTGATTTGAGATCATTCCAAATGGTTTGGGCATCATTCATCCAAAGAATGTTGTGCCTGATGTCTGGAGAAACGGAGTGGACCAACCAAGAGACCACCATGTTGTTGTATCTCTTCCAAGGATTGTGTGAAGGGTCTTCTCTGGGCGATTCTTCAACAGTTCCATCAATGAACTAGGCTTTATTCTTGGCACTTAATGCAATGGTTACAGATTTGCTCCATGCATGGTAATTATTGGAATCTAGAAGAGGAGAAACCATATATATGGATGGACTTTCGCTAGGATGAAGGTATAGAAAGCTTGAAGGATGATTGTTCTTATCATTCATGGTGCAAGAACCAAAAATGAAAGGGAAAGATCTTCAAGAACCTCACAAGGTATAAGGCAGAGAGGACGAAAAAGTATTAGGCGCAATAGAGCTCTTCAAATGAAGAGCTTTGGTACCATCACAAAGATAGCTTTACAGTTATTGATGGTATATGTGCAGGCTTCATAGAAGAATTCATGATGCATCCAGAAAAGAAAGATAGAGGACAACAAGAAGGAGAAGAAGAAAAATTGATATATGAAAAGTATATTGTTGTTGTACAATGAAGTGAAAAAGGGGGAAAGGGAAAGGATACATATATAGGAGATAAAACGAAGGAAAGAACAGAAAACAATAAATGGGAGGCAATGTGGTGTGGTGCGATGAATTAGTTGGAACTTTATTTCTGACATTGGTGAGGTAAAAAAATAAAAAGTATGAATATCTATTACTTAAATAGAATGTTTTGTCACGTTTTCTTATTTAGATATATCTTGATTTATTGGTAGATGTTTTTGTGTTTTCTCGAATCTCTTGTGAATATATTGGATGTCTCGTTGATAAAGATTTCTCCGTTGCTTTTCTTCCTTGGATTTTCCAACACAAAACTATTACTGTTGTTGCATGCTTAAACTTTTCGATGGCAAAAGACTTGCCTTATTCAAAGTATGATCACATAAACCAATCATTTAATGGGTTGAAGGAAAGTGATATAATCTTTACAGGGATATTTCTTTCAGCACCCTCATTAAATTTCTCCTGCGCACTATTATTTCGAATTTTATTTTCCAGAACGTACTAAATTAATTCTGGAAATTTTTTTCCACACACACTCATCCACTTTTTTGGGAATACCCACCCTTGTTTCAGAAAAAAAAAAATCAACAACTTTGATAGGGTGAAAGAAGAAAATTGATAGGGTACTGGAAGAAAGAGCCTTTTTCAGTGGAAGGTAAAGCCCAACACATTCGAGAGACCAGACTGAGAAAAATGATATAGAAACTAGTTTTGTGGTTCTACCAATTGGATTTCAAGGGTATGAATGAGCACTTAATTCATCTTCACTGGACATTGTGCAACACATACACTTATTGCAAGTCATCATCATCATCATCATCATCATTATTATTATTATTATTATTATTATTATTATTATTATTATTATTATTATTATAGTTAGTAATTATAAAAACAGTAGTTATAATTATTAATAGTATAATTATTAATCATTAATAGTGGGGTATTTTTAATTCTATAAAAGAGGTTGTTTTGAAATTGGTTTTGCAAGATTCGTTTCTTTGTTGTTGGTTCACTAAATGGAAGTTTATAATAATGTGTGTTCCCTATTATTTATGATATTATACTACTTAATAACTTATGTGTTGAATAAAAAGTTATACTAGTTTTGTAATAAAATGTGGGCATATGTTATCTAAAAAAAACTCTTAAAGTCCATTGTATATAATTATTCATTTAATGAGTACTGAATATTAAATAAGTGACTTAAAACTTTTGAGATATGATAATCAAAAGAAAAATACTTTGGAAGGTTTAAACCTAAAGCTCGCATATTTATGAAGACTACAAAAAAGTTATTTCAAAAGTTCTAAGAATGAAAAATAAACAAAAATATTATACATGATTACAAAAATAGAATTCCACAACACCATTTTATATTGATTATTTAATAATAAATGTAAAAATAATATGGTGACAAACTATAATTATTTTAAAAAAGTATATCGTTGTATATAGTAACCTATGTAGAAAGCATATTGTAAACTTGTATATTTAAAGCTAAAATTGTAAAAATAGTCTACAAAAATAGCATAGATAATAATTCTAACGCTTAGTTATTGATTTTGTTAGACAATCGTAAATCTTTTTCTTCGGAAATTTTAATAGATGACTGTCATAGTTATTCATTACTCATTAAGGGGAAATACATTACGAAATTAACATACTAGAGAGACACTTTTGGAATATAAAACTCTAAGAGATATACAAAATAGATTATAGAACATGAAGACATTCTTTATTATTCTTATAGTGTTTAAAATGTACAGGAATAATGAACTTCTTTATTCATAGTGGTTGGATATAATACATCTTAACTCTGTGATTTATAATCAAATATATTCTTTTCCACCACTCTTGTGTTCGATTCTTGTTCTTAAACACATTATAATACAATGTATATTTGGTGTTAGAAAAATGTTTATTGAAACTTGAACCGCAATTTCCTGAGACGTGTAAATTCACTGTCCTTAAGGACTTATCCGCGGTGTGTTGCGCAAGTCCCCCAAGATACAACAAGAACTTCTCGAAATGTATTCGAGGATCACAGAACTAGTAAGAAGCAAGAAACTCTGATAGAGTTTATACCTAAGATAATTTTTAGAGGAGGAAAATAAGAAAGAAGAATGAGAGAAGACCATACCTAAGATAATTTGGGATGTCTTGGAATGGAGAAAGGGCTCTCTATTTATAGAGCTAGGGAAGAATAAAATCAATAAAAGACCATAAAAAACGATAAATAATTTGGCCGTTGCAGCACTTAAAAATTTGGCTGTTGGAATATTACCGTTGGAGCAACGTTTCTTTTGCAATAATATGATATTATTACAACAATCCCCCACTTATTGCAAAAGAAAGTTGAGAGAAAAGAAAAGAACTTTTATCCTGGGTCTTATAGGATGTAATGCATCAGAGCTGGTATAGCAAGTTATATGAACCAGTCTTAGATTGAGAAACTTAACATACAGTGTAGATGGTATAGCAAGCTATATGAACCAAAGACACTTGACGTGTGTTAGAGGTTTATCAATCACAATACACCCCCACAATCCTTGTTGTTATCGTTGTGTTAGAGGTTTATCAATCACAATACACACCCACAATCCTTGTAGTTATCGTTGTGTTGTGCTAAATAGGCCATGCGCGTGCCCAGTATTCATGAGTGCTCTAGAGATCATGCCAAGATCTCATGCAAGCGGCCCCACTCGACACTCATGTAGGTGATTTCATCAAGTGTATGCTGCAAATCATACACCACCCATAAGGGATATGAAAATCATTAAAAACTTTGTTTAAATAAAATTCTCACATAGAATTTTAATGACAAAGTTTACCCTCTCAATAATGTAGTCTATAGCACTTTCACACACACCATAGGAAGGGACATAATTGATTAAAATCAATTTAGTGCTATCAGAACTAACAAGTGACTTGTTTTTACCCATATGAACCTTATTCATGGGATCTCCAATCACAAAGGTTGAGTTACATCACTTGTTTGTTTGCAAGTGGCTTAAGTCTCATTCTCCTCGATGTTTCTAATGTCATTTGTCTTCCTAAGGGTTTTGTCAGAGGATATGCTAGATTCTGTTCTGACTTCACATAATCAATGGAAATAGTTATACTCTTTAGCAACTGCTTCACCAAGTTGTGTCTCCATTGTTTATGTCTATTCTTTCCATTGTAATTCTTGTTTTTAGCTATAACTATTGTCTATTGGCAATCACAATGTATTGACATCAATGGGGTTGGTTTCATTCCTAGTGGAATGTTTGCTAAAAAGTTTTTCAACCACTCAGTCTCATTATCATTCATCTCAAGAGCAACAAACTCAGATTCCATTTTGATCTTGCAATAATTATTTGCCTGACTAATCTCCATGTAATCGCACCACCCCCAAGTGTGAATACATAATCACTAGTGGATTTTGTCTCATCTGAATCAGAGATCCAGTTAGCATCATTATACCCTTCTAGTACAGCGGGAAATCCACTATATTCAATGACATAATCCATTGAACCTCTTAAGTATCTCATAAGCCTACAAGTGCATCCCAATGTTCCTGATTTGGACATTAAGTGTACCTACTCAGTCTACCTATTGCATAAGCAATATCACGTCTAGAAAAGCTCATTAAGTGCAGTAAGCTCCCAATTATCTGGGCATACTGAGGTTGAGATAATAATTTTTCTCTCTTTTTCATTAATTTAGAGTTAGCATCATAAGGGGTACTCACGGGTTTGAAATCATAATACTCAAACTTCTTAAGAAGTTTCTCAACGTATTTTTCTTTGGATAGTAATATACTATCTCCCTTCCTTATGATTCTAATGTCTAAAATTATATAAACTGAATAGATTCTATGGGATCTCTAGACCTAATAGCTTCTCATAATTATAATTAGTAAGGAATTTCAATCCTAATTTGTTTATAATCTTAATTAAATATCAACCTTAATTGCTATTACATATCTTCTTAAAAATTTCTCTTTCCAAAATTATAGAAAGAATCAATAGCTATCTCGTTAATTTATATATATATATATATATATATATATATATATATATATATATATATATATATAATATTTAAAAGATTCAAACCTCATAAAATTAATTCCATGCCTACGAAAGAATTCAAAGTTAATTGTTTCTTACATGTCATGATCATAGAAACTACTAAAATATCTCAATCATTCCAACAAAACAAACATCTAATAAAACATATCAAATAATAAAGAATCTTTCGGTAAATTTCCCATACCTTTTTTTTTTTACTTTTGATAGACTGAAATATAAGTCCTTAAGATTGTTAGAAAAATGTTTACCGAAACTTGAACCGCAATTTCCTGAGGCGTGTAAATTCACTGTCCTTAAGGACTTATCCGCGGTGTGTTGCGCAAGTCCCCCAGGATACAACAAGAACTTCTCGAGATGTATTCGAGGGATCACAGAACTAGCAAGAAGCAAGAAACTCTGATAGAGTTTATACCCAAGATAATTTTTAGAGGAGGAAAATAAGAAAGAAGAATGAGAGAAGACTTATTTGGGATGTCTTGGAATGGAGAAATGGCTCTC
Source organism: Vigna mungo (assembly GCA_036885675.1). Classification (NCBI taxonomy): domain Eukaryota; kingdom Viridiplantae; phylum Streptophyta; class Magnoliopsida; order Fabales; family Fabaceae; genus Vigna; species Vigna mungo. Next base: position 54,979,319 of record CP144700.1, read on the forward strand.
TATTTATAGATCTAGGGAAGACTAAAATCAATAAAAGACCATAAAAAACAATAAATATAGAATGTGAATGTGAATGTTCGAGTAAGAATTAGAAGTATATTATTTGGTATTTTTACATTGAATTGGATCATGAAACCTAACCATGATGAAGTATTTACCATATATTTTATTAAATCAATTTAATTGCTTTCTACAATTTTAGAATTATTTTGTAATTAAAAATCAATATTTTTCATAACTTTAAAGTTTTCTTAGCCTTAATTATTGAACAAACATAATTTTTTGAACAACCCAAATCTCTATGAAAAATTATACCTAGATTTATCCACTTTATTACTTGTACGATTTGGTACACTTGCAAATTTTGTAACAGGCATAGTCGTCTTGGCCATCTTAATTTTTTTGTTTCGTAGTTTCTTCGTAGAAATAAGTTCATTACCTCTAAACCATTGAATTCAAAAATTACTTATCCAATAATGTTACTTTTATGCCTATTGATATTTTACACAGTGATTTTTGGACATATTTTGTTTCGGTTAAAAATGATCGGTGACATTTTTATAAATAAATGCAATTATTAAACATCATTTAGAATTGTAATTCGACTAAAAGAATATAAAACGTCGAATGCCCCAACATTAGACGTTAAAAGGTTAGTGAATTCAAAAAAAAATGAGCGGGAGATTGAAAATTAATTCACTTTATCTTAGCGCGCAGGACCCTTTTCTCTACTCAAACTTTTTTCGAACGAAGTTTGACGATCATCACATGTAATCTTTCTTTCATTTGATACAAATGCATGTTAACTACTTCAGGTATGATTTTCGTTTGTTTTCACCAATTATTTTCGTGTTCTTGTCTTTCATAGGCGCATTCTGCTTTCTCTCTCACTGGTGCCAACACTTTATTTCGATGAACCCAGGTTAGTTTTCGTTTTCGTTTTCGTTTTCATTTTGAAGAACTTATTTGTTGATAACTTGTTTGTTATTTTTTTTTGCTGAACTTGTTTGATGTTGTTGTTGTTTGATTGAACTTGTTTGATGTTGTTTTTGTTTGGTTGAACTTGTTTGTTGTTATTATTTGATGTTTGATTGAACTTGTTTGTTGTTTGTTATTGTTCTTTGATTGATCCTATATTACTGTTCATAGTTCATGCTTTATAAAATACCAAAAACTGAAAATGGTTGTTTTTTCTGCTTTTCAGGTCTCGTAGAACTGTAAAAAATGATCACAATTATTTAAAAAATAAAAAAATTATTAACGTCATATATTGACAAAATTCAACGTTAAATAATGTCGTATATTGACAAAATTCGACGTTAAATAACGTCATATATTGACAAAATTCAACGTTAAATAAACATTGAATTTTTTAAATTCGACGTCAATTAACGTCTCCTGATATGCGTCGTTATCAAATTCGACGTGAAATGCCAAAAATATTCGACGTTATACGCTATTTTTGTACTAGTGCTTAAGTACTTAATCTCAAGTTTTTCAAAGGTTCTCGTATCATACTTGGATTCCCAACACTCATCCCATGATCTTCGAAAATCTATCATGGCATTCCTTTCGTTTGAATTTCTTATAATTGATTTTGGTCCTTTGAATTAGTTTTTCGAGATTGCAGTGACAAGACATGCAAGTCACGTGTTACTCAATTATAGTACCTATGCTCATTATCGAGCTAAATAATTTAAGTTAACTTCTTTACTCTAAAATTTCTTACTATCAAGGAAATCACTCTAAAGAGAAAATAATTAGAAATGTCCTAAATTATTAATGCATAGATAAACCAAACTATAGAACTTGATACATAAGTGAAGAGGAAATTTTACTCAAATTATAATGTAGGAAGATGGTACTGTTGGGTTATTGGGCTCCCTTCCTATGTGGATAATAGGCCCAAATAGTGTGGTCCATTATGTCTCATTAGGTTAAAATGAGATGGGTCAGATTAGTAGAGCATAAGAGAGTCATTTGAAGAGAGGCAAAAGCCAGGTGAGAGAAAAAGAAAGAGAGAAAGTCATTCCCGCAAAACCCTAAACCTGCACTGGTGTTTTCGTCTCTGTGAAGTCGTTCACCGTTGGATCGAGCTGATTTTTGGACAGTAGGTTCCAGACATATGGTTCTTCATTCTGACCGTTCGGATCGTCAATCGGAGGTCTAGATTGGGAGAAATCGGTCCCGCACCAGCAACACTGTTTTGGAGAATTTTCATCTTCTTTGTTCTCATTTGTAAGCATTTGTGCTTAGTTAATTTGACTTATTGAAAATACCTTTTGGTATTATTATTGGAGACTCTTTTGTACCCTATTATTGATCATAGTGGATTTTTCTTTGGTCTAGACGACTCGTGGTTTTTACTCTTGCATTGAGGGGTTTTCCACATTAAAAATTGTTGGTGTCTCTTTGTGCTTTGGATTTTATTTTTGTTCTATTTGTTTGGTGCTCCTCGTAGATTCTCGCAAGAAGGGGGATTGAATTTCCGCTGCGTCATAACTCTTTGCCAAGTTGTTATATTTGTTTTGGCCATTTCTTCATCAGAGTGGCATCAGAGCTCTTTGGTTAAGGGACTGTTTAATTTGCGTGAATGATAGAGGCACATACAAAATTGATTCTGTTGAATGGAGAAAATTATCACTTATGGAAAGGCAAGATGAAGGACTTGCTATTTGTGAAAAATTTGCATCTTCCTGTTTTTGCTTCCAATAAGCCAGAGTCCAAGTCAGATGAAGAATGGGATTTTGAACATCAACAGGTATGTGGATTTATCAGGTAGTTTGTTGATGACAATGTCTATAATTTTGTTGCTAATGAGACACATGCGAGAAGCCTATGGGATAAGCTTGAGTCCATGTATGCCTCTAAGTCAGGGACTAATAAATTGTACTTGCTGAAAAATTTTGTGGAGTTGAAGTACAAGGAAGGAACTCCTGTTTCAAATCACTTGAGTGAATTTCAAGGACGCTATGATCAATTAGCAGGAGTGAGTATAAAATTTGATGATGATCTATTGGGCTTATTCCTATTAAATTCTTTACCAGATTCGTGGGAGACATTTCAAGTTTCCATGATAAGTGCTACCCCTAATGGTGATATTTCTTTGCAAATGGCAAAGAGCGGTGCTCTTAATGAGGAGATGAGAAGGAAGACACAGGGTACTTCATCTCATTCAGAAGTGCTTATTACAGAGAATAGGGGAAGAAGCCAAAAGAAAGAACAAAACAATGGTAGAGATAAAAGCAGGAGCAAGTCCAAGTCTCGGTACAAGAATGTGGAGTGTCACTATTGTCACAAAACAAGGCATATAAAGAAGAACTGTTTTTTGTGGAAGAAAGAGAGCAAAGACAAAAAGGGTAAGCAAAAGGAAAAAGATAATGATGATGGTGATCATGTTACTACTACTACATGTGGTGACCTTGTTTGTGGATAATTGATAGTGGTGCTACATTATTAATTTTGTATCTGATGAGAGTATGTGGATAATTGATAGTGGTGCTACACTGCATGTTACATCTAGGAAGGAGTTCTTCACATCTTATACACCTGGTGATTTTGGAGTATTGAAGATGGGTAATGATGGGGTGTCTAAGGTTATTGGTGTTGGTGATGTTCACTTGCAAACCAACATGGGGATGCAGTTGTTGCTTAGAGGAGTTAAACATGCTCCAGATGTTCGCTTTAACTTGATTTCTATGCAGGTACTTGATGATGGTGGATTTGATAACCACTTTGGCTCTGGAAAGTGGAAGCTCACCAAAGGTAACTTGATTGTGGCTAAAGGGGAGAAAAACTCTAAGCTTTACTGGACAAAAGCTTTGGTTGCTAAAGATAGTGTGAATGCCGTGTATATGGAGTCATCTTTGTGGCACAGAAGGCTTGGGCACATCAGTGAAAAGGGGCTTAACTGCTTAGCTAAAAAGGATGTTCTCTCAGGATTGAAGAATGTAGAGTTGGAGAAATGTTCTCACTGCATGGCTGGTAAACAAACCAGAGTATCCTTCAAGAACCATCCTCCCTCTAGGAAGTCAGAGTTGCTTGAATTGGTGCATTTTGATGTTTGTGGCCCGTTGAAGGTAAAGTCTTTTAGTGGTGCACTTTACTTTGTTACTTTTATTGATGATTGTTCCAGGAAGCTTTGGGTTTATGCACTACAGAGAAAGGACCAAGTGTTGGACAAGTTTAAAGAATTCCATGCTTTGGTTGAGAGGCAGTCAGGCAAGAAGTTGAAGCGCATTCGTACTGACAATGGTGGTGAATATCGTGGGCCATTTTATGCTTATTGTAGACAATATGGTATTGCACATGAGAAGACTCCTCCCAAAACTCCTCAGCTGAATGGTTTAGCAGAGAGGATGAACAAGACATTGATTGAAAGAGTTAGGTGTATGCTTTCTAAAGAATTGCTTAAGCATTTCTAGGGTGAGGCATTGTTTACAGCAGTGCTTGTTATTAATCTAAGTCCTGCAGTCGCTTTGAACTCTGAGGTGCCAGACAAGATTTGGTTTGGCAAGAATGTTCCTTATGATCACTTACGTGTCTTCGGTTGTAAAGCATTTGTTCATGTTCCAAAGGATGAAAGATCCAAGTTGGATGTGAAGACAAGGCAATGCATCTTCATTGGTTTTGGTCAAGATGAATTTGGCTACAAGTTGTATGACCCCATTGAAAAGAAAGTTGTTAGAAGTCGTGATGTGCAATTTATGGAAGATCAAACCATTGAAGATATTGATAAGGTGGAGAAGTCTACTCCTAAGGAAGACGGTAATGTGACTGATGTTGACCCAATTCGATTGTCTATTAATGATTTGGATATTGATGTTCATGATGATGAACAACATGGTGATATTGATAATCAGCAGGTTGGAGATAGCTTGGATGTTCCTATTGATAATGTTGATGAAGAGGAACATGATGAGAGTCTTGGTGATGTACTTGAGCTACCTGAAGCTCAACCCAGAAGATCTGACAGGCCAAAACAACCTTCTAAGAAGTACTCTACCGATGAGTATGTGATGTTCACTGATGAGGGAGAACCTGAATGTTATGAAGAGGCCGTTGAAAGTGAAGAAAAGCAAAAGTGGTTGGATGCAATGCAGGATGAGATGAAATCTCTGCATGATAATCACACTTATGACTTGGTGAAGTTGCCTAAGGCTAAGAGAGCCTTAGAGAACAGGTGGATCTTCAGGGTGAAGCAAGAGAGCAATTCTACATCTACCAGATATAAAGCCAGATTAGTGGTGAAAGGCTTTAGACAAAGAAAGGGTGTTGACTTCAATGAGATTTTCTCACCTGTGGTGAGGATGACATCTATCCGAACTGTGTTAAGTTTAGTTGCTACTCTTGATTTGGAGGTTGAGCAGATGGATGTGAAGACAGCCTTCCTTCATGGTGATTTGGAGGAAGAGATTTACATGAAGCAACCAGATGGTTTTCTTGTTGAAGGCAAGGAAGACTATGTGTGTAGGCTACGAAAAAGCCTATATGGTTTGAAGCAAGCTCCGAGGCAGTGGTGTAAGAAGTTTGAGTCTGTTATGTATGAGCAAGGCTACAAGAAGACTACTTCTGACCATTGTGTTTTTGTCAGAAAATTTTCTGAGAATGATTTCATTATCCTGTTGTTATATGTTGATGACATGCTTATTATTGGAAAAGATGTTTCCAAAATTGACAGGTTGAAGAAGCAACTGGGCGAGTCATTTGCCATGAAAGACATGGGAGCTGCTAAGAAGATTCTTGGTATAAATATCACTCGTGATAGAAAAGAGAAGAAACTTTGGCTATCACAGGAGCACTACATTCAGAAGGTGTTGCAAAGATTCCAAATGGAGAATGCTAAGGTTGTAAGTACTCCTCTTGCTACTCATTTTAAGTTGAGTGTTAAACAAAGTCCTTCAAATGAAGTTGAGAAGATAGCTATGAGCAAAGTTCCTTATGCTTCTGCGGTGGGTAGTTTGATGTATGCAATGGTATGTACAAGGCCTGATATTGAACACGCTGTTAGTACAGTTAGCAGATTTCTGTCAAATCCAGGTAGAGAGCATTGGAATGCTGTGAAATGGATTTTGAGGTATCTTCGTGGTACTAGTGGTTTAAGGCTTTGTTTTGGAGGTGATAAGCCTACTTTAGTGGGTTACTCAGATTCATATATGGCTGGAGACATTGATTCCAGAAAGTCTACTTCAGGCTATTTGATTCAGTTTGCAGGGGGAGCCTTGGCAATCAAAGTTGCAAAAGTGTGTGGCGTTGTCTACTACTGAGGCAGAGTTTATTGCACTTACTGAAGCATGTAAGGAATTGTTATGGGTGAAGAAATTCTTGCAGGAGCTTGGTTTTGTGCAAGATAAATACTTGTTGTATTGTGACAGTCAAAGTGCTATTCATCTTGGTAAGAGTCCAACTTTTCATTCTAAATCCAAACATATTGATGTGAGGTATCATTGGATACGTGATGTTTTGGATGTTAAGTTGCTGGAATTGGCTAAAGTTCATACAGATGATAATGGTGCTGATATGATGACCAAGGCATTGCCAAGAGGAAAGTTTGAAGTTTGTTGTGAGATCGCCGGTTTGGCGGATATCTCCACATAGTTGTGAGGGGGAGATTTGTTGGGTTATTGGGCTCCCTTCCTATGTGGAGAATAGGCCCAAATAGTGTGGTCCATTATGTCTCATTAGGTTAAAATGAGATGGGTCAGATTAGTAGAGCATAAGAGAGTCATTTGAAGAGAGGCAAAAGCCAGGTGAGAGAAAAAGAAAGAGAGAAAGTCATTCCCGCAAAACCCTAAACCTGCACTGGTGTTTTTGTCTCTGTGAAGTCGTTCACCGTTGGATTGAGCTGAGTTTTGGACAGTAGGTTCCAGACATATGGTTCTTCATTCTGACCGCTTGGATCGTCAATCGGAGGTCTAGATTGGGAGAAATCGGTCCCGCACCAGCAGCCCTGTTTTGGAGAATTTTCATCTTCTTTGTTCTCATTTGTAAGCATTTGTGCTTAGTTAATTTGGCTTATTCAAAATACCTTTTGGTATTATTATTGGAGACTCTTTTGTACCCTATTATTGATCATAGTGGATTTTTCTTTGATCTGAACGAGTCGTGGTTTTTACCCTTGCATTGAGAGGTTTTCCACGTTAAAAATTATTGGTGTCTCTTTGTGCTTTGCATTTATTTTTGTTCTATTTGTTTGGTGCTCCTCGTAGATTCTCGCAAGAAGGGGGATTGAATTTCCGCTGTGTCATAACTCTTTGCCAAGTTATTATATTTGTTTTGACCCTTTCCCCATCAGATGTACATCTACAAAAAATGAGATACTTACACAGTGAATTATTCATTAATTCTTCTTTTATATCACACCCCTGAAACTCTCCATTTGAATGGAAGCTTGAAACTAGCCTCCAACTTCATATTCAATTAAAAATGTTTGGAAAAGTAAACACTAACAGAATCATGAACAAGATTTCACATACAGGAATACTTTGACTAACACGTGCACAAGTTCATAAAAACGTAGACAGTGGGCACCATCACTCCCCAAAAGTAGCTCCTCAAATATATGATAGATCTTTATCATGGCTTGAGGAACATATATATAGACAACTTATCGCAACTCTTGACAACTTTTTTCTGCAAAAAACTAAATGAAACTGGAACCTGTTGATTTTTTGGTTCAGAAAATTGCCACGCTTGAAAATTACGCATATATTTGAAAATCCTAGATTAACACGCTTTTAAGGATTACGGAAAAGTGAGTTAGAGTTTTGGTTATGGTGACGAAGTTTTTATTTTAACAAAACTATGAAGAATCAACTTGTGGATCTACTTGCTTATTGAAGTGGAATGCAAGAAAGCAATCTAAATCATCAACTCCGATGTAAATACGTTTCTTCAATTGGTTTGGGACAGTGAAAACTTTTAGGATTACATGATTTCTTTGTTTTAAACATACTCAAAGAATTAAGCTTGAATAGCTATTTTGAAGAATTTGTGTTCACTTACATTTCTCAAATATCTTTTATAAAGACTAGTGGAAACAGTGTCTCCACTATTTTTATGAGAAAAAAAACTAAATATATAATTTAAAATTAAATGATAATTTTTAAATAAAAAATTATTTGGAAAAAATTAGATTGAAGTTATGAAAAATGTTTAGGTAGAAATAATCTATTTATTAATTTTTGTAATATTTTTAAAACACATAATAAAAACAGTTATAATTTTCTATCAAGACATTATATAAAATTAATAAGTTAGTTTTTTGTATAGAGATAAAAAATATGTAGAAGTAAATATTTTAAAATTTTCACATTATTAATTGTTATATATAAAATTATCAGATTCTTTTTTGTACTTTACCATTGTGGTTTATGTTTCATATTATCTATTTTTTTTATAGGTTTTATTCTATATAAAATATAAAACATCAAAAAATAATTTTATCGTTATAGGAAAATATTGAGTTAAAAAAAAGGAATGAAAATGTTACTTAAAATTTGTAAAGATTATATATAATATAAAAAAATTCATTTTCATTTATATAAAATGTTTATCTTCTAAAATATAAAATTTCTTACTTATTTATATATTTATGAGTTCTTTTTAGTCTTTTAGAAAATAACAAAGTATAAACAATTTCACTCGGTTTTGACTAATATTTTATTTTATTTTTTCTCAAAGTTTTTCATTTCTCTTGTTGCATGCATGTATAGAATTGGTACTCGCAAAGGAGATTTGAGCCAAATAGGTCAAGTTTTATTAGTCTATATATTTATAGTGATATATGTTTGGATTTTGAAACAGGTATTCAAATAGAAAGTTATAGGACTTCCTTAATTTTTCCAAGTCTTGGAGCAATTCTTTGAACAAACCGAGAAATAATGTAAGAGGAACTAAGAACTCACATCTATTCGATTAATTTGATTATATATATTGGTAACGTGTTGAAAATTTTGGAGTTGAATTGGTATTAATAGGAACTTGAAAAACTATATATGTGGATTAGTCATAATTGAACTGCCTTAGCTTTTTTATACTTTAGAACGGAATTAGTTAAAAAAATATTACAGGTGTTATAATTGGTACTTTTCATTGTGAAACCACAATAATTTGTTTTTTTTTTCATATGTGGGGAAAACTGTGGGATTTATTGCATGCAAAAGGTTTTATCGCTTAAGCAACTCATAGCTTAAGTTTGAACGAAAGAATTAACCAAAACAATTATCTTTAATGATTGTCATCGTCCAAGTGATGTATGGTTACTCAAGCGGTGAAGAGTTTGATATTTGTAAAAAATATGAATCTGATAGCTTATTGTATCAAGACATCACTTGAGCGATGGTTGACATTATAATCAAATAGAACTTATTATAAGGTCTTATTAGTAGTTATTGTTAAAAACATTGAAGCATAAGTTAGATATCAATATGTATTAAAATGATTTTAAGTTATTTCATGAAGAATGTATGAATGTTCTTCGATGTTACAAAATAAGAGTAAATAGATTATATACATTTATGTAGACAAGCTTTTAGACAATAGTTCTACAAGTTATAATCTCAACATTACTACCATATGGTTTTACATAGTTTACGAATAATTATTTTTGGTTCACTTATGGTTTTCGTTCTTCACTAGTTATTTTGGACATGGATTTGTGTGATGGCTACAGTTAAGATGAGACAAGTATGTGGTTCCTAAGTTAGGCTCTACTGGACTATTTGTACGAATAGTTCAAAGATGCTAGCTTTGCTGAGACAAAACAATTAGTTAGATATTTGACTCTTTTTCAAGTACGCATATATCTTGCACTTTCATTTCCTTTATTTTTTTCATTATTGGTCAATCTTTACTTAATTTTTTGTAGTTGGATTTATGAGCACTTTCCTGGTATAGGAAAGAGGCATTTATTGCCTACTTATGATAAAGACATATCTCATGTCGAACGTTGGGTGATAAGGATTCAAATTTACAGCCTACTTGAAACTAGGTCAGATTTGGATGGATTGAAATATGATGGGATGATATGTGCCCATATCAATAACATCAAGTTAGTCGTCCAAATCTGGTCATCAATATTTTTTTTGGCTAGATTAGAGTCGGCTTGATTGTTCATCAACATTTGCTTAAATGTCTGTTAAAATAATTTAGATATGAGTAGTCGATCCTACAATTGTTAAATGATATTCGAGAGACTGACATTGCAGCCATTGATGATTGTTGGTTACCTTTTGCTGAGCACATGTATTTCAATGTCACACTGATGACATCTCCATTTGCGTGTGTGGAATGATACCTCAAATGGTTCAGAAAGGGTATTTAATCCCTACGTTATTCTTGTTGTGGAGAATGGCTGAGTCAATCTTGTACCTCGACTTTGATGACATCTCCTAGATGACATTCCAGTTCGTAGGAGAATGGAGTCAGAATGTAGTTTGTTGATATGTAACCGTACAATGTTTGTGTTAAAGGTTATTAAAGAATGATAATTAATTTGTTGTCACCGTGAATACAGGGATCTATCAGGCATGTCATGAGAATCTTACAGACGATGATTTATTGTCGTTATGTCAATGATGTCGTTGTAGCCTTAGAGCTTACTAATGAGACATTATAGGTAACTTGTTCAGCGTTTGAAGAACAAGTATCCAACAATAGAGGAGATTGAAATGTACATCGCAAAAATTCATCTTCCTTTAAGTAGCAACATTTGTATTATGTATTTAGTTGTTTAAGACTTTTATGTAATATTTGGAATGTCATAAAATTTGTTCTATATATAATTAAACAAATTTGTTTAGTTTTACATAATTAGTATATTAATGGAGAGGGTGTGAATTTGTATATGCACAAGAATGGAATGTTTGACAATGAATTAACAACAACTTTAAATGTTCATTTATGCATTTGTTTGCACTATACAAATAATAAGGCTCAAGCAAGCCTATACATAATTTGTATTAATACCATCAACTTTACAAATATTTACAACCTACTATATAAAAAGATGACCACAGGCCTCAAGGTAACAATAGGTTGACGATATGATATCCACCATAGGTAAAGGACAACTTTCTTGTCAGATCTTATAGTTGTCAACAAACTCAAGATAAAAAATAATCCTTTAAACCCACTCAATTCGGTGTTAAGGACTTAACCAAATTTTGAAAGCAAGTTAAAGGCTTAATCAAATTATGAAATTCAATGACTTTATTAACCAGATTTTGATTCGATGAGTACCTCAATTGAATTTTGAAATTCAATGATATTGTAAATCAAATTTCAAAATTTGGTGACATAATTTCAAAATCTAGCGACATCATAAAATGGACTTCCTAAATTGGATTTTAAAATATAGTGACATTATAAATTGGATTTTGAAATCTAATTAGTTTTGAAATTTAGTGAACTTCTTAATCAAATTTTAAAATTTGAGAATTTCCTAAATTAGATATTGATATTCGATAATTTTTTAAATTGGATTTCCAAAAGGGGTTTGTTTCCTAAAAGATTCAAAATTCTATACATGAAAAATATAACTATATGAAAATTAAAGAAACTCAAAATTTCAAAGGCTTATACCTCGATGAGATGAAATGAACAACAAGATGAATATCAATGGAGCAAGACCGATGAAAAACGAAAAGCAGAAATCACCACAACACAACATCCACGAGCATGAGAAAGAACTAAATAAAAAACAATGATGAAATACATAACGAAAGAAAAAGAATAATGTAATGGTTATCTTGGAGACGCAGGTAAAATAGTAAATATAGACGTTACAGTAAATACGATTAAATAAATAATAATTACTACTTACTTAATTCTACTTTTAAGTTTTATTTTTTTAATACTTTTACCGAAGGACAGAATGATTAACTTGAAAATGTATAAAAAAGAATTGGAGGTGCAAAAAGAAGCACCCATTCCAAATTATGCATTCTCACTAATCTTGCTCTCTCTGCCCCTAAGGGGCCCAAAAGTACAACTTCAACTTTGTACTGTTAAGAACAACATAAAAGAAAAGTAAGTGTTTGTCATACATAATAAACATTTACTATGACTATTAGTTGTGAGATAATGATCTAACAACCAAGAATTTTGTGTTTAATTTTGACAGTAAGCAAAAAGAAAAAAGTTAACAAAGGGAGATTAATCTCTAATTTATCATATTAAAAATGCAATAAGGATAAAAAAAGTCCATTATTTTTTTTATTACTAATAAGTTATATTTCATTTAATTTCTGTAATATTTTCCCGTCACAGTTCTCTATATATCTTTCCTCCTTTCTATGCAGTTTCTTCTGCTGCAGTATTTATATACATGGCCCATGAAATAAACTTTATATATATTGAAGTTAGGCACAACAAACGAAAGCTCTGAAGATTTGTCTGATTGTAAAACCAAATATATATGTTTAAAGCCAGCTAATGTCTGTGCATCATCACGTGCACACTCTCAAATAAATCAAACATCACAGGATCCTCGTACTAAACAAATTAAGCCATTGAAACTATCATGCTTGTTGATCAATTACATAAACACCAACAACCCTATCCTTCACTTTTTTATGGTATAATATATAAAACAATTTGGCGTGTATATATTAAAGTCTAAAAAAAATTCAGAGAGCATGATGAGCCAATACACCTCTTTCTTATTTATATATTATTTCACTTAAGTCATTTTTATTGAGATATAGCAATCATTCTCTTCAAGTATATTTGTTTTTACATCGAGCAAAGAAAAATTTAATCACGATTATTTCAATAATAATTTTTATTTGCATTGTCACCTCGATATGACTTGTAGCCTAAACTTTTATTACAATAAGAATGGTTCATTGATTTATCATAAATGTACTATTTTAATTAATCATTAAAATTATATATATATATATATATATATATATATATATATATATATATATTAAAATTTGACTGTTAGGTAGAAAAGTTGATTTTAGGAGAACAAGTAGAAATCAAGTGTCGAGTCATATTTTAGTCTACTTTGTAGAATTTAGAGTTTTTTCTCATTGCCTTAAGCGAAACTAAGCTTGTACGATGTGATAGAATAAAGGGTTTCAAGGGAAACTTGTTAAATAAAAAATTCTCTCAAGAGATAAGCAAAAATTCTTCTCTCACAAAGTCTTGATATAACATTATATTGAATACAAAATTCTTTTAACCTTAAAGTTATACAAGAGATAAGCTTTTGTTTTCATGATGCTAGCTTGTTTTGCTCATATAATATACTTGACGATTTAAAAGAGAAATATTTTCTTTTAGACATTGTTTATGATATTTTGATTCATTTAAGCAGTTTGGTCTAGAAAATGTTATTTATAAGATTTGCTTCTGATGTTATAAAATATTTCTTCTTCAAACATTATTGTTTTAAATAACTTTTCATACACAACAATATTTCATTTAATGTTTTTTCTTACATCATAATTGGAAATATTTTAGAAAAAATAAAATAAAATGTGTAAGTGAAACTGAAGTAATTCCCTTTATTATTATTATTATTATTATTATTATTATTATATATATATATATATATATATATATATATATATATATATATATATATATATATATATATATATATATATATATATATATATATTGATGACAATTTTGATTCAAGGAGTAGAATGAAAGTAATAAATTAGAGCATGGTGGTAGTAGTTGACTAATTGTACCCATCATTTGTTAATGATTGACACTTGGCTAGGGTAGACATAAACAAAAGCCCAACCCTTTATTTGGTCGCATTACTTAAGCACACATATTCGTTACTCGTTTAATTTAAGGAAACAACTCTATCTTAATTGGACAAAAAAAATTCCACATTGGTATCACCTACCACAAGTGTAAGTTTTGCTCAACTCTAACTCCGATTCGATATAACATACATATGGCCAATTTAGCATTCATGTATCATGATGCTAAAAAAATATTTACTTTACTTTTTCTAAAATTGATTTTTAATATTTGTAATTTTTATTCATATGTTTTTTTCATACACCGAAAGATACGTGCAATTTTCAGGAATATTTATTCATTTATGAGGATTTTTTTCAATACATGATAAAAGTAAGAAAATATGAAAATAACGCATGAAACTATTATGATAAAATGCACATTAAGAGAATATTTAACCTTATACCATATCATTTATTGTCATTAAAAATGATTTATAATAAACAAAATTTGTTAATAACATTTTTTTTATGGAATGTTATTGTATGTTGTATATATTTATTTTTTTATTTAGAGTGGTCAATTTCGTCAATTTCATGAGTTAGCAGTGACTCACCTTTGAATAACTTTCCTTTTTAGGGAAACACAAATGGGAGTAAAAAAAGACTCAGCCTCCAAAACCCCTTCTCATGTGGGTTAAGGTTTTTAGTCTCACTAAAAGACCTTAATTAACTCTTAAAAATCATATCTTGAGTCTAAGTTAAAGATTGAGCTGAGTCATCTCAAGCCAAAGGCCAAGATGGGCAGGTCAAGCCAAAGGTTGAGACAATGCGTTTTTGATGGAAATTTGAAACGAAATTTGGTAGAACTCAGCTAAGTCACTCCTGGCCAAAATTTAGTCGTATTTAACAAAGTTGGCGAGAACCAAAATTAGGTCGAATTTGATCAAGTTGGTCTCAGTCGAAATTCAATTGTGTCAATTCTGACCGAAATTTAGCCAAATTCAATTAGATGGAACCCAATCGAAATTTGGCTAAATTTGACTGAGTCGACCTCGAACAAAACTTGCACAAACTCGACCAAATTTATGGAAGGTCCTTGGGTGAAAGTCAATCTTGGGTGATTTGATTGAACGTTGGGGCAAGCCTATTCAAATAATTAAAAACATTTTAATAAATGTGTTACATGTAAGGCTTAGCATAACTCCATATACAAATAAAATTATTTCTTCTACAAAATGAAATTTGATTTCTACAAATTCAAATTCAAATTTTTATATCAAGTTTTATATTCAAATAGTAAAATCAATAAAAGACAACATTCTCATGTTCATTTAGTGTCTTTGCACATAGAAAAATGCATTTTGGACTATGTAACGCTCTAACCACGTTTCGAAGTGCATGTTAGCTATCTTTTCTGACCTGCTTGAGAAAAACATTGAAGTTTTTAAGGATGACTTTTCTATTTATGGTGACTCATTTCATACATGCTTGAAAAACCTCAATAGTTTTCTAAGAAGGTGCATATAAACAAACATGGTGCTTAACTAGGAAAAATGTCATGTTATTGTTAAAGAAAGTATTGTAGGCCAAAAGATTTTTGGAAAAGGCATTGAAGTAGATCCTGTGAAGGTGGATGTCATTTCCAAACTTCCTCCACTTATTAATGTTAAAGGAGTACGAAGTTTCTTGGACCACACTAGTTTGTTAAAGAGATTCATAAAATACTTTGCTAAAGTTGTCAAACCTTTAAGAAACTTGTTGGTTAAGGACACCAAGTTCAGTTTTGATTAAAATTGTCTCACGATTTTTTAGCAGCGCTAGCATAAGTTAAGCTCTACACCTATCATCACACCACTAGATTGGAATTTCAACTTTGAACTTATGTGTGATGCAAGTGATCACACTATTGATGCTGTTTTGGGTAGAGAAAGGAGAATAAGTTCCATATTATTCATTATGTGAGCAAGGTTCTTAATGAGGCCAAAGTCAATTATGCACTAAAACGAAACTTTTAGCCTTTATCTACGGGTTAGAAAAGTTTAGACCATACATAATTGGCTCCGAGATCATTGTCTACACTAATCGCGTGACTATATATTAAATACTTGATGAAAAAGCAACACTCATAAGATGGATCTTACTTTTAAAAATGTTTGATTTACTGATAAAAATAAGAATGGTAGTGAAAATCACATCATTGATCACTTGTCCAGGTTGGAAAACACAAATGTAACGTATAAAAAACTAGAAATACAAGATGATTTTGTAATGAGAAGTTGCTTGTTGTACAGGAAAAGGCATCATTTACTGACGTAGCAAACTATAAGTTTGAAGGAGTCATTCCACAGGAATTCACATGGCACCAGAAACAAAGGTTAATTAGAGATACAAAACAATTTGCTTGGGGTGATCCTTACTTGTTCGAAATAAGTGTGAGTAGCTTTCTAGGAAGGTGTATATTCAAAGAGGAAATTAAAGATATCCTATGGTATTATCACAATTCGCCATATGGAGGCCATTTTAGTGGAGACAAGATTGTTGCCAAGGTCCTACAATTAGGTTTCTTCTAGCCTCCACAATATTTAAAAATGCATTTGATCACTGTAGGAATTATGACATATGCCAAAGGATTGACAATATATCAAGAAGGCACGAAATACCTATACAGAACAACATAGAACTTGAAATCTTTGATTATTGAGGGATAGACTTCATTGGTCCATTACTTATGTCTCAATCACATGAATACATACTAATGGTTGTAGCTTATGTGTCAAAATAGGTAGAGATAGCTGCAGTGCAGAGAACTGATGCAAAAGTAGTGATAAAATTCCACAAGAAAAATATATTATGTAGGTTTGGTACTCCTAGAGTACTGATCAATATAGTGGAAGTCACTTTTGCAATCTGTAGCTTAAGCGCATACTTGAGCATTACCATGTCAAGCACAAAGTTGTCACAACTTATTAGTCTCAAACAAATGGCGAGGTAGAAGTTTAAAACAAAGAATTGGAGAGAATTCTGAAGACAATCTCTAACTCTAGAAGAGGTTGGTCATTGAAGCTGGATGACACATCGTGGACTTATATAAAACTGTTTTTAAGACTTTCATAGGCTTGACTCCATTCCAATTAGTCTTTGGAAATGTTTGTCATTTACCAGTCGAGCTAGAACACAGGGCTAGATGGGCTCTCAAGACCCTCAACTTTGATTTAAATCTTGTTGGGGAAAAGAGAAAACTACAAGTACATGAGCTTGAAGAGCTTAGAACACAAGCTTATGATTCTACCTGAATCTACAAATCAAAGATGAAGGTCTATCATGACAAAAAGATCTTAAAAAGGATTGTAAAACAATTACTCTTTTTTATTATTGATATTTCCAATAAAATAGGAATAAGTTTTTATTTTAACTATTGTTGATTATAGATTTTATAGAGCAAAAATTGGAGTGTTATATTTTGGTATCAGAGTCAGGTTTTGTATCCTATAGAGGATATGGGGAGTAAGCTTATTGTGCATTTATTATTCATCATCTCTTAGAGTATGAATGTTTCGCTATGTTTGCTTAATTGCATTTTTTAGTGTTACTGTTAAATATTATCACAAAAGGATAAATATTAGAGTTAGATGCTTGAAAGAGGTGAAGTTTTATGTGTTGTAGTTAAATTTTATTTTAGGAAGTTTTATTTTTTGTATTTGGAACTTAATGAGGTAATGGGGAATAATTAGAATTTTTCATTTTTAGAAAAAGTTTTTTCGGTGGCAAAATATGAGATCCTACAAATTTTAATAATTAGAAAAACATACAAATATGATTAAATATTTTAAGTAAAAGATAAAATGGTTCATTAGTTATAAATTAAAGGATTTATTTTAATTTAAAAGAATTATTTTCTAAGAAATAATATTTGGTGAATAATTGTTCAACTAGAAAAAAGTATTATTAGATATTGTTAAATATTAGGAGATATTTTTGAATATTGTTATATACTACATATTGTTACAATTAATAGATATCTTTGTATATGGTTAGATATTGTGAGCTATTTTTATATATTGTTATATATTATTATTAGATAATAATAAGTGATAATAAAATAATGTATTTTTCTTAAAGATATTACAGTTATAAATATATAAGAGAATAAGGTTTAGGAGGAGAGTTTTAATAGAAATGATGGAAAGTCAAGGTAAAAGGGATAATGTTTTAAAAGTTGAGTTTTTTTTTAGGGGAAGAAGGATGAAGTGAAGATCAGGAGGTAGGAGGAGTTTACATTATCATTTTTTTTTTTGTTTTCTTATTTTTGACTTATTGGGTTGTATGCGTGTATGATTTGGGTTAAATTGTAGCTATTTTTTGTTTTCATTAGTGCAAAAACGTTGTTTAACGTCATTCAATAGACGTCGGTTTGTTGGTAACCTAATGTATATGAGTGGACGGTAGCATTATCGTAAATAGATTGGAAACCTAGACGTCGGTTTTAATTCCAGGCCACGTCTATTACACTGTAGACGTCAACACTGACGCAAACCGACGTCTAATTCTCAGAGGTAGGTGAGAAGACAGTCCTTTGACGTCGGTGTTCCAGGGGGGCCGACATCTATAGGGCTGCAATTAATGTTCTCACTTAATTCCCAGGGGCTTAGACGTCGCGTCGTAAAAAGGCGACGTCTACGGCCTGAACAGAAGGCGGGAAGACAAAAAATCTTTAATTTAGACGTCGGGGATCAATGGGAGCGACGTCTATGTGTCTGTAATTAATTAGGTTCACGAAACTCGAGGGGCATAGACGTCGGCTAACAGGGGAACCGACGTCTATGTGCCTGTAAGTAATTATGTTCATCATTATAGACGTTGGCGCCCCATCACAACTGTCGTGAACATCCCTGACAGGAAATCAAATGTCAATCGGTTCAACTTCCTAGATGTCGGATCCCCTCGAAACCAACGTCTAATGGGTATTCAAAAAGTCAGTTTCAATGTTAACTTGGACGTCCAATTAACTGTATAACCGACATCTAGGTGACTATAGACGTGGTGTCTTGAGCAATCGACGCCAAATTTCATTTTAAATACAACCGCAAACTCTTCGCGGCATTCAGTTGTTGATATCGTCTTCCTCTTCTCCATTTTCTCTTGCGGCCTCTTCCTTTTCTCGCTTGCGGCACCTCTTCTTTTTCTCTCTTGCGGGAATCCATTGTTGTTTCTGATCTCTTTATCCTCTGCCTGTTCTCCTTTTTCTCTCTTGCGGCATCCTAGGTGCGTGGTTTTTTCTTATGTTTACCGTTTAAACTTTGTTTAGTTTTTCATCTATTATCTTCTGGTTCAACTGATTAAAATTTGCTTTCTTTGTGTTGTGTTTTAGTGCAATTTTGTTCTTTTCTTGGGGTAACGTAGTAAGACATTCTCCATTTGCTAGCTACCTCCTAGAAATTGAGGCTTCTTTTGAATTTCTTTTGATCATTTCAACCCAAAAACGACCCTAGGTCATTGTCTAGTTTTCGTTTCACCATGATTTTTGCCTCTTGCGGATGAAAAAGGGAATTAAGCAACCACCCAAGTTCGGTTTTGGGTTGAAGAGACCATAAGAAATTCATAAGCACAAGCTTTTTTTTGGGGAAAACTAGCAAAAGGAGATTGTGCTACTAGGCTATCCAATGACGGGAACAAAACTGCACAAAAACACAACCATTGTATTAGACGTCGGTTAATGTATACACCGACGTCTATAGTACCTCTTAAATGTCAGCCAGTGTCATTTCCGAAGTCTTTAGTGCCTCGTAGATGTCAGTTAATTCTTTGTCCGACGTCTATATGTTGCCTTTAGACGTCAAGTTAAACTAGAACCGACGTTTATTGACGTCAGTCTCTGGTACTAACTTACGTCATTATAGACATCTGTGGTTAGGATGTTGGACGTCCCATTGACGTCACCAGTTTAGACGTCGATTAATTAATAGACGTTAAAGCTCAAAATAACCGACGTTAAACAACGTTTTTTCACTAGTGTTCATTTTTATCTTTTGAAGTTTACGAGAGTTTTAATTGAAATATGTTAAGATTTTTTAAAAAGTGATAATTGATTTGGGGATTTAGGGTTTTAAAGGGTTTTCTTTTTTTGAAAAAAGATGATATTTTGATGAAAGAATAGTTTTTCATGTATTTGTGGAGATTTGGAGAAATTGATAATTGATTTGAGTATAATGTTTAGAAGGGTTTTTTATCTTTTAAAAGAATATGTATTTTGATGAAAGATACTTTTTCATGATTTTTTGAGTTACATGTACACAAGAGTGTGTGAGTATCTTAGATTAAAAGGAAAACTAATTTTTTTCCTTGTTGACTTTGTTTGTTGCTATCTTGATTACGTGTATATATGATTACTATTGTTAAGTTGTGGATGTTTGTAGATGGTTCTTGAAGTGGCAAAGCCAAAGGCTTATGTCTTTAGGCAAAAACAATTATGAACTATGTTTGAGTGTGCTTGTTTGTGATAGTCCTTAAGTGTCTAATCTAGGGAGTTGATATGTCTAAGTAGAAAACTCTATGAACTATTTTTATGTAAGCTTGTTTGTGGATGGTTTTTGGAGTGCCAAAGTCATTGATGTGTCAGGGTAAAAAATTTTAATTGATATTTGATATTTGGCTTTTGAGTGTAGAAGTCAGAGAGCTAATGTCTATGAATTGAGAATTCTATGATTCAAGGTTTTGTTAGGTTTTAAAAATTATTGATAGACTATTTTCAATTATCTAAATTTTTAAATAACAATTAAGATGTTTTGGGATTTTAAACATTTTTTGAGTTTATTTTAAAAATTAAGTTTTTTATGTTATTTTGTTAGCTTACACTTGATATTGTGATAATGATTCTCATATGTGATAATCATTTTTTTATTGTATAAGGGTTGAGGAAGTTGCATAATGTTAAAAAGAGTGGTATATGTCAAAGAGATATTTGGACAACAAAGCAGGAGAAATGTTTAATTTTATTTTGAGAAGTTTTTCTTATTGAAACTTAATCAAAATATAGAAAAATAATTAGGAAATTATATTTTTGAGAACCATTTTTTATTTTAAAAATGATATTCTAGAAAATTTAAAATATATAAATTATTAGGGCAGTTAATTAAAAAAATGAGTTGGTGGTGGATGAATGAATTTCAAATGGTTTGAGGTAATATTTCAAGTTCCAATACTTAATTATGGACTTGAACGGAAGCACATAAAATTGTGTAGTGTTACTTTTATACAATATCAGTCACTAACTCTTTCCAATTTGGGAAACCTTATTGAATCCGAAAGAAGTGATTCCTATTTTAGGTACGACAAGTTGTCTTTGTGGCAGTCAAACAAAAAGTTGGTCATGGCATGTGAGATGTTCTCTAACGTTATATGCAGTTATTGGGAGAATCTACCACACCAGCATCCGCAATTAAATCGATCGGTGAGCCAACTGATGAAGGAAATAGAAATTAAAAGTAAATTAAAAACAAAAGCTTTGTTTCTGAACGTACATTTATTTTCTTAATTAGGTTTTTGTGGTTAATTGCAGGGACTTAACTAAAACTATAAGTTAAAAATAGGGCTAAAATATAACCAAAACTATCCATATATAGTGGTACCCCACAAGTAGGTTTTACTACAATGAAATATAAAGCTGGGTGCACATGTGACTAATTATGAAGTTTTCCAAAGAAAAACATAACTTATGCAACCAATAACTACACCTAATAATGGCTTATAATGTCGCACACCTTTTTTAAGTCAAGATCAATATAACAATATTGCTAATTGCCCTAAAACTGCAGAGACACAGCTTGCAAATCATGTAAAAAAGTCATAATAAGAAAATATATAAAATGGTAATGGTAGATAAAGACTTCAATTAATTTTTATTTAACACTTATTTAATACCAACAAAATAATATTTTGACTTTAAAATATAAAATAATTAAATAATGATTGAGAACTCACTACCAAAAAATCATTAAATAAACTTTAGATATCAAAATAATTAATCACTGTATTCACTAAGTTAAATACTATCTTGTAAACTAAAAATTATTAATATTTAAAATAATCTCTATACTATCTAAAATTGAGACTTAGATTCTAAATTTGCTTCTAACATTAACAAGATTCTAAATTAAACACTAATTTTTGATAGATATAAAACCATGATAATGTTAGATATCGATTTATAATTCAATTCATAAATTAATTATAATTTTTTATTCATAATAGTGACTATTTTAAATACCAATAAGTATTTAAATTAACCAATATAATGACTAATTATTTTTTATTTCTAAAATTAATTATTATTTAATAATTTTTTTTTGTAGTGGGTGTTTATGGAATTTTTTTTCCTTATAAAATGGACCTCATGAATGGTACAAGACAACATATTTAAAGTTTGGTTTGGTTGTATTTTACTTTTTTTAAGTATTAGAATTGTTAGATTTAATTTTTTTTTGGGGGAAAATAATATTTAAATCTTTTAAACTTAATTTATTTTAATTAGAAACTTTGTATTTTTTTTCTATCTTCATTGAGTCTTAAACTTTATTTTGTCAATAGTAAAGAAATATTAAACTTTAAATATGTTCTATTAATATTTAAATCTTAATGCTTTTACAAATAAACACTTTCGTTTCATTTTCATTTCAATTAATCTTAATGCATCTATAAATACACACACTCATATCAAATTCATATTAAACCATTGTAAAGAAGAAAACATTTATATTAAATTCTTATTGAATGTGGATTCAAAACTGGATTTTTATTCAACGCGTATAATAAATAGGTAAGATAGTAATGTCAACTTGTGATATATAGTGTGTTGGGAATTCAATTATAAGTTCAGGTCTTAAATAAAAATAAACAAATAAAACATTATATAAGGTTTTTCATTAAATAAAAATGAACAAATAAAACATTATATAAAGATAAAAATTCATTGCTTGATGTAATTAGTTCAAATGGTTTACAAATATGTATTTTTTGAGTTATATAAGACATTGAAAGTAATGACAGATTCTTTATTGTTGTGAAAAAATACAGTTGAAATTAATTAATTGGATAATTAAATGGAAATGTGAAAATAAGAAAACATCATTTTTTATTCCTTGAAGTATCAAAGTAAAAGCTTGAGCCCCTCTTATCGGTGATATATAACTAATTATTAATGATTTGTGATTATTTATAGCTAAGGACAGAATTAATCTTTAAATTCTTATTATTATATATATATATATATATATATATATATATATATATATATATATATATATTATTTCATGTATGAATGTAATGTTCTAATTATTATGTTAATCCATTAAATCAAAGAAAAATTCAAAATAAAGATATGAAATTTCTATAAAAATGATAAAATTAAAAAAAATGTATAAACGAGATAATTTATAAAGACTCTTGAAAAAAAAAATTAGTATATTTGCCTAAAATGCTGGTGCATGTGCAACAATAATTATAAGAAATTGTTTGTTGACTCCAGATGGAGAATCACATCGTAGATTCTGCAGCAGCAAGGTGGAGGGGAAGAAATCCTAGTAACCTGTTCTCCCAAAAATCAAGGGGAGAGTGAAAACATATGTATATGAACATCAACACACAAGTTGCTTGTACGAGGTCTAAATCATGTTTTCAATCCCAGTTTTCGTACCACCAAAGCCATGACGACATCCATCCTCCATTAATGTTCATACCATAATCACCTCATTATAATATTATATTCATTTCAATATCAAACTCTATCATCACTTTACTTAGCTGTAATGTAACCACCAAACCAGCTTAGCTTATCAAACCTTTCAAACAAAGATTGAACGCTTATCAGTTCTTCCGCACCATTATTATACAACACATTTACTTAATTTCAATTAAAACTAAAATATTAATCAACCAAATACCTACATGTTATTTTCTCAACTTTATTGTATCTTTCCTTATTTTTTCTACACTAACTTAGTAATTCTTTGGTTAAAACCATTTAGGCGTCCTTATTTTTGAAAACCATTTAGGTCTCCTTATTTTTGAAAGGTATTCCCAATTTGGTCTCCTTCTTTTAAATCTTCTCAATTGAGTCATTATAAGTGCTAATTTCAAACAAATTAGCCCCTGCACAATTTTAACACCTCAAAAGGAGAATTTTAACCACGTCATCTACCCACCTCTGCACAATGTTAACACTGTTAACGATTTTTAATGGCAGAGGCTAAGTTGTTTGAAATTAACACTTATAAGGACTCAATTGGGATGGTTTAAAAAAAGGGAACCAAATTGAGAATACCTTTCAAAAATAAAGACGCCTAAATGGTTTTAACCTAATTCTTTTCAAACGTAATTTTCTTTATATATATATATATATATATATATATATATATATATATATATATATATATATATATATATATATATATATATATATATATATATATATATATTAAAGTTGGTGAATAAAGAGACTGTAATGATGTGGGAATCGGCTGTTGAAGCTAGAACAGATTTTATGAGTATCAAAGAAAGTTGAAATCGATTTCGACATGCATGAAGTCATTTATGATGTTTCGTAGAAATGAGTATGATGTTTCATGGAATTGGTTCCAATCATATACAATGGCTAGTGTTTCTTTTGTTTTATGTGGCATGTATATTTCAACCATTTAATCCAATACCAAAGTTTATTATAATAAAATGTATTGTATTCCTGCATTATTGGTAAACGATTTTACATTTCATTATTTATATTCCAATTTATTTTATTAATTGTGTGATAATGGAATTTTTTTTATAATAAATAGTTAATATTATAATTAATTTTTTATAATTTAATATTTAATTAAAATTATTTTCAACCAATCATATTTTATTAACAGCAATTAGGCAATCTTTATTTTTTATCTATTAAAATTTATTTTAATCTATCACATCAGTTAAATTGTTCACAAATTTGCTTTCAAATTCATTCTCTATCATTTTGAAATCCCTTAAAAAAAACAACACACACCTTACTCTCAAGTTCATCTACTTACTCTTCTTTAAATCTATCTTCACAAGCGAACACAACTTAAATTTATCTCACTCTTTGTTAAAGATCTCACATCGATTAAAGATAGAGTTATTATCTGATCATCTAGTAATAACCATCTCACACTTGAAATTTATAAACATCATTGTGAAGGAATATATTGGAGAATCCACATCAACAAGAGGTAACATAATTTCATAAATAAGTGAATGTAAACCTTTCACTTTGCAAACCATCATCTTGAGATTTATGTTATCCATTATTGGTATTCAATTTCACTTCATAATATTAATTATCAATGTTTTCAAAACTAAATGGTGAGTTAAACCAGAATCAATTGAATGATTTTAATAATTAAAATATATAAAACATTATTAAAAAGATATTATATCATAATTTTATACAACTAAAAACTAAAATAGAACATATATTTATATATTTATAGGTTCTTAACATTTATCAGAAAAAAAAATAGATATGTTAATTTCAGTTATATACATCCATATTTAAAGGCAATAAATAATAAGTTTGTATGTAGAATAAAAAAAATAAAATTTTAAGTTGATTTATATTTCTTTAGAAAACTAAAATAAAATTAATTTTTAAATAACCAATTTGTTTGCTAATTTGAGCAGTTTTTAAGTCACGTTTATTACTTTAATTCCAATTTGAGTGGTTAGATATTAATTTTTGTGTATTACCACCAAATTCGAAATAAGGACCAATTCCTAATCAAATGGGTTAATCAAATAAAGTAGTAATATAAAAAATGTTTAGAGAGTAAGTGGATTCTAACAAATTTATAGTATTTATTTGTTAGGATTCCAAGACGAAAATAATAAATAATCTGAGTTCTTCAATACAATACCAAAGCAATAAATAATTTCAGATACCATTCACTCACTGCCACGTTTTTCATCGAAACGGCCAATCACTTTTCGAAACGTGGTCAATCAGATCCGTATATCACTCTCCTTATTCTTCGTCCCCATTCTCAACTTAACTATGATTTTAACGGATTTGGACCATAAAACGCAAGGGTTTTTAAAAATATAATATACTTATTGTTAATTTAAATTTATAAAATTTTAATTATTATTTAAAATTATATAAATTAAAAATGTATATAAATCAATTGATAAAAAATAACAATATTATAATAAAAATATAAAATGGATATCAATTTATTTCAAATTAATTAAATATTTTATTAATTTTTAATATAAATTAAAAAGGAGAAATGCATGGTTCTAATAAAGAAAAAAAAAGTTTAAAACTCACTTTTTTTTTTCAAAATCTCAATTTACATTAAATATAAATAGAGTAAATATATTTTTCAAAGGTTGATTGGTCCATTGTTGAACCCTACCATGAGGGGGATAAGGTCGTCAACCTGGGACATCTCATAAAATTCGTAATCACATTCAGGTAGTAATTCAGAGATACAATTATATGATATATTTTTAGGTCATAGATATAACAGAAGCTTCTAGTTTTTAGTTTTTCGACATTTGACTGTCAAGGATTCCCTTATAATGAACCATTGATTATATGAGAATTTAATTAAAATAGGGCTAAGAAATGCACGAGAATTTTTCGAAAAATTGTAAATAAATTTTGTTCATTATAAGTAATGAAATGTTTATAAAGAATAATTATTTTAGGTGTTTTCCTTATTTCTATAACAACTATAAGTAATTAAATGAGTGTGTAAAACTCATTAAGTAATTCAACAGAATGAGTTTATCATAATATAAAAATGATAATTAGCTAAAAAATATATGCATTTCAATATTTTAAAATTGAAATAAAGAAAATATTATAAATATAAAAGCTTATAATTGGATTGGATAAATTATATATATATATATATATATATATATATATATATATATGTATGTATATATATATATATATATATATATATATATATATATATTGACTAATTTAAATTAGGAGCTCTATATATATTGACATATTTAAACAAAAAATTTATTGAATTAAATTTTTAAAATATATTAACATGAACTTTATTGTTGTTGTTTCTAGAATTCCATGTAACATCCTAGTTTATAAGTCATTCAATTTCTCACACCAAATTACAACACGGTATTAGTTGTTGCTTCTAAAATTCCATGTAACATCCCTAATTTAATTATTTATATTTATGATAAGTTATTATTAATTATGATTAATTATTATTTGATTTTTTTTCTAAAAACTTGAATTTTCATTTATGTTCCTCATTTTAAAATATATATATGATAAAACATATATAATTTAAATATGATAAAACTATTTATAATTAAATATTTAGCTTTTATCTTTTAGTTATATTTTAAAAATATATATATTTAAAAATTAATTAAATGTTACCATATAGTTTATTTCATAATTTCACAACATAACATTTTAAAAAGTGAAAAATATTAATATTTAGGTGTGTTAAATTTTAAAGTTGATTTAATATTAAGAAAGCACTCTTCTGATGCAACTAAACATATGAATGGTCTCTACTTAGAATTGAAGTAACATAATTTTCATTAAAAATTATATTAAAGTGAAATTAATTTAATTATTCATCTGTTATTCAATTGATTCAAAACATAGAAGAACCAACAAAAACATTGATTGCAGGTACAATTAAATATAGTGAAACATCAAATAGCAAAAGGAAAAGAACAAATCAGTACATTATGTTGCATACAAGCAAACAAATCATTCAAAACAATCTGATGATTGATTCATTCAAAACCACTTAAGCTTAGTTGGAATTTCAAATCTAAAAAGTTCGACAGAAAAATATAGTCATGTTGTCCATGAATTCAAAATTAAGTGCTTCACAATAATTATATTTTTAATTTATACCGTATAATCATCCAATCAACTTTGGATCAGACAATCTAAACTGTTAACTATATCACAAAAAGAATTATGCACTACTCTTAAGATTTTTTGGGCTGTGACTAGTAGCCTAAACGGTTAGCTTATAGATAAATTACATCTAACACTGATCAATTTAAAATAAAGTATGATTATTATTAATTGAGTCGTAATTAGACTGTGACTAATCTAAAACTAATTTCTAAATCTATAAGTTTGAGCTAAATAGATAGATGATCTCATTTAACAAATATTAATAACTTCAGGTGCAAAATATTTTTAAAACTTAGACATAAGAATACCTTTTACAGAGTTAACCTCCAAACATAACATACAAACAATATAAAAACAAACAGGAGTGTAAGAACAGACATTTAAATTTAAACCACTAACAACTCTTGTCGTTGACCTCGATCCTACATTCCAAACATTAATAATAACATACTTAGGTTATACATTGATAGCTCAAAACCATCTATATCATCTCTTAATTTTCTCAAATTGTTTTTTTTTTCATACTTTTTCGTATCTCATTTGACATTTTAGCCATTTATTGAACTAAAAGTACATATAAAATGAAGAAAAAAACCTATTATAACATATTCATTTCTTTGCATTCACTAGTGTAAAAACGCTATTTAACGTCGGTTATTTTGGACTTTTAACGTCTATTAATAAACCGACGTCTAAACCGGTGACGTCAATGGGACGTCCGACATCCTAACCATAGACGTCTATAATGACGTCAGTTAGTACTACAAACCGACGTCAATAAACGTCGGTTCTGGTTTAACTGGACGTCTAAAGGCAACATATAGACGTCGGACACAGAATTAACCGACGTTTACGAGGCACTAAAGACTTCGAACATTACACTGATTGACGTCCAAGAGGTACTATAGACGTTAGTGTGCACATTAACCGACGTCTAATATAGTGGTTGTGTTTTAGTGCAGTTTTGTTCCCGTCTTTGGATAGCCTAGTACCACAGACTCTTTTTGCTAGTTTCCCCAAAAAAACAGCTTGCGTCTTTTGAATTTCTTATGGTCCCTTCAACCCAAAACCGAACCTAGGTGGTTGCTTAGTTCCATTTTTCATCTGCAAGAGGGAAAAATCACGGTGAAACGAAAACTAGGCAACGACCCAGGGTCGTTTTTGGGTTGAAACAATCAAAAGAAATTCAAAAGACGTCGCTATTTCTAGGAGGCAGCTAGCAAATGGAGAATGTGTTACTACGTTATCCCAAAAAAGGAACAAAACTGCACTAAAACACAACACAAAGAAAGCAAATTTTAATCAGTTGAACCAGAAGATAATAATCGATGAAAGACTTAACAAATGGTAAGTATAAAAAGAAAACCACGAACCTGGGATGCAATGTCGCAAGAGAGAACAAGAGAGGAGGAAGACGATAAAGATATCAGAAACAACAATAGAATGCCGCAATAAAAAGAAGACGTGTCGAAAGGGAGAAAAAGAAGAGTGCTGATAAAGGTTGATTTAACGTGTTTGTGTGTGTATATTTTGTGAACAAATCAACTCCTTCGTAGCTTTTACCTTGTTTTATCCTCACGTTTTGTGTGTTTTTTAGTTTTCTTGTGTTTTAGTTAGTATATGCTTGTTTTACCTCTAATCTCTTTGTTTGAGTGTTTGAAATAAATGAATAGGAAACAATTCTAGTGGAGGAAAACAAGCAAGAACTCAAGGGAACGTGTTTTGGGACAACAAGCAAGAACTCAATTTGAAGCAAATACCCATGTTAGACACCTTTGGAATTGCACAAGAACTTGAATTTTAGAATGTTGTCGCTAAGGTGCAACTGGGGTGCAGCTGGGGTACAGCTGGGGTGCAGCTGGGGTACAGCTGAGCGCCCAGCTCTCTGGAAGTCTGCAGCTGGGGTACACTGAGCGCCCAGCTCTCTGGAAGTCTACAGCTGGGGTACAGCTGAGCGGTGACGATGCTGTTTGGGAAAAATGGGTTATTTAAACATGGGTCTTGCGATTTTTTGGGTATTCTTCTCCTCCTACACCAGATTCTTCACCTAGAGAGATTGGAAGAGGCCCTTGGAGGTTGTTTGGGGTGTTGAGAAGCTCTCCCACTCCTCCTTGGGTCTTCAAGCTCCATCAATGGTGATTTGCCCCTTTTGGGGTTGAGGAAGAAGATGGGTCACGAATTGAAGATGGAATTGCGAAGGGAAGGCGCACATGGAGCATGGAGCAGCTGCAAAGGACCTTGGGAAAGGCTTTGCATCTTCTCTTTGGTTCCAATTTCTTCCCTACCTCTTCAATTTTGTAGAACCTTAAATTCTCCACTGTGGAGAGTTTTTCCTATTTGTTGAGATTAGTTGTAAAACATGGAATTCTTATGTATTTTGTGATGTTAATGATATATGTTTTTCCAATTCATGTTAGTATTTGATTTCTATGCTTAATGCTTGTTGTGGCTTGATTACCCATGACATGAATTTTGGTTCTTGATATATTGAGAAATACGATTGAACCTAGAATTGAAATTGAAGACTTATTGGATGGAATTGAGATGTTTGTGAATGCATGAGAATGAAATGGATGAATTCTAGTCTTGACAAATTGTAAATAAACTATGTTAAATTCCTTGCACACCAATTGTTTGATAAAATACCAAAAAGAGTTTCTTGTGTTGTTTTGTGCACTTTGATGTCTAATTGAGTTATAAAAGGAAGAATTGTCATGTGTTGCACAAGTCCCTTGCTACGCTGCGACCGGTGCACTTGCCGTTGGTTTTGCAGCCAACAAGTGCCGCGAGAGAAGAAGGAGAAAAGGAAGAGGAAGATATCAGAAACTGAATGCTGCGAAGAGTTTGCGGTTTATTTAAAATGAAATTGGGCGTCGGTTTCTCCATATAGTCGGCGTCTATATGACTATAGACGTCAATTCTGTTACTAATTCGATGTTCAAGTTAAACTTTTCAACTGACCTTTTGAATCCCACTAGACGTCGGTAACAATGGGAATCGACGTCTAGGAAGCTGAAACGATTGACATTTGATTTCCTGTCAGGGATGTTGACGACAGTTGTGATGGGGCGCCGACGTCTATAATGATGCACATCATTACTTACAGGCACATAGACGTCGGTGCCCCTTCTAACCAACGTCTATGGCCCTCGAGTTTGGTGAATCTAATTAATTACAGGCATGTCGACGTCGCTTGCACATATCCCCAATGTCTAAATTGAAGATTTTTTATCTTCCCGCCTTCCATTCAGGCTGTAGACGTCGCCTGTTGACTACGCGACGTCTAAGCGCCTGAGAATTAGGTGAAAGCATTAATTGCCGCCCTATAAACGTTGCCCCTCCGTGAACACCGACGTCACGGGACTGTCTTCTGACCTACCTCAGGTTATTAGATGTCTGGTTGCAGCTGTGTGGACGTTTACAATATCATGGACGTCGCATTGTCGGAAACCGACGTCTAGGTTACCAAGCTATTTACGATAATGCCACCGTCCACTCATATACGTCGAATTATCAACAAACCGACATCTATTGGGTGACGTTAAACAACGTTTTTGCACTAGTAATTATCTGCACCATCACAATCTTTTTCCTTTCTTTCCACTATTTCATAACCCTGTTTTTCACCTAAGCTCTTTGGTTTTGAGTGAAGATTATTCTTCATTCTAACCTAAAAATAAACCCCTCCAACCACCAAAATTCACGCCAAAACTCACTTCTGGCTTATTTTCTACTTTCTGCATACATCCCATAAACAAATATTAAACACGTTATACTAAAGAAGAATAAGAAAATTAGAGGCCCTATAATTGTGAGTAACCCTCCAAAAATCATTTGCCATAACTTAAGCATATATGCTTCTCAGAAGATTTTCTTATAAACCCAAACTCTTCTCCATATGGGCAGAAGTTAAATTTGCATTATAAGGCACTATGCTCTTTACATAAAAATCAAACCTTTAAAAGCCAGTGTTTGTTCTTTGAAATTTACAATTTCAAATTTAAAATAAAATAAAAGAAGGTAAAAACTGCATATGAAACACAATTCCAAAAAAAAAAGATGAAATCTGTTACCAATTAGCTTAAGAAAAAAAAAATGCAGATCTTACTGATTATGGCTTCCAAGGAGTAAAAAGAAAAGACAGTTTGCAAAAGAAATCCCTAGCTCCGGTTTCGCAAGAAATCCCCAACACCTATTTTGCAAACAAAGGAGATGAGAAGAATGAATTTTAAAACCTGAATATTGGGAATATTTAAAAATATATAAATCTTTAAAAAGAAATCAAAATAAAATATAATGTAAATTAAATGTAAATTATTTTAAATAAGAATAATTTAATCTAATCAAATATAAATTAAATTATAATTATAATTAAATTAAATTAAATAAAAAATAAATTAAATTTTAATTTCAATTTTTTAGTAATAATAGTTATCTCAAATACGAGTAGTAGAATACTTATATTAATTTATACGTGGATATTAAATTATCTATTAGTATTATCCGTGAAAATTCATTTAAAATATAAACTTATTATTTATAGTAAAATTTATTCTTAAATATACCCTTATACATAAGTATTTTTATCATTTTTAGACAGTTTATTCGTTATCTGTCGTGATAAATATTTGTGAAAAATATCTATAAAGTTCTTTAACCCTAGTAGATACTTAGCCATTAGAAAACATTTTTATATTTTATTTTTTTAAAATTTGAATAACATTATTTAAAACATAAATTTAGATAAAAATAAAAATTTTGAAATATAATTCAAATTATTCACTAGAATATTAATACAAATAAAACTAGCATTTTTTTTAAAAGAATAAGTGGCATCAAAATATATAAATTTTAAAAAATTAATCTAAGTTAAATTTCATAAGTCTAAATAATAAAATAAAATATATAAAATTAGTTTTTAAATATTTTTTTTAATAATTAATACTTCTTTTACTAATAATCATTTAAAAAAATATTCAAATAAAATCAACCGTTATTTGAATTCTCATACTATAACTAATTTTCTTATGTTTTGTTCAGGTGTTTAGTTTGGTGTCAAAAACCAAAGACTTTAGGTGAAACGTGAAATTCAAAAGTTGTATAGGTTAGCTTCTATCTCTGTTTTAGTATCGACTTAATCGGAGATGAAAAATAGTTTTTTCTTTATTTTTCCTTTTTTTTTTCTTTAGTTATTTTGTAAGAAAATTGTATAAATTAAAATTAGAAATTTCTGAGCGAACCAATTTTCCTTCTGTCACTTGCAGTGGTTGAGTTGGCCCCACACTCTGAAACCTGAGCACACTGAAACCATCTTCTTGAGTCCTTAAAAAACCACTTTTCTCTTTCCCTATAAAGCTCCTAAATTGCATCACTTTCTTCTTCTAGCTCCTCTTCCAGTTTTCCTTTTCCATACCATTATTTTCAAGTAAGTTACCCATTTCGTTATTCTTCTTTCGTCTCAACTCAACATATTTATTACTAATCTTCTTTTCTTTCCTCATTTATATCGCGTTTTTTCATTTCTTACCCAATCCTTCAATCATTCCTTTCTAATTATAATTAAGCTCGTTTTAATCATTACTATCATTCAACTTTTCTGATTCTTTTCTTCCGTTGACCTGCAGTTGAAGAACGCCTTGTGGAAGAACAATTTCAGAAAAATAGCCCTAGTGAGTTTTGACTTTGTTTGAAAAACATGGGTAGAGGAAAGATCGTGATTCGAAGGATTGACAATTCCACCAGCCGGCAAGTGACGTTTTCAAAGAGAAGAAGTGGGTTGGTGAAGAAAGCTAGAGAACTGTCTATTCTCTGTGATGCAGAAGTTGGATTGATTGTGTTCTCCAGCACTGGCAAGCTTTATGACTATGCCAGTTCAAGGTAGCATCGATTTCTTCTCTCTGTCTCTCTCTCTCTCTCTTTTTTACCATTTCTTTCACTTTACTCACTGACCGATGATTATGTATTATTTTGGGGGATAAGCTTTTCTTATGCATATGATGACGCCAATCTATTAAATCACTGTTCTTCTCTTTGCATTCTACTGATATAAAATACTCAGGAATTTCAATGTCTGAAAGAAAGAACCATTATCTTATAGAAAAGAAAATGCAGAAGCCTTTTCCTTTGAGTTTTCTTCAACATCAATTAACTTATGAATCATTGTTATATTCTATAGATTATTCCATCATTTCATCAATCTGATTCTGAATCCAAGTAACAGTTTTGCTGTTTTTTCAAGTTTCTAGTACATGGTTAATGCTTGGAGGAAGTCTAATTGCTTGTCAGATTTATGGTTCGTTACTTATCTGTGGTCAACATTATTTTTCTCAGAGATTTTTTGAGAGTGTTTGGTATCATCTATAAGCTCAAAGAAAAATCCAAGTTTAAAATAAATTAACCAGTTGGGGTGGCTAATCTATGCTGAGTTTTGTACGTATAAAAACCCCATACTCTGCATCTCTATTATTTGTTGCGTTCTTTTTCTATGTTTATTGTTGGATTTTTTGGTTTACAATCTTAGGATTATAAAAGGGGATAATTTTGTATTTCGTAAGCATTTTTGTGTGCATTTCCTGCATATATAATTCCAACATTTAATCATCATAGAAAAAAAATACTTAGTGCCTCCTAAACTTTCTACCTGTTGAGTTTAAGAAACCTTATTATCACCATGCTCATATTTTACATTTCAATCGTTCTAGTTATATTGCTGACTTTTCCTATATTAAATTTCAGCTGGATCTTTTGTATTTCCTTTGTTCTTAATTTCAACAGTTTAATTTGACGCTTCTGAAAGATTTTTTTGCCCTTCCTTTCGGTTTTCTTTCTGACTGACAAAACAAATGTAATTTAATAACATACAAAATATGTTGTTTGGGTTGCTTTCGTTAAAATAACTTCAAGCTGGTAGTAATTAAATTACTAATATAAATATTACGAAACAATACCAACAATGTACTGTATACTATCATTTGATGAACTAATAGAGTAATATCAATATTAAAGCAATAAAATTATGTATTATTTTGCAATATACTCTATACATACAATATCAATTCTTGTGTAAGTTAAAACAGTACTGATAGAAGTAGTGTTTTTAAGGATTTGCAGATAGATGATCGTGATCATGTTCCCATCTGATTAATATATTTTCTGCAGCTTGAAATCTGTTATTGATCGCTATAACAAGGTCAAAGAGGACCATCATCAGTTAATGAACCCTGCTTCAGAAATCAAGGTAACAACATAGTATTCGATTTCTTGAATTTATATCAATATGTATTGAAAGATTTTAAAACTATACCTACTTGAATTTAGTATTATCCAACTCTTATTATTGTGGTGTATATAAACTCATTTTCTCATATAAGGTATCACTGGAAAAGAGGTTTTAAGGATCATCTAAAAATTCTCCTTAATGAAGATTTTTAAACCGTTGTTCATTTAATTGTTATTGAAACATGTAACTTCGGCAATCATATATATATATATATATATGATGATAGTTCAGTTCTCAGTTTTTATCTGTATATATTGTCATCTTTTTTAAATCAAGTTCAACTGCAGAAATATACTATAACAAATATACTATAACAGTTCTTTCCATGCCTATCATTTTGAAGATGCGAATATGATGATAGTTTATATCATATTTGTTATTGTTTATAGTTTTTTTAATATAAAATATTTACCTCAATTTAATTCACCTATATAATCAAAATTATTTCACAATCTATAATTTATAATATACAGGTTCAATATTATTTATAATAAACTTATAAAATCTTTTTAAGAGGGTTTTTTCACTAGTGTTATAACGAAAAGCATGGTAACTAAAAAAAATTAATTAGGAATTTCAAAGCCCCGATATTTAAAATATAAAAACCTATAATGAAAAGTTAAAATTAATCAATTAAAATTCTAAAATCTAATATAATAGGTTAAGTGTCTAATGTGTTGTAAAAGTTAGTAAAATATGTTGTCTATGTTGATTTGATAGAGAGTTACAGTACATTGAGAGTAAAACAATTGTATATCCATTCAATTATGAAAGAAAGACATTATAACTTTAAATTATTTCATAAGTTAGAATGAAATTATTTATTATGGAATTAATGAAACATAATTACTTGATCCTGACCTTTCTTAATGTTAACTCACACAATGGTCATGATCGATTGAATTACATAGTGGTTGCACTTATGGTGTCTTATTTCTTTATTACATTACATTTCAATACAAAACATAATTAATACATTTAAATTTTAATCAAATAAATGTGTATTCAATGGATTTAAATATCTTCTTACATTAACCTCTATAGTGTTATATACAATGTAAAAACTAATGACAAAATAATTTGTTAGGATACAACTACATAACAAAATGGCAAGACGAAGAAGAAGAAATCATGAAATAGACGAAGAAGATGAAACTGCAGTTCTTTTGCTAAGAAGAAGAAATGATAGTCATTATGCAACTTTTGCAAATATTAGCCCTATATAAAAAAAAAAATTTAGACCTCGGTTATTATTAAAACTTACAAACTTGGAATTTTGATGCACTTTTAAGTCTCGATTATTCAAAACCCGAAGCCGAAAGGTCTTTATGTTCCAATTTTCTCAACAATAAGTGCTTATACCTTTTCTCTTAGATAAAGTTATTAAAAAACAGAGGAAAGTTTGAAATTTAGCAAATCTCTAGGTCTCAATTTTTAAGAAACAAAAACAAGGTTGATAGGCTTTGATTTTTCAAAAATTGGGACCTATAAATTCACAAAATTTTTAAAATTGCCACCATGTTTTGATATACTTTGTTTACTCTAAAATTAAAGCTTATAAGGCGATTTTAAAAGCCAAAACTGCATTAATGAATAATGCGTTAACACTACAAAACAATATGTGAACAATTTGGAATAGTGTGTTAATAATGTGTGAATAATGCAAAACAATACACAAACAATAAATAAAATGAAGCAAATGGGAACTCAATTATATTACTACTGGAACATTTATTTTGAATATCAAATGATAAGATTCCAAATAGAACATACACTAATACATAGATATTGGAATTAATTAAGAATGAAAAGTTGGAGATTGAAAATAAAATATAGAAAACTTGGATAAAAAGAAGACGTCATTTTGATAAGTGTAAGGATGACCACAAGAATTAGGAAATTCTTGATAATATCACAAGATGTTGGAAAAACCCTAACATAGATAACCTCAAGCAACAATACTTTGATCCATTATGAATTCCAAAAAGTTTATAGATACAAATTAAGTGATAGGGGCTTGCTTCATTTGTAAAGTAAATAAAAGAAAATTACAATCCCTACATTATAAGAAAAGATAATTTTTCCTAGTGGTTTTGTTGACACATTCTAAGTACTCATGGGTTTAAATCTTAGACTACAACTATAATGCTAATAACTTTATTTTAATACTTTAATCATGTAATACATGTCATCAACTTGGTCTCTTTAACATATTTTTATTTTAATATTCTAATTATGTAATACTTGTCATTAGTTTAGTCTATTCAAGGTGTGAGATCTTTAATTGGGACTCCATAAGATGAACCACCATGTGTTGCAATATCTCTAGGGACTTTCTAAGCCTTCCTCTCCTCATGGATTCACCTAAGTCTTGAATTGGGTCCTAGTCTTGGTCTTGATGGTCCCTATCATGTCTTGGGCTTCATACATTAAACTTCCACACCAATAACACACACAACTAGGGTTCTTTGGTTTTCTGAGTTGCATAGCTCTTATATTCTAATAATACCAAGGAGTAAAAGTTTCAACCAAAGATTCTACAACATAACTAAAATAGATTCTCAATGAAGTTACATATAAATAGCAAAAATAATAAAAAAGGCATACCATCTCTAACAATATATGTAACTTGTGTTTTCTCCTTTTTCCTTTATTATATATAACTTGTAGAGACTTTTAATAATCGCTACAAGACAATAAATTGGGATAACATTTTGTGTTTAAGTAGTGCTTTATTAAAAAAGTTCTCTCACCAATGAGACAATATTTATTGATTAGTTAATATTGCATTCATGATTTGAACAAGTCTTTGTCAATTTGGTATAAGATTTTTATCTTATACATGATAAAAATATTAGCCTTTGTCTTACATTCTCAAAACTTTATTGCAATGGAAGAAAGAAGCTTTGGTTTTAATAATAGAGATATCAAAATGCATATACATGATAAAAAAAAATACTATCAATTAATAACTACAATGAATATGAAATATAAAATGTTACACCAATATGAAGATTAGATGTATTACCAAAATATTATTGTCAGATCATGTTCTGATAACTTTAGGATCATAATAATTTGTTCAATTATTTCAACACTCATTTCAAAACTTTTCAATAATTAGGTTTAAGATTTCCATGAATTTATTAATCACACTAACAAGATGTGTTGAAATTTAGTATGTTACTTACCATCCCATATATGGTGCTCCCTACTAAATATGAATGTGAAATAGTCTTTATCTTCCTCGTACGTATTCCTCAAAATTATAAGCTTGAGTAATTCAGAGCTTTGTGTGATGACTTGAAGGTGTACTTATAGATTTAAATTATTGCATAAATCTCTTCACAACCTTCTTCAAATCTCTTTGCTGAGACAGATTCAATAATTCAACCATCTAACCCCTTTATATATACATCCCAAGTATATGTCTCGTGAGACCAAAATCTTTCATCTCATAAAGATATTGTTTATATATTAATTTCTTCTATTTTAAAGATGTAGACAAAATTATCACAATTGCTACTTTGGAACCTTGTGTTAATAAAAAATATCATCAAATCTCTTGTACCTTTAACATGAACTTTGTTTATTTAAGAGACACACCTTCTTTGACCTTCAACAAACCTTTCAAGTTGTTGCGTGTAGATGGTGTCCTCAGAGTTCACTTGAAGAAAAGTTAATTTAACATCCAATTGTTCTAACATTAGATTATACTAGTTAACAATTGACATCAAGATTTTTCTTGAACAATGTTTTACCATAGGTGAGAAATTTTTGTTATAGTTTATTCCCTTAACATATGTAAAATTGTCACCAATCTTACCATGAAATATTTCTTTCTCTTTCTTCCTTTTTCTTCAATCTTACCTCAAAGCAAGTTTTGCTTGCCTAGATCCACCAAACTTTTCTAACTTATGTGTTCCAACCTCAAATGCTATAACTTCGTCTAATCTTGCATTGTCCGACTAGCCACAAATTCATGCAAATCATTCCTTTTCACTCCCTTTAACAACTGCAAGCACTTTCTTTAAGCTCTTTATAATATCTCATTCAATCTTGGTTGTCAATTCTAGACAAAAGATTTCTTTCAAACTCTTGAACATCTAATAGTGTTGTTAAACATCACCAATCTAACTGACATCTTATAGACTTTATCCAAAGAAAAACTACATTTCCTTCATTCAATTCTGAGTTATCATAGAACTCATTTATTGAACAAATGTCTAGTGCAACTTGAGCCCATGATTCAATTTCTCTATGTCCAACAAATTCACAACTATTAGATGCTACCGAAATCAACAAATTCTCTCTGAAAATGAGAATTCCTGCCCCCATTTTATTCCTTCTCTTTATGAGCAATCTTTCTGAAAATTATCTCTTTTATGGCAGTTGTAACACTTTGGCATCTTTTGTACTGTATCTTCTAATAATTTCTTTTACATCTTTCATTCTTCTCCCTCCTTTTCTTGTTCCTATATGTGGAGATACTCAAATTCATCCAATTATACTCTTTCTTGGACTCTTTAAGCTTCTTAGTCTAAATTGAGGTTTTGAACCTCCTATAAAATAATA
This sequence comes from Vigna mungo, assembly GCA_036885675.1. Classification (NCBI taxonomy): domain Eukaryota; kingdom Viridiplantae; phylum Streptophyta; class Magnoliopsida; order Fabales; family Fabaceae; genus Vigna; species Vigna mungo. Next base: position 55,018,815 of record CP144700.1, read on the forward strand.
ATTTTTTCTTTCTCAAATAACAAAGCATATTGAAAATGCTTTATAAATGCCTTGAGCAAGATATTAAAAAATAGTAAAATCATATCTTCATCCCTAACTTTCACCTTAATATGTTTTAATCATCTAAAATCGTGTTAAAATTTACTAACTATTGCACTATCATTCTTGATTTTGTCATCTTGACTTTCTTCCTCTTGTTCTTTATATACTATATCAATTATTGTTTTCATGCAACAATCACAAAATAATACAATAACAAAAATGGAGGAAAGAAATTATATTATAGTAGAAGGCTTTATGCATAAAGAACACCTATCAAAATAATACACTACAAAAAGTACAACATTTCTTTATATATAGAACAAAGATATCATGCAATCATTAAAAGACTATTATAACAAACATCATCTATTACATTACTAAGTAAAAAATCTAACTAATCTTAACACCACTAAAAACATTCTAATAGACATTTGCTTATATTTTTCATATAATAGTCATGATTTAGAATTAATACATCATCACTAGCAAATAAGATAGTCTTTCTTCCACAATAGGTTTCTTTTTTGTACTTTTTCTCAATCTTTTTTTGTGAACACTTGTTAAAATATAAATAGAAGCAACTATTTTTGTCCAAGACTTTAGGCATTTGTGTAACCTTCAGTATGCATCTCACATGTCCACATCATGTACTTGGTGCTCCAATCTTACACTCACAATGTTTCAAATCACATACTTCTGATTTTTGCTTCCATATATATATATATATACCCATATTTTTATGTTAAATCAATAACAAAAAGTAATAAAATATGAAGGAATTATATCTCAACTTTCTTTTTCCTCCTATACTTTCATGTTGGAAAATATTCCTTATGCCTCTTTCTCATCCCACACAAATTCATCAGGAATATTGACAATAGATAATTCCTTATAAAAATAATATAATCAAAAAAATTAAAGTATCTAAAATAGATTTTGCCACAATGTTATTTTCGAAATATCTTTTTAATTTGACAATATAATTAACCTGTTATTCTAAAAGGTAATCTATTTTTACACATGATTGTATCTAACTATTTTCATCCTCTAAAAAGTAATACTTCCCCCAAAAGAAATTGTCGGATATTTAGATTCCCTCGATATATTGTTTAAATATAAAAATTGCAACTTTACACCAAAATACATGTCGAAGACACTTGAAATTTTTGTTTTCCTGTAATTGTTACCTCTTCCTTTTTCGTCCAAATAGAATTAGTTTTAGTCATTCCTTGATTAGACAATGTGTATCTTTTCCTTGCTAGAAACTGCTGCATGTATCTGCTTCCTCGAAAAATCCCTTGATATCTCCCATGTAGTTGTGTTATTGTGATCATATATGTGTTGTTGAACCGAGTTATTGGTGTCGTTACAAGTCAAACTTTATTTACATTGATCAGAGAGTTTTCTTTCATCTTATATATCATACTTGCATTAATGAATAACATAAAAACCCAATCTCAGATACATGATGAAACAAAAATGAGAAAAAGAGGACCTTTCTTTGCACTGAAAATTGATTACGGTTGATATCTTAACATGGTATCCCTATAATCTTTTATTCGTAAAGTTTTAACGATTAGATAATAGTATAAGCCTAAATGACTATATATTAAAGTGATGTGTAACCATTTCCCTCAATTTATGACTACACAAATCAGGCAGGCACATAAAGCAATGTAGTTATAATTTACAACTTGATGCTGTTTTTCTTTCACTCAACAAGATGAGAAAAAAAAAATGTGAATATAACTACTCAAACTTTGACGTGTACAAATTTGTCGTCATTTTATATGCATATATCTGATATCTATATTGCTATTGACTAGTTTTGGCAGAGAGAAGTAGCAAGTTTGAGGCAACAAGTGCAGTACATGCAAGAATGTTACAGGTAAAAAGTTAAGCAAAAACTAGCATTTGTGTAATTGTTGTAGTAGTCAGAAATATATGGAAACTAGTGAGTTATTAGGTAAATTCATTTGGAAAAATTAAAGCAATTACTTAAGAGGGTATAAAAGTTTAAGGTGACTATAAAAGGAAATTAGATACTTATAAGAATGGCAAAAAAATTCATAACCTCATTATATAACATTTAAGAATTTCCAGAAAAAAAAAAAACTGTAGTAGACATCTATATAATCTATCTGATAGAATATGGACAAGAGTCTGTCCACCATGATTAACCCTTGCATGTAATTGCATAGTTACAATACAAACACATAAGAACAAAATAATAATATATCTTAAAATGCAGAAAAAAATAATTATCGCTTATCTTTATATATTCAAAACAAGCAAACCACCAAACATGCTGACTATTATTACAGAAAGATAGAATTAACAACCCAAGCCAAAACCAACATTTATGTATCCTAGAAAACAATGTACAAGCAAAAATTTGATTCATCTATGATACCAAATTGGTTTACCGTTCTATCTTTGTTTGACTCATCCTCACCATTATCACATAGTTGATCTCCTTTCTTTTTATATTGTGAAAAAGAATCCTCGTAAGTGTAGTGTCAGAGGTGCTTTAGAATTATCCAATAATGGTCATCATATGCAACATTTGGATAATTTTCTCACCAACATAAAGTATGTTTACAATTCCTCTGAAAGTGTTTAAATGCTGTCATGAATTCAAGTTTTAACCATGACTCAAATGCATTGGTATAACATGATAAAATCTCAAAAGGATTTCAATCAATATATTAATTAACAACAACTTTGTGATTCAGAAGTTGTCCGATGTTTTTTATAGCCTTGTTTCCACACTTGTCGTATTAGTTATTGGCACATATAAAGTATAAATCAGCTTTTATCATCAACTTGAAATAGGAGAATTTGTCTGTAATTAGTTTGAATGTACATCAAACATGGATGACAACTCCCTTCATCTTGAATTATATAGGCTAAAACTTTCTTAAATGTGTGAAATCATACTATTATTCAGAATTGGCAAAAATCATACTTGAAATAGTATGTTAACTAATTACACAGACTGAAACTAAGGAGATATAAGAATGATTTAGTGATAAAATTGGAAGAGAAGGTGGAAGAGATTGTGGGTTTAACTCCCTCACTAAATTTGGAGATATAAGGTTAGTTTGGTGGGTTTGAAAGGGATGGTAAAAGAAGTTATGGGACATGAATTTTGGTGGGTTTAAAAGGGATAGTGGAAGAGGTTATGGAACATGAATAGGACTACAGGGATGAACATGTGTCTTCTACTTTTATGTTTTTTAGATGATGTTATACTGTCTTTGGCGTTTGTAATTTCAAAGATTTCTTTTTGTTTGTAAAAGGATTGAACCCCTTTATGAGTTTCTTATATTTAATCAATTCTTTGTTGTTAATAAAAAAAAATTATTTTTAAATACAAAATAATATCATGAAAAGACAAACATAAGCATAAAGAACACAAAAATAACCCATTTTTTTATGTGAAAACTCTTTTTAGATGAGGAAGAGAAATGATGAGATTGATCTAAGAAAACATCTCTATTATGAAAGAAAGATTATATTGCCTCTATAAATCACTAAAAGAGTGGCATTCCTCCTATATTATTCTCCTTTTCTATGTTGGATTTCTCAAGTCAACACACTGGAAAGATTCAGTATCTAACTTGAGATATTTAGATCAATAAGTACTAAAGAGACGTACATCTGATTAGTCTTAAGCTTTAAGATAACAAGTTTATATATATTGTTCATTTTACTTATTTTTACTCAATAAAAAATTATTAACTTCATACTTGAATTCTTTGTCATCTCTCTTTATATACGAGTCTCCCTCCCTATATGATATTTTCCATAAATGACACATTATTAGTCAATTGTTGGGTTCGGAACAACATTCTACAAAAGAATTTCTAGAATAGGAATGATGAAAAAAGTGAAAATGAAAATGTTTCACCTCACCATTCACAAGTCTTTTTTGTTTATAGATGTAGAGATACGTCTCTTCCTTCATAAAAGAATACACTTAATAGGAAAAAATAAATAAATCTTTAATATTTCTTATCTAAATGCATTAACGAGTATATGAAATTGAAGAATTTTATCTTTTTTGTATACACAAACAATTAATTACCACCTTTTTTTTATAGTACTTCGTCAATTAAGAAGCAATTCCAACACTATGGTCTCTCGCCTTACCTTAGAGATGTAAGAAGCTGGTTTCTCGACCTCAATGACCTTCTGATAACACAGTAGCAACTCTAACTATAGTACAAAACTGACATACAAACTATAATATTATTTGTTCTAACAACTTTGGTGTAATATTTTGATTCTTATAAAACATCAGCAATAAGCACACTTAAAGGAAGAACAAGGTTTTAAAAAATATAGAAAAAATGGTATGCCATACTTCATTATCGGAAAATGCAGGCAAATGATGGGCGAACAACTTTCTGGTTTGGATATTAAGGAGTTGGGGAATCTGGAAAATCGACTGGAGAGAAGTTTGAAGGGTGTTCGCATGAAAAAGGTATCATCGTTCAAAGTCAAAGCAAACCAAAACAAGGTCATCCATTTCACGGTACATGCTTCAGTCTTACATTATCACTTACTTTTATTATCTGTGCAGGATCAAATTCTGATTGATGAGGTCAAAGAACTACACCAAAAGGTTTCATGAATCAGGTTTTGTTCCTTAAAATGATTCCTAGTATTCCAACAAATTTCTGACTGCTAATTTAATCGATGCTATTGTAGGGAAGCCAAGCCAATCAAGAAAATGCCGAACTTCATAGAAAGATAAATCTCATGCTCAAGGACAACGAAGAACTACAAAAGGTATGTATATACAGAAACTCGTTCTCTATATTTAGACATCATTCATAGTTTCATATACATATATGTTTTATTTTAAGCTTAATAATTTGAATTTCAGGTTATTGAAGCAAAAGGTAGAAAGGAAGGTGCTGCAACATCCAATCCTTCTTGCACTATCAGTTATGGATATGATATATTTGCTCCTATCAGTCTCAAGCTAAGCCAGCCACATCCTCATCACAGTGAACCACAAGCCAAAGCAATGAAACTGGGGTATTCCTCAAACTCATGCTCCTTGCTCTATAAATATGTTTAGATTTTTCAGACTTGATTTTTTATTATGTTTTTCTCTGAATTTTTAAAAGTGAACACCAATTTGAATTGTAGTTCCAGATTCATGGAAGTCTATTCATAATTTAGCATCTTTATAGATAAAAACATGTTTAATCTATTCATAATTTCCTTTTAAACTAATTATCTAAAGTTTGTACCAGATTAAGCGCCACGTAGAAAGAAGTGTTGGTGATGATTTCTGAAAAGCTGCAAAGACTTGGTCCCAGTGATTGTACAATGCCTAAATGTACATGAAAATAGATTATGTATCAGAAGCTCTACATGCACTTGTTATAAGAATCTGACACATAATGGTTACTCTGTAACATCAATACAATAAAGATTATATTGTGATTTGTATTTGGTGGTTTTATATAATATTGTCTGTGTATTTGTCACGATCTATAATATGCAAATCTGAGGATAACCCTTGAGGCCTATCTTTCCCGACCATAAAATGTTAAAAACCTTTAAAAGAAAAGCAAGCAGAAACATGCTATATATTAATTCTTGTGTTTATTCTCTTTAATTGAAATAGATCCTAAATTTCATTTTCTGTTCTTTTAAAATAGATTATATATAATATAAAACTACATTGTAGTTAATATAAACCTACGATGACTTTAATTATTTTTTATTAAAATTGGGTCTGATAACAAGGGATTGTTTGTTGCCTACATTAGTTGCGGTGACAACAACGATGTCTTACTAGTTGTAGGTAATGACGCAGAAGACATTAGAAAGTATAAACATCGTTTGTGTTTAAGAGATTATAGATACACTTTAGAGGCTTTTAGAATACACAAAGAGAGTTTCAAATGTGTGTATTTTTTTTTCTCTTAGGTGATGTTTATATATATATATATATATATATATATATATATATATATATATATATATATATATATATATATATATATATATATATATATATATATATATATATTTGGAGTCATTAGTACAAAATAGGTATATTTGATCACTTGTGCAACTGATCTAATATATACTTATATTAAATTGATTCTAGATCCATCGATCTAATATCCTTAATTGAGAAAAGAAACATTTTTGAAAACAATATGTAAAGGTGTAAAGGAGAAAACAAAGAATCACCGAAAGACCATCAACAGATCATCATGGACACCATCATAGACCAACACCAGCGAATCACCACTAGCGAACTACCATGAAGAACAATGCCCCAACCACAAAACGTATACTTGGTTGAATAGGAGACTTCACAACACACTATGACACATTCGGTTAAGTAGAGACATCATGATTATGTTTCATTTGCAAAAGAGATGAGGAAAACATCAAGTACCGAAAAAATACAACTACGAAGAGAGTTTTCTCCACAAAAAAACCCTAAACATAAGAAAATGAAAGAAACACTAACTTGTTGTATCGATTACTAAAGAGTGGCTTGAAAAAAAAGAAGAAACTTACTAACACATGGTGTGACAATGATAGAACAGAACAATGATGGTTATAAGTGACATAGAGGAGACGTTGTTTTTCGCAAGAAAAAAAAGAAAAAACAATAAAAAAGAAGACAGTCTGATAAGTAAAAATTTTACACTTTATAATAAAAATATATATATTATATCGATTATTTTTTAACCAATTTAATATATATATATATATATATATATATAATTATTTTTTATAACCAATCTAATATATATTATATCAATTTTTTAATATTTATAATATTATCACTACATTTTGTTTGAATTAAATCAATTTTATTACAACTTATTTATATAATATTATTATCTTTCCGAGTACTCTAACTATTATGCTTATATTTATTTGGTGATAAAAATTTACAATGTCATTATATCGATCATAAAAAATTATTATATGACAAAACAAAAACTAATTAATAAAAAAATAATTTAATTAAAAATAAAAATTTGAAGTACTTAAAGTAGAAAAAAAAAATATAAAATTTAAATAAAATAATCAACTTTAAGAATTTAAAAATTAAATAAACTTATAATATATCTGCATTTAAGAAAACTTGATTTACGGTGTGTCTTCCTTCCAAAGGAAAAAATTTATGTTTTCTTTTATTAAAAGGAAGCCCCAATATTTTAACAAATAGAATATATCGTTATAATACAATAAAAATATTATAATAAAAAAGAAAGTCGCTAAATTCATTTATATTAGAAAAATATTGAAAATGATTTTCTTTAGAAGATTAAGGTTTTTGGATATTAACATCAACATTTGTCTTAAAAAATATAACTTTACTATGAAATTAATAATATTTTTTAACAAATTTGCATTCTCAAGGAAAGAAATGAAAAAAAAAAAACAAAAACAAAAATCAAAGTTGAAAATTTTAATGTTGACTTAACAGCACAGCACCTGACATTTGCTGTCACTGTATTCTGTTACATCGCATTAATTATTTCGGAAAACATTATGGAAAAGACACTTTATTCATGAAACAGATTTATTAGTTTATTGGATTCAAATTAGAACAAAAGATTCCTCAACAAACACTTGGGATACAAACAATAACTAAACAACTCTTTTATTGTTTTGTTCAGGTACTTTCACAAGGTGTTTAATTGAATGAGATGATTTAGCTTGTTACATGAGTGAAAAGTACTCTTTACTTACGTTAATAATTATTATTTTATATTATTTTAATAATTAAGGGTAGTTTGATGATTTTTATTTTTTATTAATTAAACAAATTTTTAAAATTTGTCACATCAATAAAATTTTATACTAATTTTTATAAATTTTATTTTTAAATTTACTTTTAATTACTTTTAAATTCATTCAAATAAACAACAAAACATTTATCATCAAATCTATTCAATCACTCTTCTTCAAATAATCTCTCACAAATGATCTCATGTCAACAAAACCTTTAAGGAGAGAATGAATTTTGTTTAGTGAAAAGGAACCAAAGAATTTAAAGAATTGTGTGTTTTCTTTAAGAAATTTAAAAATAATTGAGAATAATTTAAAAATAAAGTTTACAAAAGTTTAAATAAAGTTTGATTGATATGATAAATAAAAAAAATGTTTTAATTAATAGAAAATAAAAATTATTAAATTATTTTCAATATAATTGTAGTGTAAAATAATATTATGTTTTTGATAAAAGTATTTCGAAATAATAGAATTAAATAAATAAAAAATTAATATAATATATTTGTTTTCCTACATATTATTAATATATTATTATTATTATATAATAATAACACAACAAAGTTTTGCTTTTTTTTTGTGTTGAATGGGGTCTGAGACACACTTTTTTTGCTTTATCTTCTCCTCCGATCGTCTTAGCAAGGAGTGATATATAAGAAAACACTCCGACACTTAAATCAATGAAATGTTCTCAAAGGTCTTAAAATAATTTCAGAAAAAATCAATTTTATCTCATCATTAGTTATGTATTTATAGATTTTTCAATTATTCAGCCCATTAAATACCATTTAATACTATGTATTATGTACCTCATCTTTTGCTAATTTCCTTACATGTTCAGCACAATCTTGCTTGATACCCCTCCTTAATTAACCATAAAATACAATATGGGTAGAGTGACCATTACTATTTTTATTTCTCATTATTAATGAATTCTAACCTATCAGTCTCTCCTCTTCCGATAGATCGTCCATCCCGTATAGTACACTTTTAATTCACCGTCTTTCAAAGAAAGTTTTGAGATAAAATAAGAGACATTTCAATAAAATAATACTTTTGTAAACAAAATTTCATCTCACCTCAAACAAACACAACCTTAGTTATTTGACACAGAAAAATAGTGTTGTTGAAAACAATAAAGTATTTTATTGCAGAAGGTTCAAGTTGTACGGTACTGCTTCATAAATATTTATTATTCAAACATAATGCACTGTTCTTTTGATGGGATATGAATTGGAGGATAGAATGACTGGACAGTAGTTGAATCTCACCAACCCATTAATTATTTACGATTTTACGTTTCAGGATTCTGCATTTTGATCCAAGTGAACACAACCACAACACTTATCATAACCTCATCCACATAATTATTCTTTTATTTTAGTATGTTGATCTTTTTGTTAGTCTTTTATAATTTTATTATGATAATCTTTCTTATTAATTAAATTTAAAAAAATAGTTATAAAACCTCAATTAAAATAATAAAATAAAATAAAATATATTAATATGTACTATACCCCGATAACCGATCGACTAAGAAGAATCTAGAGTCAAAACGGGTAATCGACCGACAGTCAAACACACTAGTCAGGAAATGTAATTGGCAGGTCATATTGCACGAAAATATGGTATTAATGAACAATTAACATATATTATTGAATTTGATTGTCCGGTTTAATGATTAATCAATGTGTTTGGCTACCCCAAAGCCTTATAAATATATTATTCACGTTCAGGTAGAACAACCTTGATCTATCCTAATAAAATATAGACCTCTTTATAAAACATATTTGACTTGAGCGTTTTACTTGAACGTCAAAGTGTCTTTGGTAGGTCAACCACCCATCGGAGGATTGCGTTCTCAGAAAGGATTAAACGATCGAAATAAAGCAGAGAAGGAAGGACGACCGACCCTCAGAACAATTCCCCCGAAACATTTTGGCCCCCACCGTGGGGCCCGAAGCGGCATCCCATTGAAAACACAAGGAACCAAGACAAAAACTCAAACTACACATAGCTACTTCTCAAGGAAGGCTGAAATGGTGATCACAAGGAGCATGGAGGAGCAATAGAGTACCAGGGATTTCATGGCACATATCCAGGCACAATTACAAGAGCAAACACAAATCATACAAGAGCACGCACAAGCGCAAGGAGAAATGCAGCAAAAGCATGCCGAGGAAATTGTGGCTTTAAGGGCGGAGTTGGGTCGTCATGACCAGTCTGCTCAGCACTCGGTGTCTACTGTACACCGAAATCAACACCACGAGAATGAAAATCATGATCGTCAGGCATCCCAACATACTAACCCAAACGGAAACCAGCACGTTAACCCGAACGATAACCTGGTAATCTAGACGTCAATGAAAGAGAACAACCGGTCCCTCTACAATCCGTTCGGCCCACCAACTTACTCCCCTTTACGATGACAATTATGCAAACTCCAATGCCAAAAAAAAGTCCTCCTGTGTTAGAAAAGTATGATGGCTCGGCGGTCCCCGACAATCATCTTAGGATCTTCAGCAACGCAATGGCGTTTTATACAGACAGCGATCCAGTCATTTGTAGAGCTTTCTCCTTGTCACTCAAGGACGAGGCGTTGGAGTGGTATAATACGCTCCCTCCAAATTCAGTAGATTGCTTCGCCAATGTGGAAACCCTCTTCAAAAGGCAATACTCCTCCAACCGGAAGCAGGAAATAACACCGACAGAATTGGTGAATACTAAGTTGGAGAAAAGAGAGACTTTGAAGGCATTTATGAAGAGGTACACTGAAACCGCTTAGCAAGTCAAAAATGTTAATCATTCTTTCATCATCAATAACTTGCCTTCATGCCTAAGACCAGGGTACTTTGCTGAAAAGTTGTATGCTCGTCCACCAAAAACTATGGACGAGCTCCAAGAAAGAGTGGTTGAATTCATACATATGGAGGATATGCGAATCTCACAAAGAAAGCGGCAACAGGAAGCTGATGTAGGTGGAGGTAGAAAGGACAACAAACGACCGTTCGACAATAATGATAAAAGTGGGGAACTCCCCCGGACATTTAAATTTGACCATTTTACAGCCTTCAATGCACCTAGGGTAAAAGTTCTCGAAGAAGCCCTAAATGTTGAACTTCTCACACTCCGAAGGAAACCATCCCCAGAAACACAGACGAAAGGAAAAGCTGTCATTTCCATCAAAACCATGGGCATACTACAAAAGAATGCGTTACACTGAAGAATGAAATAGAAAATCTCATCCAGGCAGGACATCTACGAAAGTATATAAAAGAAGGAAGAGGAAGCCTCCCTAGGGAGGGATATTTGCAGAGAAGTCCCGAACAGACCTATAGGAAGGACAAACAAAGGCAGAGCTATAGTCGTAGTCCCAGTCGCCATCGTGAACGTTGGTTCGAGGAGTTATAAACTGAGAAGAGGCATACAAAATTTTATTAATCTAATGTTTAAATTCAATTTCCTTTGATTTATACTTTTATTGTTCTTTTGTGCTTTCGTTATGAAATAAATAAAGCAATCCATGATCACTCATTGGTGGTAAAAAGTCAACCAAGAGGTTTCCAGGGAACTTTAATGAAGAAGACCGAGCAGTAAATCCCTCTCGTTGAAGAAAAAATCGAGAGGTAAATCCCTCTCGTCAACCAGAAGGTTGAAAACAAAGGTCGAGCGGTAAATCCCTCTCGGCCGAGAGGTAAATCCCTCTCGTTGAAGAAAAAACCGAGAGGTAAATCCCTCTCGTCAACCGGAAGGTTGAAGACAAAGACCAAGCGGTAAATCCCTCTCGGTCGAGAGGTATATCCCTCTTGAAGAAAAAACCGAGAGGTAAATCCCTTTCGTCAACCAGAAAGTTGAAGGCAAAAACCAAGCAATGGGGCACGCTCCTTGTGAACTCTCATTCTCGTCCGACATATTTAAACCCCTTCACACCTGCAAAACAGCTGCTCAGAGCTTGGGGGGCTTAATGTACTATACCCCGATGACCGATCGAATAAGGAGAATTTGGGGCCAAAACGGGCAACCGACCGACAGTCAGACACATTAGTCAGGAAAGGTAAATATCATTAATGGCCAATTAACATGTTTAATGATCATATTAAATGCGAATATACGCTATTTATGAGTGATTGACAACTAACATGTATTATTGAATTTGATTGTCTGGTTTAATGATTAATCAGTGTGTTTGACTACCGCAAAGCCTTATAAATATATTATTCTCGTTCAGTTAGAACAACCTTGATCTATCCTAATAAAATATAAAGTTCTTTATAAAACATATTTGATTTGAACGTCAGAATATCTTTGACAGGTCAACCACCATCAAATAATTACGTTTTCAAAAAGAATAAAAGGGTCTAATAGAGTAGAGAAGGAATGACGACCTACTCTCGAAACAATTCCCACAAAACATAATGGAAATTATTACAGAAGAATATTCTTTATCAATAAGTATATATGATGATTGTAAATTTTAAACCAATTCTATCTAAACTCTTGTTCAATGCAGCTTGACTCTTTCCTTATGGTCGGTTCCTTTATGAATTGAATTGAGAGGTAATTTTGTTCGTCTGTCCAATTGACTTGTACGTGAATTTGTGGATCAGTCCTTATAAACAATTTTTTTTAAAAAAATATGTATATAAATATTATAATAATAATTTTGTTTTAAAATGTGATAACTTTGATACTATGAGTCTAACTCAAAATTGAAATAAAATATGTAAATATAGGATTAAATTTAAATATTTTATAAGTAAGAAAATATAAAAATAAATTATTTTTAAAATAAAAAAATGAATAAATGTTGAATCAAATAAAAAAAATTGTTTTAGGAATTCAAACATAAAACGAATAAATAAAAAATAAAATAAAATAATTTTGTTTAATTTAGAGATTAAAATATAGTAAAAAAGTAATAAATTATTCAAGTCAATCCATCTAATTTATTACTTATTCACATGAACTACAAATTATACAAAACCAATTTAAACAAATCAAATCTATTTTTTTTCTTATGTAGTCGTACTTCTATTTCCTGCATTGTAACCATAATATCATATAATTTATATTCTATAAGAGGATATGATGAAAACACAATTTAAATAGATTTTCTAAAGCATGAATGATCATTGTCTTTAAGAATTTATCTACAATATATGTGTAAATTCTTCAAAGTACAAGAAAAATATCTCTATATTGAGGGATTCAAAATTAGCAAGAAGAATTCTTTAAAGAGTAAATATAAACCCAAGATACAAAAGAATAAGAAAAGACAAGAGAGAACCAAAGAAATGTGAAAAAGAGAGATCAACAAGTGTTTTATTATTATTATTATTTGGAGAAGCACGGGTCACCTATTTGTAGATGGAGGAGGGGTTTGAAACGATTTAAAAACCATGTCATGTGAATGATACCCCGCACCTTGCGTTTGAAACCAAGCAACAACCCACGCGATACTTCCAACTATAGCTATTAGCGTCTTGCATAGTTGGGGTCATCTAACAAAAGGTTTGTTGCAACAAGCTTGACCAACACGAGCTTGACCAACACAATCTTGGCCAACACGAGCTCAACAAACATGAGATCAACCATCACAGGCTATATTCTTTAGCAATATGTTGATTATCATAACAATTCACCGCATATTGCAAAAATAAGATACGCAAAGTGTGAAAGAACAAAATATTGGGTCTCATATAAGATGAAATGTATCAGAGGTGGTATAACAAGCTATATGAACCAGTCTTAGATCAATAAACTCAGCAAGCTATATGAACCAAAGACACTTGACATATGTTAGTGGTTTATCAATCATAATGTACCCCACAATCCTTGTTGTTATAGGTGTGTTGTGTTTATTAGGCAATGCATGTGCCGGATATTCATGAGTGTTTTAAAGATCATGTCAAGATCTCATGCAAACAGGACCACTCTACACTCATATAGGTGATTTCGTCAAGTGTATGTTGCATACACCACATATAAAGGATATAAAAAATCATCAAAAACTCTATTTAACTAAAGTTATTACACCATAATGAATTTTAATTATAAAATTTAACTTCTCGATCATGCAATCTCTAGCATTTTCACACACACACACACACCATAAGAATGAGCATAATTGATTAAAAATCAATTTAGTGCTATCAGAATTAACAAGTGACTTGTTTTTACCTATATGAACCTTATTCATGGGATCTCCAAACACAAAGGTTGGTTACCATCACTTGTTTGTTTGCAAGTGACTTAAATCTCATTTCCCTCGATGTTTTTAAAATCACATCACATCACTTCCTAGGGTTTTTGTCATATGATCTACTAAACTTCGTTTTGACATCACATAATCAATGGAAATTGTTTCACTCTTTAGTAGCTCCATCAAATTATATCTGAATGGTATATGTCTATTATTTCCATTGTAAGTTTTGTTTTTGGCTACAGTTTTTTTCGATTGACAATCACAATGTATTGACACAAAAGAGGTTATTTTATTCTTAGTTGAATGTTAGCTAAGAAGTTCGTCAACAACTCAATTTCACTATTAGCCTTTTCTACATCAACAAATTCAAATTCCATTATTGATCTTACAATAATAGTTTACCTGGTTGGTCTCCATGTAATTGCACCACCACTAATTGTGAATACATAACCACTAATGAATTTTGTCTCATCTAAATCAGAGATCCAGATAACATTATTGTACTCTTCTAGTACAACAGGAAGTCCACTATATTTAATAATTCATTGACCCTCTTAAATATCTTATAAGTCTTGCAAGTGAATCTCAATATTCCTTAATTAGAATTTGGGTTTAATATGTTTTTGGTTCCTTAACTTTCAGTGAACATTGGAATTAGTTCCTCTTTGAAACTTTGGACTAATTTAGTCTCGCATTTATAAAACCATATGGATTTAATCATTTTAACCAATTTTTGTTAAGTCTATTTGATGTTTCAAATGCATTTCTCAGTTAACATTGAAGCAAAAATGTGTCAAATAATGTAAACAACTCAAATGTTATCATGAAGATAGACTATTTTCAATTTTTACTAAAACTTAAGGGACTAAAAACATATCTAACCCTTAGAAATTTCAATGTATCTTCTTAGTCTACCTACTGCATAACTAATATCGAGTCTAGAAAAAGTCATCAAATGTAGTAAGTTCGCAATTATCTAAGCATAGGTTAAGAAATAAATTCTCTCCTATTTTTCATTAATTTAGAATTAGTATCATAAGGCGTATTCACTCATTTGAAGTCATAATTTCTAAACTTCCTAAGTAGTTTCTCATGTATTATTTTAGGATAGTAATATATTATCTCACTTCCTTATGATTCTAGCTTCTAAAATCACAATGACTTCACGTAGAACAACTTATATTTCAGGATAAGATTCTAGATACCTTAGTCTAACAAACTGTCTCATTGGATATATCAACCATTAACATGTCATCCACATATATAAATATATACTGATATATTTTATATTCTCATATTTAAAGTACTATCAATATCATTAGGCGAAAAGTCATCAAAAATAGTTATTTCCTTCTCGTTTGAAAATAGGGTTAGATTCACTAGAAATAAAATTTTTCCTATAAGTAATTAAGTAATATTACCTACACCCTCACAATCTTAAATATTTAAGATTGGTAAATAAGCAAATACCTGATTGTGCTCCTCTCATTAGATCTCATTCTTCCATGTAGGGGGCAACTTATTCAAAACATAAAAAGGTTCTTCTTTTTAAGTGCCTGTGATAGATATACTATGAATCTTGCTCTAGTCGAGCTGGTCCAACTATCTTAACGAGCTCCTCTATGGTTGTCCAAGTTTGTTGAGATCCTCGACTACTTGGGCTTGTCGTGCTCCTCCGAGCTTGTCGAGCTTCGCTTCGGCTCTCTAAGCCTGTCGAGCTTCGCCTTAATTATCTACTTGAACTTTGTCGATTTCTTCCTCTACTACCTGAGCTTTTCGAGCTTCACCTCTCTGCCTGAACTTGTCGACCTCCTCCACGGTTGTCCCAAGCTTGTCGAGCTTTACCTAAGTATGTCCTCTTCGAAAGGAGACATCGTGCCACCTCCGCACCAGCAACCGCAACCATCTCATGCTTCCATGTCATTTTACACAACCCCTGCATCATTGTCTTCATCGTCAAACTAGGTCCTTACCAACATGGGTGCCATGCAAACCTCAAAATTGACCGTGAATCCTCTATTGCCAAATCACAGACGCTTGCAAAGTTTTGACGAGCTTCATCCAACAACTTCTTCAAGAAGCTCATGCATGTCAGGCCTTCTACCCTACCTTCTCACCATAGGAGAGCATTGCATCGCAAGGTTGCGAAGAACCACTCTTGGGAACCAACGTCTTTGTTGCAACAACTATTGCCATTACTAAACATGCTTACAAGTGGTCCTTCAAATGCTTCTGAGAAGAATAAATCCTTAAGATTGTTGAAGAATTTGATAATAACACAATTAAAATAGATTTCCTGAAGCGTGAATTATCAATGTCCTTAAGGATTTATCCATAGTATATATGCAAATCCCCAAGGTATAATAGGAATGTCTTTATATTAAGGAATTCAAATCTAGCAAGAAAAACTATTTAAAGAGTAAATATAAACCCAGGATATAAAAGTATAAGAAAAGAAAAGAGAGAATCAAAGAAATGTGAGAAGGAGAGATCAACAAGTATTTTTATTTTTTTTGTGATTTGGAGAAGCACATGTCACCTATTTATAGATGGAGGAGGGGTTTGAAACCGGCTAAAAACCATGACGTGCAAAAGATACACACCGTGTGATTGAAATCAAGCAACAACCCTCTCAATACTTGTGGTTATAGTTTTTCAGGTTTTGCATATAAGTCGTTTAACAAATTGTTGCAACAAGCTTGACCAACACAATCTTGACCAATGCAATCTCAACCAACACAACTTCGACTAAAACACAATCTCAATCAACGCGAAATTGACTAATACAAACTCAACCAACACGAACACAAACTCAACTAACAAACTATATTCTTTTATAATATATTGATTATCACATTATATTCATGCATTATGAAAATAAACATAACTAGTTCAAGTGTTTTGGTTAAAGATTTGGATTCATACTCTCTCTCAAGTAACTTTAGACATTCAAAAAAAAATCTGAGAAGAACAGTAGAAGAAGGATAATCCAAGTACCAAATAAAGCTTAGATAAGAAAAAAGGGTAATGATATTTAGACAACATTTTTTTGACAACATTTGAACATCATCATACGTGTCATTGTGTGATTTGTCCAAAATTACTCCACAATCAATAATAATAATCATAAACACCACCATGGACCAATCACACAATAACACATAGATAATGTTTAAATATTGTAAAAAAATGTTGTCTAAGTATTTTTATCCAAGAAAAAAAGAAGCACCAGAAATTCATGGTGGATTACAAAACCTATGATAATTAAATAATAACGTTAGTTGTCCTGAATCTCGTAATGTTGTTGGCCATTGTAAATTTGCCGTTCAATATTTGACCACCAATCACCGTACCCTATGATATTTCTTAGTATTTCTCATCATATTATATTAAATTCTCACCACTACTCATCCCACTTCACTCCAATCTTAAACATAATTTTAAGAATCTGTCAGTTTCAAGTCTCATATTTAAATAAAAAAATAAATAATACAAAAAACTACGTACTCATTCATTTAAAATTGGGATTAGAAGGAAGTGTGTTATCTTAATTTTTTATATACCCATAACTTGATGATACAAAACTTGGAAGTATCGAACAACTCATCTAAAGCCTCATTTTCTTACACAAATCCTATGTCTAAATTAATTAATTATCGATCAAGTTTAATCACATACTGCCTCATTTCGTTGACAATTGTCAGTACAGCAGTACAGTACGGTACGTGATTCAAAAAATAAAATAAAAAATATGTTTGACTATATTTATTTTTATTTAATATCTTTTAGTCCATGCCTTTATTTATTTTAGATTTAATTTCTTTAATTTTGTAAACTTTGTCTATTTTTTACATTGATTCTTTGAAAAAAATTTAATAGTATTTTTTTCTCTGTTAATTAACAGTGGTGTAAATAGGTGAAGGCGTTATTGATGTTTCAACGACTTATTATTATATGAATACGAGAGTGCTGGTTTAATATTATGATGTTTTATTTTTAGAAATCGCGTTTTCAAGGATATTATGATTAACAATGATATTGTTAGGCATGTTTAAAATTCTGTTGGTTAAGTTTGATAATTTTAAGAATAGTTGTAAATTTTAAGATAATGGAAATAAAATTACAAATCAAAGCTGTAGTAAAGATACAAAAAAGTAGAAAGAAATAAATGAATCATATAAAATATATGAATCATATAAAATATCTTTATATAATGAAAATTATTTAACAAAAAGTTAATTTTTTGCTATAAATATTGTATTAAAAAAAATAATTTTGTTTGATATGTAAAAGATATTGAACATTAGAATAACTAAAACATGAAAATTTTCCCCTCTCACTATGGGAATATTTTTCTTGTGAATTCCACAATTTTTTTTTTCACAATTAATGTTTATTTTGGTTCAACTAAAAGTGGAAAAAAAAAGAAAAAAAAATCTCATTTTTTTTCACCCCTCATGTGACAGAAAAGAAAGAAAACATACAATAGATCCACGTTACTCAATTTTAAAAGAGAAGAGAAATAAAAGAGCATTTCAAAGAAAAAAACTAAAATAGTATTATTTTTTATAATGTTTCTTCTCTTAATATTTTAAATAAAAAAAAACTTTTTAAATATTTTATCAATATAATTTTTATTAAATAAAAAAATCATAACATTTTTATTTTTTTCTTTGCTTTTTGTTTTTTCTATTCATCTCTTCACCGAATAACGTTCTATTTCTTAAAGATAAAGTATTTTCTTTGTTTTTAGTTCAAGACATTGAGTTATAACAAGAAATATAAGAATTGTTAAGATAAAATTTTATTTATTACATTTATTTATTTATTTTTATAATTGACACCTTACATATTCATCATTTTCTTTACTTAAAACATTATGACAATATCACTTAATAACTTCAAAATAATTAATAACACATAATATTATAATAAATCCATCATGAATGAAAAAAAATAGAAAAAAATTAAATAATTAATCATTTAAAAAATGAAATATTATAAAATATTTAAACATTATTTATTTATATCTATAACATGGAAAAGAAAGAAAAATCCAACGGTCTCCTGATATTATTGATGAAAAAAAATATCAATAAAATTATTCTGTATGCATATTCTTATATTTTTCGTTCATAATCCGTTTATTGCAATTAATATGTGAAATATTTACAAATTTATTTTTTAGATCAAACTCCCTTACTTCTTTTCTTTATGATGGAACATATTATTTTTGAATAATAATTAAGAAATGGATTTAAAATTTTATTCAACAATATCTTACTAAAAGCATTCATGTAACTAAAGTATATGCAAATATAGATATATACCACACGGATTTAAAAGAAAAAATATACTAGCTAAACAAAATATTTTTAGGCAAAAAAATAACTTTATAAATTATTAATAATAAAAGTGTATAGAATTAAAAAGAATATTTAAAATAAAACTAAATAAAAAAATGATATTAATTGTTTCAATGGTACACATAATAATCACTATATAGAATAAAATAAATATTTTTTTTCACCATTTGTGTGTTACATATACGATTAAGGTAAAATTAAACACATACAAAAGTTATACATAAATATATATATATATATATATATATATATATATATATATATATATATATATATATATATATATATATATCATTTACAGAATGAGAATTTAGAAACGAGAATTTAGAAACTAGAGTATAAAGAAATAAAACTTGTTTATTTTAATATTAAAATTTTAAATGTATAAATATATTTTCAAATATCATTATCTAGAATAACATTATTTTTAAACTCAGTACTTTTATCTCTCTAAGCATATATATATATATATATATATATATATATATATATATATATATATATATATATATATATATATATATATATATATATATATATATATATATATATATATATATATATATATTTATTTATTTATTTATTTATTTGTGAAAATCTAGAAAATGTGTGATAAGATGTTTTAAATAATGATACTTACTTATTTTAATATTAAAAATTTATATGTATAAATAGAATTTCAATTAACGAGTTTCATTATCTAGAATAAAACTATTTCTATAAAACTCTTCCTCTAAGGACCCTTAATCTTCTCTCTAAGCCTTCTGACTCATAACTCATGTTTAAATATCAGTTAGTGCCTAAATGATCATTAAGGTAAAGTATTCAAATTTCTCCCATCAATTCTTTCAAAACATTAAGTTAGTTTATGCTTTTTTTTTCTAGTTTATGTGTTCTCCCATGATTATGTGTACTGTTCTATCACATGTGTCACCTAAGTCTTCTATAAGACCATTTGTTAATCAATGGTTCTAATAGAAGCATATATAATTCCTTTAGGTGCTAGAGTATTTCTAGGTTCCATAAAGCGGTTTAAGCTTCTAACAAGTAAGAGAAACTAAACACCAATATTCTTATTTCTAATGTGATTTGATTTGATTTGTGTGTTTAAGTTTGATCATCTGTAATTGATTGAAATTAGTGTTTTAATTTATTGAAATTAGTGTTTTAATTGATTGAATGACTGTGAAAATATGTTTGAGATTTAAGGTAGTATGTTGTTTGACACTAAAACACGTAATTGGATCAATCCTTGAGTTAAGAATACCAATTTGGTAATTTAAGTTGGTACCTGGTTCATCAGATCAAAGCTTTGTAAATTGCAGATTTTCTAGTATGGCATCGAGTGCTTGTTTCACTGTTGAGCAGACCAATTTGTGAATAGTCTGGCTTTGAGCAGAGACAGTGCATCGTTGAGCACTAGTGACCATTGTAGGTCTAGAGCTAATTTTTGTCTTCTGGTGCTCAGGGCCAAAAATTGACTTTAAACGCTCTCTTTTGCGTTGAGCATCGATCTGAGGTTAATGTCCAGTTTTGTGATTTTCAGATATTTGTTTATATAAATTTGTTTTCCATGGTTGCTATATATTTTCAGTGTAAATTGTGATGTTTTATGAATGACATTATAATTGTATGTGTGAATGAAGTATGTTGTGAAAGTAAATTTTAAGGAGAAGATTTTGGTAAGGGATTCAAGTAGTGTATGTATTGGTATAATGATTCGTATTGGAGTTATCTTGATGCTCTAATAACCATCCAATCTTAAGTAGAAAACGGTGGGGTATATGGTGAGAGGAGCAAGAGATCCTGAGTTTTACCTTGACCTAAGATGGAACTAACCTTATGTATGGTAGCTTGGGTGGACGAATTGTTCCACCACCGCAAGTGCACAACTTGTCAAAGCTTGATATTAATACATGTATCCAGATGGTCAAGTATATAGTTAATTTTTGTATGCTTAGGATGTGTTTGATTTACTTATGTTTAATTATCATTTTATAACTCAATTCTACGAATGTTTCTTTGCTAAAATTACCCTACCCTTCTATCTCTATTTATATGTCTACTTGTATTCTTATTTGTTATGATCACCTTAATGGTAGGAGCAAATGACAAAGTATCTATTAAGTAGGTGCTAGGTTGTGATGAAGTTGAGGTGTAAAGTAGGATTCTAATTTCTTTGTATATCTCTTCTTTTGAAAAAATTGTATAGTTTTTTATAAAGTAGATTAGTGTAGTAGAACTATCCTTAGTATAGGATATTGTATATGTATTTTGGTATTATTGTTATCCTTGAATGCCAGTAATAGTATCTTATATGCTTTCTTTTAAGTTAATTGATCTATTTTATTGGATATTTGATGTTTCTTGTAACAATGTTAAAACTATTAAAATGGAATTTATAAATTCAAATGCACTAATGTTATATATATATATATATATATATATATATATAAGTAAAATAAAGCACTTGTGGTATTCTAACTATTTACAACAAAATATTTACATGCAGTAATGTCAATAGAAAACACAGACATTTATAGGAAAACTATATGAAAGAAGGTACAAGAAAAGAAAAAATACAACATAGTCTTAAGCAATCACAAATGCTCAAATCTCCTTATAACCAGCATCGAAAACTTATTAATGGAAAACGACAAGTGTATGATTGCACGTAACAAGTTATAAATATTGTTATTTCCATAGGGACTTTTGTAATATATGACAAATCTCCTAATTCACAACTCAAATAGACAATAAAGCTAAAAGAACACAAAAACTTTTTTATTTTTTTATCAACAATTGGTGTGCAACAAAAATTTAACACAAAGTGTTAAGACTAAATTTCATTTACTTCATTCTCATGCATTTGGAAACATCTCAATTCCATATTCAAGTGAAAATCAACTCACAAATATATTCAAATCCTATCCCTGGTGACTTTGAGCCTATGATAACTCATCAAGTTCTAATTCCTAGAATCCTTAACAAGTAAAATTATGCATTAAGTTCAAGATTATTAAGATTACTAATGAATCCTATTTTGTCCCTAGATACAAGTTTTATTAGGTATTTAATTTCATATATAGGTTCAAAATACATTTTTCAACACCTTAAGAGCCTTAAACAAGCTATGGTTGATCAAGCCACAATAAGCATTAAGCATAGAAATCAAATAATAACATTAAAATGGAAAAACATATGTATTAAGATCACAAAGTACAAAAGATTTAGTTTATTATATCTAATCTCAACAATCAAGCTAGCTCTCAATGGTGGAGAAACTAAGGTTAAATAATTGAAGAGATAAAGAAGAAATAGAAACCAAAGAGAAGATGTAAGCCCTATCCCAAGGTTCTCAACAATTACTCAATGCTTCATTTGCATCTCCATTTCCAAATTGCAACCCATCTTCCTTTTCAATTTCAAAAGAGAGAAAAAAAACACCAAGAATTAAGGATAATATTTAATGAAGGGTGACAGAGCTTCTCAACACCCGTAGCAATCTCCAAGAGGTTCTCCCAAGCACCCAAAAGTGATTTTTATTCATGCAAGTGAGGAATACCATAAACCCTCTTAAGAAGCATTATTAAATAACCATATTTTGACATGTTAGTGTCACAATTGCCCGATGTCATCTTAGTATTGTCAAACACTATCAAATAAGACATGAATAACAACTCTTTATAAGACCATCGACTAGTATCCCTGACCACAAGCCAACGCTGGTGAGACGTTCATTCGGGCACTGCCTTGTAGCACTCAACAATGCTTCCTCCTGATGCACGTGGCACTCGACACCCTTCTTGTTGCACCCGACACTGGGCTCCCCTGTAGCACTATCTACTTTCTGTCTTTATGGCACTAGGCGCGATTCCAGTAGGGCTCAAGGTGAGTATTTGCTCTAAATTCATCTTTTGTTGTCAATTCATGCTCCTATGAGGTCCAACTTGTTTTCCTCCAATAGGATTTCTTCCTAAACACTTATTTCACACACTCAAAATATTATAGTTAAAAAAAGCATAAAATAACCAAAACATAAAAGGATACAAAAGCAAAATAAACTTGAGGATAAAACAA
Organism: Vigna mungo; assembly: GCA_036885675.1. NCBI lineage: Eukaryota > Viridiplantae > Streptophyta > Magnoliopsida > Fabales > Fabaceae > Vigna > Vigna mungo. The sequence goes on from CP144700.1 coordinate 55,042,293, forward strand.
GATAAAATGTAGAAAGAGTTAAATTTATTCACTAAAACAAACACAACAAAAACATGTAAACTCAACATTATCACATAAATAAAGGAAGTCCTCTACATCTTACACATATAATCTTGTTCTTGACTAATTGTTCCTTATACTAAGAACTATTTGAACAAATTTTCAAGCCAATCTTTGTTTTCTTCAATTTACTGTTTTAAGTCTACATCTTCATTCCTTATTATTAGGAATCCCATTCCACTTAGACAAATTCATCTTTTATAGTTTCCATCTTAGTATACTCCACCAATTTGCTAATGAGACAATCATCCACTTTATATCAATTTGCTCCACCTTAAACTTGATTCCTCTCCAACCCATTGTATCACTTCCTTTGGTGCTTCAACCATTTGAGCATATGTTTGTTGGTTTGTTTTCATTCAATATACTTTGTTAGTGGGATTCTTTGTTGTCTTTTCCACCATTGTCTCAGACCACTTTGTTGTTTACCATTTCTATCGATCTTGAGTAGTTCACATAAAATGTAATGTTGCCAATCCTTATAGTGTCCAATTCCTTTTCAAGTTGCAACGCGTTCCTAATATCTTAGAACCGTACAACCCATATCTATTTCCCCACCCATCTTACTTCCTTGACATTTAAACTCCCCTCACTCTTCCCCGTCTTTGGAAGATCTTCAACATATCATATTCTCCAAAGTTTTTTGCAAAGTGAGAAAAGAAATATGTAGTTATGTTCCCCACTCTCACTGATACCATCGTGATCTTTGTGTCATCCTCCTCCTCTCCATATGTCGTCATCAAGGAAGTTTCATAACGTTGTCAGCAGATATCCTTCATACAAGAGATTATGATATTCAATGTATGCAACACAAAAATCTTAATATTTCAAAATGCTCTTGATTAAGGACCACTGGTCATTTTATAGGACACCTCCATAATCAATGCTCATGTCAATCAACATGAAATTGAATGTGTCTAAAGGGAAATCAAAGGTTTATATTTTTGGACAACTAGAAATGTTATGTGAATCAATTGACTCCTTGAGACCGTACAAATGATATAAGATAAAGAATGTATATAAAAATCCATTATTTGTTGCATATTTCAATTTCAAATGACAAAATAACTTGAATTTTTATCTTGTTAAATCACTATTCGAACTTTACGAATCATCATACATAACTTAAATTTCGTACTCTTAAGTGAATATTTAGACTTTCTTAGAATACACATAAAACTCAATAATTTGTGTTTTTACAATCCATATACACCTCAAAATAAATTACAAGAGCACAATTAATATATGTCATAACTTAGATGAGAAAAAGGGGTGACATATCCCCAAGTCATGACCAAACACATTCAAGAAGAGTTGGAGTCATCTGTGGAAGATGGACATAGACTTCCGCAAACACTCACCCTTTACCCTTCACCATGACTTTGTCTTCTAGCTTTGGTCTAACCTAACTAAGAAGATTGCATCTCAAAGTAAGCTCATAATCACAAATAGATCAAAACATATAATATTATAACTTTATTATAGCACAGCATATAATTAACTCATCATCGTATATCTTTAGATTTATTTTTTTAATAAATATTTATTAGTAAATATTTATTAGTAATTATCAATGGATTTTGACCGTTAATAAAATATGCCAATAAATGCTATGATTTGATATTCTTCTTCATCCTTTTCTCTCCTCTCGCCTCCTTCCTCCTTTTTCTTCTTTTCTTTTTTTTTTTCTTTTCTTTTTCTTTCTCCTTTGTTTACCTGCATTATGAGTTGTCACCACACAATCATTAGCACCATTGTTATTAGAGCTCCTCTTTCTCTTTCTTTTCATTATCTTTGTCCTTCTCTTCTTTATTTACCTCTTTTTATCCATCTCCTTTTAGTATATAAAAAAAAGTCTTCTAAACTTGATAAAAAATTTATCATTCATTTTATCAATTAATTTACTAATAAAAATATTTGGTATAATATAAACTAAATTATTGACTCATTTTATCAATAAAACTCTCCTTAGTTTTTTGGACTTTGAGATAATTTTTCAGTTCTCACTACTTTTCATCTTTTATTACCTTCACAATTAATTATTTTATGAAACATATTCAATAATCATGGTAAAACCTAAGTAAAAATGAACATCACTATGATCATTATTTTTGCCAGTACTTTCCCAAATCAAGTTCATTAAGAGTCTGGTGAATAATGAAAAATTGGAAACATAAAATTATGCAAAACAATTATAGCAGTTTCTGGTACACCCAAAAATTAATATAATGAAAAAGTAGAAACGCGGAATTATGAAAACAATTGTAGCATCTTTTGGTATACCCAAAAATGAATAGGAACAGCATTCCGAATTCCCTCCCACGCCAAAACCAAAAACCGAAAACCAGAATAACCAAAAGTAACCGCCCACGGTTTGGGAATATCCACCATCGTACATTCATATCATCCGTACGGATTCCGATGTAGCATATTCACCGCATAAATTACTGCATAAATACATATATTTAATGTGCGTACGAATATTACTCTTAGTTTTATTAGTAATTATTGAATTATTTAACAATTAAAAAGAGTAAAAATAATTTACTTCTTATTTGGTTTCGTAAATGAAATTAAATTTTAATAAACAAAAATAAGTTCATATTTTCTATTTAAGATATTTAGAGCAGAATTTATTCTGAAATTGGTAGACTTCATTATATTATTTATCAGCTTGTATTCTTCACTTGGTTTCTTTTAATAAAATATTTTTATGATGAACAACGCGGAGAAATTGATGAAAGATAAAAATAATTTAGAATGCATTTAGGAAGAATATAAACTTAGTTTTAAAATGGTAAAATTTACTGTATTATATATATATATATATATATATATAATTAAATAATTATTTAGAGTTTAATTTTTTTGTATTATTAAATATTAATATAAATATGTTTAGATCATAAGTCAATCACAAATCATATCAAATACAATTTTTAAAATAGTTATTTTAAATAATACTTTGTATGTTAGTATGTATCGTGATGCTGTAAAAATGATTAACAATAAATGAATCTTAGGTAATTTCGTTCATTTAATATGATTATATAAAAGGGAAAATATTCATAATTTAGTTTATAGTAAATAAGTTAAATAATATTTTTGTATAATTTCCAAAAGAAATTTATTAAATAATCAAAAATAAAGAAAGTATTTTTTTTAATATATATCTAAATGAGATAATAATTACTTTGATAAAATTTCCAAGTAGATTGTCTGACTAAATTTGAAAAATTATAAAAATGGTTAAATTACAACAATAAATTAAAATATTTTTAAAAATCTCTTTTATTTGAAATTTTTATAAAAAAAATTAACTAGGATGCTCTCTTTTTTTGGTCCTGACACCAGAAACATAAAACCTTTCCTTTTGTTAACAGAAACATAATTGTTTTTTTGTTTACTCAAAATACAAACATACACTGTAAGAATACTTAATACATTAATTTCTTTAAGTATTTGACGTAACTTAAAAAGTAATGATTAACAGTTTTATATTATCTTTTATTGTTTCAAATCTCTATGCTTATGCACCTATTTATCATTTTAAAGTTTAACATCGAGGAGTGATAGTAATTTTTAATTAGCTAACAGTGTAATAATCATTTACCATTCTATATATATAATAGGGTAAATCCTATAGTTGATAGGACTGCTTGCAGTAAAACACAGTCTTTTCTTAAAAAAAGAAAAAAAAAGCGATTTTAATATTTTCTTTCCCTCTTTTTCAGCTTCATCTTCTTCTTCAACTCTTCCTTAACCGTTATTTTCACAAGCATTTCCTAGTAAGTTTCTACTTTTGTTATTTCTGAGCTTTCTATATTTATCATTGCCGTTTATATATTTATGCAAGTTTTCCTTATCTGTCTTGATTAGTTTTACTGAAATTTGTTTCAGTGAAAGACGACCAAAGTTGGATATCTCAGATATCGTGAACTTGCAGATAAGAAAATTTGGTGGAGCTAGGAACCCTAGTAGATGGGGAGAGGAAAGATTCCCATTCAAAGAATCGAAAATTCGACTAACCGGCAAGTAACTTTCTGTAAGAGAAGAAATGGGTTAATAAAGAAAACTAGAGAACTATCTATTCTCTGTGATGCTGAAGTTGGAGTCATTGTGTTTTCCTCCACGGGCAAACTTTATGAGTATTCAAACACCAGGTAATTAAACCAAAATTCTTTTCTCTTTTCGCTTTCTTTAACATCTATATTTCTGATTCAATGCTTTATAATTCTTTTTATTTACCCCTTTTTCTTTTTTCTGTTGGGGAAGAGGGGGAAGGGAACAACTTGTTCAACATGTTCAGTTCAATTGGTTGGTGTGGTTTCAATTTCATTCTTCTGATACTGATGTATCTGAAACGAATGAAATCTGATAATATGATATCTGGGAATCTGTTTTCGGAACTTGAACACCGGTTTGCAGAAAAGAAAACCTTTTTTTTTTATCATAGTACGCTTCAAGCAGTGCGTATAGTGAGTTCTAGTCATATTTTTAACCATGAAATCTTCAAGAAAGAAACATGTTCTTCTTGATAAATGAGCTATTTTGTGCTGCAGTTCATGCGTCTGCATTTGAAACCAGCAGGTTTCCTACGATCTTCATCCTTCTATGAACTCTTGTGTAAAACCTAGTGTTTTCTCTTCATACTAAAACAAATTATATATTTTTCAGATAGAGATAGTTGTTTTCGTGCTTAATCCTTACCCCACAGACAAAAATCAAGAAAAGAACAACAAGTTAAATAATTGGGAAGCTTGTCGTTATCTTTTGCATTCTCAATATTTCTCATCTCTCTGACAATATATGAATTCTAGTCTATGTTTGTTTCGAAACATTTTCTCAGCATTCAGTTTATTTTTATACCAGTAAATTATACATACAGTTACCAATATATTTTTAATGTAACGTATATCAAGAAATACTAAAAACAGTGGGATCTAAAGTAAATATGTAACTCAATTTTGACAGTTTAGTCAAATGAAATTGATCTTCATCATTTACATAATAGGAAATGATATTTTTTAAGTTATCTTTTGTTTCTAACATGAGACAAAGTTGGGTAACTAGTTCTAGCTGTCTTTGACACTCCTGATCTGAACATCAGAGCTATGTGAAGCAGTGAGGAAAACCAGTTACTAGAAACTAGATTTTATTTATGCAGTTAGTGATCATGGTTGAAAATGCATCCTGAGAAATATTAAAACCTGTACTTTTGTCAGGTCTCTTAAACAGTCCACAGTATAATTGTTGATTGTCTCAATCATTACTAAACCTTCATTTTCTGTATCTTGGTAAGCCCTATCTTGGTTTTGGTTCTCTTCATCAAGTTGCATAATGTACTAGTCTTATTAAAAAACTTAATTCCTTTAGAAAATAAATAATGTTATAGATTGATGATCCTACAATGCTAATAAGGTTCATGAGTTTATTTAGGAAATTAATTCAAATGTGACTGAAAACTTGTATGGTTTAGTTGATGGCAATTGTTATAGTGTCAGTCCCTTGAAAATAAACTTCAGAAAATAGCTAAATGGCATTCCCTATAACTCTTGTTGAGCTTAATATCATTTCGTTTCACTTTAGTTTTATAATGAAGTGCATTTATGAGTCCAACATATTTAATTGAATGTGAAGTTTAGTATTATGGTATTTAATGTATGATGGTCTTTCCCATGAGTTATTAGTCTTTTCAAATCTTAGAAAATAGATAAATTCAAGGTAAATGGCATCCATTTTTAACTCATTTTGAGGTTAATATGGATATATAAAGTATATTATGTATGAGTCTAATATTGAAGATAAAGTAGTATTTAAAGCAAAGTGTTAGTCGGTTACATCTTCCATAAAATCACAATTCAAGTCAATTGCATATGGTTAACTTTTTTTAGAGATTTTATCTAGGTAGCTTATATTATCATCAATAATATTAATAAATGAATTATCTTAATACTTTGAAACAAGAAAAGAGTGTATATTTTCGTTATTTTCCTTCTTTTTGGTCAATTAAACTTTTTGTTAAATTTTAATATCCATATTATAATCTCTACAATTTATTATCTTTCTCTAAACCATAGAACCGCATTCCCATAAGTATTTTTCATGACTATTCTTCCTATATGTTGAAATTGAATAACTCCCTAAATTAACTTGAAGATTGTTTTTATTCTCTTCTACATATCTTCTCTCCATAATCCTCTTGTAGTTTGAATGAGGATTTTCAAGATATGGTTTGAAAAATTATATGTATTAGACAACTTCATATATAATAAAAGGAGTATAATTATCATACTAAATTCATATATTTTAGATCTTTAGATGTATTAGACAAATTAAATTTATAGAACATGTTTTTATGACTTATGAGTGGTAGATATATTTAGGATAAACTTTTCTTCCATCAAATTTAAGAAAAACAAATATTATGTAGTTTTTATGTATATAATAGATCTTCAAGTTGTATTTTTCTTTGACCAAAATAGATGAAATTAATATTTAAGTAAACATTTGATAAACACAAATTTCACCCGAGTGAAGCTTTCCACCAAAACATCTAACCTTGCTTTTAACCAGAGGATCCATGCTTCAAATTCATTGGATTGGCACCAATAAGAAAAATTAGACCTTGTCTATAGCAACTTGTGCACAATTCATCATAATCCCATGAAATAAGTACTTATTAGAGAGTTTACTAAAACATCTTGTACATAAATTGTTTTTAACTTATTTAAATAAACTTTCACTAAAACTTATTACACCTTTGGCGGATCACATTCAAGATTATAAACATTAACTTCTTTTTCTAAACAAAATTTATATCACCTAAACTAAGAATGCATGCAATAAACTTGTTCATTTTTCATCTAGAAGGACCTTAGCTTTTGGTGTTTCATAAGCCATAATATATACAAACATTAACAACATCGTATTCACTATAAGAAAATAATAATTTATCTTTCCAATATTAACTATAGTTAAATTGTAAGTCTATTAAACCAACAATATAAAAGATTAATTTTTTTTTTAAGAAAAGTTAAAAGAGTAAAATTAATTTTGAATAAGTTGTTGATAGAGTTGGTTTAGCCAACTCTAAGAAAGCGTTACCTATTTTAATTTTTTTTTTAATAAATAAAAACATATATGTTAGTGTGGGTTGTATTAGTGTAGGACAGGATTTTGACACCAGTTATTTTAGACATGTGTTTTGGTTATAAAACCAAAGCATATTTCGATGAAGTAAAATATGGTAAATTTTTGGTTTTGGTTATAAATGGAGACATAAAGATTTTTATTATGTTTTGGTTTCTTCGTAATTGAAACACTAAATCATAAATAAATAATAAAAAGTAAAAAAAATGTGAATTTAGCTTTAAAATTCTCATAATAACTGAAGTCTAAACTCTTTCTGATTTAAAAAAATTGTTTAATTTTAAGAGTATTAGGTTTTAGTTATTTCCATAATTAAAGTTTAATATCTCTAAAATTAAATAATATTTTAAATCAAAAAGAGTATTCGGCTTTGGTTATAACTAGAAATCTAATACACTTTTTATTCTTCGGTTCTAGTTATGAACAAGACATAAAATGGGTGTTTTTTTAAATAGATTTTTTTGTTTTTGTTTCTTCTCACATTAAACATGCACAAAATACCATAGAACCAACACAAAAATAATACATTATATTTATCACACCTAAAATCAACCAAAATATTATTGTACAACAATATGATAACCTTACAACAAGTAAATGTGCTAAATACTATATATTTGTATTATATATCTTACACAAGTTATCCTACTATAGTTTATGAACTCTTAGGGAATTGGTGCAGAACTCTTGAATTTTTGCACAAAAGACAATAATTTCAATTAGTATATAAAAAGACAAATTTGTAAAGTATTTTATTAAATGCAATTATTATCGTTTCCTAGCTAGTTGTAATATGAGCACAGATAACAGTTGTAATCCATTGCATTATATAGTAATCGCACTCATGAGTCGGTTTGTTTATTACACTATAATATATCAGCATAATTATAAATAGTTGAGGAAGAAAAAGAATAAAAAAAATTTAAATATAGGGACCAAAGTACCGAACTTGGAAGGACAACCATGCAAGCTTTTTTGTCTTAGCAGTTGATTTCCCTAACAACATGCTATGTCCAGCAATTGAACTATGAGAAAAGTAATGTTTTAAGATCACTTATATAACAAAAAAGGTTCATAACATTGAGGCTTTTACCAATTTATTACTTGTTTGAGATGATTTGGGGAAGACTTGTGCAAGGAGCAAAATCACACGACAATGTTGTCCTTCAGGAAAACCACAAGTAGCTGTCAATGACGCCTGGATTGAAAATAACCTCATTGTTATTCTTTAAAATGACGGGTTACAATTACAAGTCAACATACTACACTTATGCAACAATATAAGGGACACAATATATTTGCTTCTCCCTTCAAAGCATTTTGTGACATATGCTTGAATGTCATCAAACTTATAGATTTCGTGAGTGAGTTGAGGGTCTATGAAGCCATATACATCATTCAACCCTGTATTGTACTAACACCAAACATATACTTGAACACAAATATTTGATATCGATAACTAGATAAGTCAATTGAATATAAAGAATGGTTTAGAGACTTACAACATCCATAACTGAATAAGATAAATATCCAGTTCTTATTTCCTCAGTGTAATCTCTAAGACATCTTGCATATATAGGTACAGTGGGATGTTAATGTAATCAATCATGCATGTTTCTTGTAATATATCAAGAGCATACTTCCTTTGCGAAATTACAATTCCATCTTTTGATTGTGCTACTTCAATGCCTAAGAAGTATTTTAGACTTCCAAGATCCTTGGTTTGAAAATGTCCACACAAGTACTCCTTTAGTTGAGATATTCCAACAACATCATTTCCTGTAATGACAATATCATCAAAATATACTATTAAGTAAACACATTTCCCAAGAGAAGAATGACAGTAAAAAATTGAGTGGTTTGTTTCACTACGTTTTAGCCCAAATTTTTAAACAATGGAGCTAAACTTTCCAAACTAAGCACGTGGTGATTGCTTGATGCCATATAGAGATCGATGCAATTTGCATACCATACCAGACTCCCCTTCAGCAACAAATCCAAGAGGTTGCTCCATATAAACTTCTGCCTCAAGATCACCATGTAGGAAGGCATTCTTGATATCCAAATGATGAAGTGGTCAGTGACGGATGGCTGCCATGGCAAAGAAGAGGCGAATAGTAGTCATCTTGGCTACAGGAGAGAAAGTGTCACAATAATCAAGACCATAAACGTGAGTGTAACCTTTTGCAACAAGTCGGGCTTTAAGCCGATCAATTTTACCATAAGGGCTGACTTTAAGTGCATACACCCATCGATAACCAACTGCCCTTTTTCCTGAAGGAAGGGGCATCAGCTCCCAAGTATTATTGCGGTCAAGAGCCTGCATTTTTGCAATCATAGCTTGTCACCATCCAGGATGATCAAGTGCTTCTTTCACATTCTTTGGTATAACAACAGAAGACACTGAGGATAAAAGAGAAAAATAGAAGGGTGACAATCGATGATAGCTAAGAAAATTATAAATAGGATGAGGGTTTCGAGTGAAACAAGTACCTTTTCTGAGGGCAATAGGTCATGCTGAATCATTTTCATTAGGAAGCGTGGGAGAAGGTGACAAGGGAGAAAAATATGAAGTAGGAGATTCACTATTGTCTTGGGGAGGATTTTTAATGAGGCCCTATGTGGGATGATCTCAGTATGTGGAGAAACGGGTGCAGGAGGATTGGGATCAAGACTTGGAATGATAGAGACCGGTGTAAGAGGATTGGGATCAAGACTTGGAATGACAGAGACGGGTGCAGGAGGATTGGGATCAAGACTTGGAGTGACAGAGACGGGTGAGCTATTTGACTCAGCCATTGGAATAGAAAGGACCTGTTGGGATAGAAACATCCTGGATAGATGAAGAGAAGTAAGGAGTCTGTTCGAAGAATGTGACATTGGCAGACATGTAATACTTCTTAGTTTCAGGAGAGCAACACCGATATCCTTTTTGGAGTTGAACATAGCCTAAGAAGACACATTTGAGAGCATGGGCGGAGAGTTTGTCTAAACCTGAAGACATGTCATGAACAACATATACACAACCAAACACTTTGGGAGATGTATGAAAAAGAGGATCACTAGGAAAGAGAATAAAGAAAGGGACTTTATTATCAAGAGAGGAGGAGAACATCCTATTAATAAGATAACATGTAGTTAAGATGGCATCCTCCTAGTGATGGACAAGAATATGGGCACCAAGCAAAAGGGTACGGGTAGTTTCAACCAAGTGTCTATTTTTTTGTTCTGCTATACCATTTTATTGCGGTGTATGAGGACATGTAGATTGATGTGAGATACCATGGGAACTCAAGATGGCAGAAAATGAGGATGAGAAATACTCGTTTACATTATCACTTAATATTTTGATTACTTCACCAAATTGATTCTTAATTTCATTCAAAAATGATGTAAAGATAGCTAACAATTCAGAACGATTTTCATAAGATAAACCCAAGTACATCTTGAATATTCATCAATGAAGGTAACAAAATACCTAAAACCAAAGGAGGAGATACGACTAGGTCCCCATATATCAGAATGGATGATGGAAAAACGAGAATTACATATTGATTGAGACTGTTTAGGAAAGGAAGATCTAACATGTTTTCCTAATTGACATGACTCACATTCTAAGGTCTGGAGACCACTAAGTTCAGGACACATCTTTTTTAATTTGGACAAATGAGGATGACCAAGTGATCATGTAGCACTTTAGGATTGGGAGCAGCAACACAGGACACCTTTGGACGAGATCCACAATGATATAATCTGTCAGTTTCTTATCGTTCTCCCATCTGTCTCCCTGAACCACAATCTTGTATAACAAAAGATTTGTGATCAAATGTTATTGAACAATTTAACATTTTGGTCAATCGGCTTAGGAAAATTAAATTAAAAGGACAATTAGGGACAAAAGGTACATAGTTGAGATTGAGGGAGGGAGAAAAGGAAACATGACCGACTCCTTTTGAAGAAGTTTTAGATCCATTTGCAAGAGTTATGAAATGAGGTTTTTCTCAAAAGGAAAAAGATGAGAACAAAGAGGTATTACTATAAATGTGATCAAAAGCGCCTGAGTCAATTACTCATGAATTTTGACCTTCCATGGATTGAGAAACGCAGGTTGTTGATGTACTTGGATATTGAGATGATTGTGCCAAGCCATTAGAATTTAACCTTAGATATTCTTGATATTCATCCTCGGTGAACTTAGAAGTGGAAGTTTTAGTCTTTGAAACATTGGCGGTTTTGGAAGAGAAACCATGTAAGGAGTAACAATTCTCTTGAGTATGACCCATCCTTTTGCAGTATGTGCATTAAGGACGTCCTCCTCTTCCTCATGTGGCAACCATGACATATGGCTCCACTAGTTCATGCGCTTCCTGAGTTTGAGGTGTCAAGGCGAGTGGTCAATGTTTCTATGGAGGGGACGTCATGACTGGTTAGAAGTTGATATCTAAGATGATCAAAATCGGAAAGCACGAAGAATCAACACCATGTAAAATTTGTCTAGTTTCTTCTTGATATCCTCTAATGGATCCGCTTCCAAAAACATTTTGAGTTCTTCGACAAGAGATTGGGCTTCAACCATGAAGGTCATTATATCATGGTCTTCCATTTTAAGAGATGCAAGCTTGTTTGCAGTGTCATAGAGACGTTGAATATCGTAGGTATAGATGCTTTGAGCTTTCTTTCAAAAGGAGTGACAAGCGTTGAAAGCCCTCAAAGATATAAGAAGTTTGGGTTCCATTGATTGCCATAATAGGGCACACAACTAGAAATCTGCTTGTTTCCACTGATCAACTTTTTCAGCAGGCACATGGCTTCCATCTCGCTCAAGGTGGTCATAATGCCCTTGACCAAGGAACCACATTTCAATGGCAGCAAACCATGATAGATAATTTTTCCCATTTAACTTCTCGGAGGTAATGGATGGACTGCCGGAGAAAGAAAGAGAATTGTTAGACGCCATCTTTGAAGAAGATGAATCGCACCAACAAGGAACAAGAAAACCCTAAGGGTTTCGACGGACGAAACTGTGATGATGGCCGGTGGTGGACGATTGGTGACAGCGAACGGCAACAGCGGTTGACGGTCGACGACGGTGGAATTCATGATCAATATTTTTCCATGATCTACATTTTTAACCGAATTGACGGTCGACGACGGTGGAATTCATGATCTACATTTTTAACCGAATTAGCGGAATTCATGATCAATATTTTTCCATTACATTGAATCAGCTGGATGACGAATCAACCCGTCACATCTTCTATCATCTGCATGCCATCTAAGGGTTTTAGCTCTTTTGGATTCGTAAACAAATGCCTAATTTTGGACATAATTGGAAGATACCAAAATACTTTCAAAGTGAGACCATCCTTTTCTATTTGACCAATATCATCAATGTTGTTTTTCTGCTAGTACCATGATAACACACACTTCGAACATGTTTTTAAACCTTTGAATTGTATAATATGCAATCATTAGGATGTGCATGTATCCTTTTATACTCCATACCCATCAGACAAAGAATTTTCTTGACATTATTATTACAAGTGGATAATGTATTTCCATCTGGAAGCATTTTATTCAACAACACTATAGCAATTCTGTGAAACTTTTATTGGTTCACTCACTGGTCACCTTCAAATTCGTGAGACTTAACACTGTCGAAAACCCTATGAACTTACTTGAACTGACAGACAATAGAGTCTTTGTATCAGTAAACATCATCATACACATGCGCTTGGACAAAAGCTTCTACACCAATATTGTGCATCATGTCATCTAATGTCTTCTTCCAATCAGTTTTTCATGGTGGAATCGACAACATGTCCAATTTAGGAGACAGTTGGAAAGTTTATTAATTAGTCGTTCCATGTCCATGTTCTATAACATCGAAGAAAACCATCATAGATAAGGTGGTCCCTAATTTCTGTTGCATTCAACTTTCTCCATTCAAACAATTGACACAAGGACATCTAAATTTCACTTCATCATCACTTCTACCCTCATTACATTGTGCAAATTATATAAATTCTTCTACTCATTTCTCATACTCAACACTAATGTGTGGTAAATTAATGCAATCTAGATCCATACATATATATACTGAAACTATACGAATAATTTCGGTAATCTTTAAATGAATTATCAACTTATAAATTATTAATACTATCTCCTCTTATATTAATTTTTAAAAAATAAAATTTCTCCAAAAAACTTAGAGACAGTAAATAGTTTTTGTATTGAATCTCAAACAAGAAACTAAGGCTAACTTAGTACAAAAACAATCTCAAATCAACCAAACTAAACCAATATATTTAAGCATATAATTAATCACATATCTAACAAAGAGAAAATAAATTTTTCCATTACAAAAAATAATTATTTAAAGCTTAATATTAAAAATAAGGTTTGAAGATAATAATAGGCACCTAGGACCATGAAACAAGAACAACAATATAGTAGGATGCAATTCTGGACGTTTTGGAAAGTTACACTAACCCACCATAATACAACAGTAAATGGACAACAATGCAACATTACCTTGGACAATAATGGTGGGGAAAAACTGAAACATTACCAACAAAGAAACACTCAACCAAAAATGGAAGAAAAAAACTCAATCGAAAATGCTAAAGAAAAAAAAACACAAAAAATGACTCACCAATTTGACGTAGTGGTGCCAAGAATGGAGGTGCTTAAATGGCAGAAATGGAATGAGCTTCAGTGGCATCACAACGGAGAAGGCGTGAAAGAGGACGAACTTGTTGCAGTGGAGGCGGATGCTATGGCGTTCATGAAAGTGTAGTGGCTTTCATGTTGCATAAATGAAATTGGCCAAGGAGAAAGTTTAAAAAATTAGCCCTATTTAGGGTTTTAAGCTTTAGCTATAAGTAAAATCGAAGCATATAACACTTAATAGGCTTCAATTTTATTATAACCTGAAGACTAAACCTCAGCGCTTATTGACAATCCTATAATTTTTCTTCAACATTTAGGTTTCAATTCTATACTAACTGAAGCATATAAGTTGTATGGCTTCAATTTTTCATAAACTAGATCGTATGCCTCTATGTTAAGTTAAAATAATTTAAAAAAAAAAAGAATAACATTTTTTAAAATTTCACAAATTTATAAGTTTTGGTTGTTTATCAACCGAAGCATATAGGCGAATAAGCTTCAGTTAAGTCAACAACTAAAGCCTATAAATTCAGAAAATTTTCAAAATTGTCACTTCATCTTTATATTCTTCATTTACTATAAAATTAAAGCATATAATGCGAGTTTAAAACTCAAAAATGTACTGGTGGTAACAACGAAAGTAATAACAAATAAGGTTTGTATCAATCTAAATTACACTCATTTTTATTTTTATTTTTATTTTTAGTATCTTTATATTTATTTAGGCTTGTGTTAACTAAGTTAACACTTATTTAATTTTTCTTATTATTTAAGTTACTGTTGATTAAGTTGACTGTAATATTATATATCTTTAATATTTATTGAAGTAACAATTGACTAAGTCGACATTAGTTTATATACATGTATCTTTATAGCAATGAATAGGAATTGTAAATTATTCTTAATCTAATGGTACAAATTTAAAAGCGATAAATCTTCTTACATACAATTATTCTCTCTAATTTTCCATATAAAATATATGCACACTCATTTAATTCATTCACATTTATCTTCTTCATCTATATTGATCTCTTTCATTGACACTCATCTTCTTTACCCATATTTATTTTCTCCATCCATACCCATCTCCTTCGTAACATCACATTTTTAATAGTATAATACTACTAAAATAGAACGTTACATAAATGATATAAAACTTAAGCTTCCCGAAGGAAAAGATCCATAGTTATAGAACCATCTTACTTTCTATTGGTAACACCCCTACCTCTCGCTGGAGCAACTGAAAAGAACGTCTTCCTAAGCTCACACCATTTAGATGATCATCGCAAAAGAGAAACATACACAGAGACAAACAACACAAAAGCAAGGGTAAGCTAGTGTACAAATAAAACATGATATAATATTTTGGTTTAACAATTTAAAACATTCAAGAACGAGCAATTCATATAACCACAAAATCACTAAACTCACTTATCTGGATATGATGCTGATATAGACTACTGAAGGCATGCATGCACCCATGGTAGTGTTTATACTCTGCAAAGTCATAAACAAGGGTCACTCGACCTACTACTCGTGAGGTAAATCTTTCACTCCTAAAACCTAGAGGGCTAGGGTAAATACCTCCTGCCATTCTCTCTCCACCACCTTATTCAACTTTACATGAGTTAATGGTTGGTAGAATATCAGGATTACCCTCTTATTGCAGCCTCTCTATCAAGCATTCGCCATAACTTACTTGAATATAGGATCTCTCCTTGAGATCCTTATCATAACACACTTTTCTCATTCTCATATCACATTTCACTTATATACAGAGTACTCAGACTCCAACAATAGCAAGAAAATAGGTTAATATAACTCATAAAAAAAGAAACTAGAAAGACACTTTAAAATCACAACTTTGGAAGAATTGATGTTAAAGATGCAGAGTTAAAACTAGAGAGTTCCACAACCTAGCCATGAACGTTAACACAACCTGTGGATTTGTCTCGAGAGAAACAAATTGAAAACTGGCAAGTTCAACAACTAAGTTGTAGTTCTTTCCACTGGTGGATTTACTTTAGGAAGTGCGAATTTGAAAACAAAGAAGTGCATAAGTAGATTGTGGATTTTTCCATGAACAATGGAATTGTGCAGAGCAGATACTAACCTCTCATATCAGTCCCCAAACTGCATAACCAAGTCTTAAATGACTCAACAACAAACCCTACACCATTCAATTCAACACATACCTACTCCTTTAGAGTTTCGCAACTCAAACTCTCTTAATTGTACCCAAATTCATGCAACACAACCTTACCAACACTCTACTGCATTACACACCAAATTTTACTGGTTTGACAACTCTCACAAGTCCTAAATGACTTCAAAACAATCCCCAAACTTTTGTTTTACCCAACCAACCTTTTACTCAAAAACTCACCTATAAAACCCTCAATTTCATTCCAAGACAAGTAGTAATTAAACTCGAATTCTTTCTCTCAACTCAAATCCATAACTTAACCACCTAAAAATGTAAACCAGTCATAAAACATCCCCTAACACTTACCAAGTTGTAGGTTCCACTTTAAACTCAACACTCCAAGAAATTGTATACCAATACCCCTCAATTCAAACCACCATGTGATATATTAACCTCTCTTTTTTACCAATAAAACCATCAACACAATTTTACAATCCAACCATTTTCATTTCAACATACATACACTTACATAACATTCATATATTCTTACAATCTCAAGACACATCATCAATCACACACAAATACTATTTTTATCAGAAATCACATTTCACCTCATCATTCATCAGTTTTCACATCAATACACAACATATACAAACAACTCAACATACTATATTTCTCATTTCAATACAATTTCACAATGAAATCAATAATTCACCATACAAACATTAATTAGAACTTGTCTATCAAACAAATAAAATAAAACTAGCTTCCCTTACCTTTTTAGAAGACCAAACTGTTCTAGAAGTCCTTATACCGCTTTCACAGTTCAATGAGTTCTATATGCACCTATAGACCACAGAATCATGATCATGGTACTTTATTAGAACCATTGATCAACAAAGAACCTAAAAGAAGACTTAGACCATACATGCGATAGAGTGAAACCCACATGCATTGGAAAACATGAAACCAGAGAAAAAGAGCAAAAAGCTAACTTACTCTATTTGAGAAACTGATAAGGTAGACTTGAATATCTCACCGCAAGGAGCACACATGCAGTCTCTGATCTTCAAACAGATGAACAAGGTGCAAGAACTCTTAGAGAGAAGGTAGATGACTCTAGAAAAGTAGTTTCTAAAAAGATTGTGTGTTTTAAAATAATAAAACTTGTTTATAACAATTCCTTTTATATTAAAACTTTTTAATAAGAATCTCATTATTTTTAACTTACTACCACTTCTAAAATACAATTTTCTAAATCTTTACATCCTTCGTCCAGGTACATATTCTTAATCAACATCCTTCTCTTTCGTTCACATTCATTTTCCCATTCACACTCATTTTCTTTATTTACACTAATACGTTTGATCCATTGCAATTTTTTTTCTATTTTTTTCATTTGTATTTTATTTTGTTGAAAATGATGATGTTTTGCAATTTTTTTTTAAATTATTGTCATTAGCATTGCGGCGAGACAGGTACGAGTTTCAATATTCAATCATCATCCTCAAACCCAGCAAATATATAATTTGTATCTCACCCTCATACTTATCGGACAACAAGTATACCCGTATACCCATTACCTATAGAATTTGTTTATTACTTCAATTATCAATGATATCATTGTTTAAAAAAATTAAAAATCACATCAAAAAAATCATTATTATTATCAAAATATTCAATATTAAAAAGACATATTCTCATGTCAAATATTAAATACAATATTATGATTTTATAAATATCAAATTAGAGTATCAAATAACGAGAGAAAATTAAAAAAAAAAAAAAACTATATGAATACTAAACAATTACAAACTAAAATTTCATAATAATCAAATCATCTATTAATTTTGCAAATGATTAGAAGTTTCATTTGCATTTGATCCATCTACATATATAAAAATTTTAATTGCTTCACATTCTCTTTTCATATTAACACCTTCATCCTCCTTATTTTACTGCCTTGGAACTCTTCCTTGAGTTTGCCCAAGCCTCTTTTATTGTCTCAAGATACAATATCTTAATAAAAAAAAATGTGTATGACTACGAGTATAATGGCAAGTGCTTTGCCTTCCTTTGTCACCTCATCACCATAGAATTTTATTTGAGCCATTGTTTGGTTTGTGTGTTAGTTTGTAAGCCAAGATAGCTGTAATTTAACCATTTTTAGCAGTTATACTTTTCTATTATAAAAACTCAACACATGTACCTATTTTAGTGGTTGGATAGCTTTAGTGAGTGAATAATACACGTAGATTTTTTAGCGCATATTGTTTTTGTTTTTTCCTTTCTCTGATCACTTCATCTAATCGCTCGGTGTCTTAGTACTT
Organism: Vigna mungo; assembly: GCA_036885675.1. Lineage (NCBI taxonomy): Eukaryota > Viridiplantae > Streptophyta > Magnoliopsida > Fabales > Fabaceae > Vigna > Vigna mungo. The sequence continues at coordinate 55,060,656 of CP144700.1, forward strand.
TGTCGTTCGGTGCAATAGTATTTTGTTGGTTCATTCTTAGGCTTTCGGTGAAGTTGTTCTCTGGTGTTCGGTGAAGTCATTCACTGAAGACGTTCTCAGGCGTCCGATGCAAGCGTTCTCAGACCGTTCAGTGCACTAGGTTTAAATCCTCTTTCTCCACGGTTCCATCAGGGTTGTCTAGTAAATGTGTTGTATTATTTCCATTTTTTGCACCATTTCCAATAGAGTTTGATCTTCCAAATAAGTTCTCATTTTTACAACCCTCAAATCATAATTTTCTCCTACAAAAATGGGAGGTTGAGGTAAAGAACTTATTCTTGATGTCATCCTTTCTTTTCAGTATTTTTTTTCTAGTTTGTATATGACTTTCAAACTGATTTTCACTCCCTCATATATCCTTAAAAATCAAGGAGCTCTTAATATTATGTTAAGAAATCAGCAAAAACTCTAAAAGTTGTAAAACTAGAGAAAAAACAAAAAAGAGAGATTTTGTTGTGAAATTACATGATGATAAAAGGGAGACAAATAATCTACATCAATGTTTTGAGTGTAATGGATTTTGTGTTACAGAAGGAACCCATATAACTATATTTGCAAAAGTAAGACAAATAATAGTTTTCACTTGCAAATATAGTATATGTAGGTAAAGAACTACTTTGCAAATATAGGATACTCAGATATAGAACTACTATTCGAAAATCCAATTTTCAGTATCTGAATGACTTCGGTTTTCGTATGTGCTTTCTTACTGGTTTTTTGTCACTATTTTGTGTTTTCTCCCCCATTAAAATACCTATTTTTTCCCTCTCTCATGCATCCTTAAAAGTTAATAAAACACTTAATACCATATTTAAGAAATAAAACAAAAACACGTACCAGTAGAATAAACGAACAAAAGATCTCTAGATACTCTAATTTAGCATCTGCTCTCAGAGTGAAAGGTAGAATGCCTGCAAGCCTACCTAAAATCAATAGTTAGGTTGATCCTGTTATCTCTTAGATTTTGTGAGGGACACATGGAAAGTAATGGGTGCGTTTGAGGGTATATCAACTCTGCAGGTAGACTAGCTTTCACATAGGGACCATCATATTTGTTATGCATGAAGTTGCCTCCAGAACTTTTGGAAGCTTGATTATGATTTTAACATGAATTGCTTTCTTAATCAGTACTATAGGTGATGTAAATGTCATCGGTGGTGTATACCACAGCGGTGACAGACCTTAATCATCCGACACAGATGCTGAAATTGTAGTGTTGAAGAGTCATGCCCTCGATATAAGGCTTCTCTGGGTGGCCATTTTCGAATTAACCACATTTATGGTTAGGAAGATGACATAGGATTTAGAGATTTTCATTGTCAGTTTAAAATACATTTTTTTAACAACTATTCCTTTTTTTTGTGTGTAAAATAATATATGCAGTCCTTCCATGTTTCGTTAGCAGAAACCTCATTGCATGACAAAGGATTTAAGGATAACTTCCCATATCATTAATATAGGTTTGTACATTTATGACAGCATGAAATCAATCATTGATCGCTTTAACAAGCTCAACGAGGACCATGGTCGGCTAATGGATCCTGCTTCATCTGTCAAGGTAACACATCCTGCATTGTTATATATCTCCAAGCTCTATAAAGTAAGTTAATTTTCTGCAAATGGACACAAACCTAACACCGATCATAAAACTCCATCAAAGCATCTTTACCTGAACAGCTCCACCATTGTCTTTACATGGCTTTTTATCATAACATCCTTAAAAACTCCAAGCACGGAATCGTACATGTTATCAGCACACCATGAGTATTCTTTACACTCATATTCAAACCGTTGATTGTTCTAGTAATTCATTCAGGGAAGAATCCTTTGTCTTACTTTCTTGAACTGTCTTTGAGGCGCCTGATCATGAATAAACCTGCTAGGCTTACTCGAGTTAACTGTTAGTGCTGAGCTGGTTATAGCTTGACCATGTTTCAATTTTGCCTGTTGGTCTCCCCTTTTGTCTTTCTGTTCTTAGTCTTCCTGCAAAATTCAAAACCATTTTACCCTTCTTTCAAACTCTATTGCCAACATTCTCTAGATCGCTCCATTAAACTCACTCACGGTGCTATAGACATACCCAAACAATGTACAGGCACTATGTTCAGTCCTGAATGCTGATTCAATTTAAATTGCGATAGGTAAGGATATTTTGATAGCTGTTAATATGCATTATTGTTTGTTTTCTTACAAAATGGTGTTATAAACTTCTAATATATGTATTTCTGCTTTGCTAGTTTTGGCAGAGAGAAGCAGCATGCTTAAGGCAACAACTAGAACGTTTGCAAGAAAGCAACAGGTAAAATATTAAAACCAATTGAATAATTGTCATTAATATGGAAACTAGAGAGTAATATATTCTTACTTTTTGATGTGTTATTAAATACTAAATAATATAACAGATAATTATAAACTTGCAAAATTTTACCACGTTGTATTCTCTTTTTGTAAGCCTATGACGTGAAAATATATTAGACAAGGTATAAGGAGTACTACAACCCTTATTCAATACACATACCCCTTCATAGTATAAATTTTGTTTTCATTAAACCTACTACCCGCTATATACAAAAAATATTGAAAAACATATAATCCCAACTTTTATAGCTATAATATCACCCATAAATTGAAAAAGAATAACTTTCACTTTATTTGGAAACATCACACTCAATTTGAAAAGCTAGAGTAAATATCAAATTTTAGGCATCTCATTCTTGAAAATAACATTTTTCAATTTGAGATTTCATTAAATAACTTGTATACAAACATTTTCATAGAAAATACCACACAATTACAAAAATTCCAAAGGTTCTTGAAACTCAAAACAACTTTAACACACTTTTTCACTAACCCACGAGATCTTTAATCAATTTTACATGAGCACTAAAAAAACATTAAATAATAACTAATTTTTGAAACGAAAAATAATTAATTACTATTGTAAGTAATTTAGATACCAATTTAAAAAAAAGTTATTAATTACTAAAATAGTCTATTATGAATACAAAATTATAATTGATTTACGAATTAGATTCTAAATTAGTTTTTAATATTAGTTACTAAAAAATTAGTGTCTAAATTAGTTTCTAATTAAAATTAGTCTCTAAGGTTTTAGTTACAAAAAAACTAGTGTCTAAATTTGTTTCTAAAATGAATTGTTATTTAATAATTTTTTGTAGCAAAGTAATATATATATATATATATATATATATATATATATATATATATATATATATATATATATAACCAATAAAATGATGAATCAAATCCACTATGAACATTTAATTTTTTAAAACTCTTGAATATTCTGAGAGATCCATCTTATTCTTATTAAAAATTCATGATTTATAGTTTAGATATTGATTATTTGAACATGATAATAAACTAATATGATCTATTGTGTGGTAGAAAACCAATAGGAACAATCTAAAATGTTTAACAAGTATTGTTAATTGTATATATGAGGTTCTTAAACTGTGAAATCATTTATGTAACTATGTCAATATAATATAGTAAAATCAAAGATGTTGTTAATGTAATCATATAGTAGGCATTGCTATGGAAGATTAGCTACTGCTTTAAGGTTATTAATCATCAGACACCTAAGTAAATGCTATAAAAGGAAAATAAAAATACAAACATGTGAGGACCCAATCAAATCCGAGCAAAAATCAAGTAGCATCTTCCGAGGAACAAATCAACCAAATCTAAAATCTAGGAGTATTTCAAAAAAAATATAAACTAATTAAAGGAGGCAAAACATTTAATCAAGTAAAATCCTATTTATTTACAATCCCAACATTTGCTAAGGTATCTACACATCTATTATCTTCTCTATAAATGTGAAGCTTTAATATAATCAATTCATATGTTCTTTAATGTAATTTTCAAGGTATTTCAAGAAAAACAAATCTATTTAATATCAACTTTCAAACAATGGATCTCTTATGAATGTACTTAATCATCAACTTAAAGGATTTCTACCCTTCAACGCATGCAACACAAAAACACGCAGACATAAAAATCACAAGCAAGGATTCCAAGATTGTAACCTCATGATGGATTAATTAGCTTACCTTTGTGATCATCCTTTGTATATCAATCTAATTCAACATAATTCAAATATTATTGAAAGTTCATATTTTAGTCAAAAAAACTCCATTTTATTGTTCTGTGAAATAGAATCCCTTTGATTATATATGAGTGTGCATGGCTACATATCCTTTCATCAAGCAGAAGGATTGAGATCTATATGAGCACAATTGTGAAGAACCTTTGAATGAGTGACAGTTGAACATATGCTTGAAAGCTCTATAACAAACTATCTTTGAATGATTGCAATTTACTTCTCACACACACACACACAATGTTGACGTTTCGTCTCTCGAATTGCCAAAGAATTCATACTTCATTTTCTATAAATGCAGGCAACTGATGGGTGAAGAACTTTCTAATTTGAATATGAATCAGCTAAAAGATCTGGAAAATAAACTCCAAATTGGTTTGAGTAATGTTCAAATAAAAAAGGTATTATGGTTCAAGGTCCAAAGGAATCAAAGCTCCTCCTTGAGGTGTATATGTTTGGTTTCCATTCATTTTCTTTTAGTAAAAGCAAACTACGTTTCTTTTTCCATGACACTTTGACTGTCAAAGGAAATCCAAGTTACACGATACAATTGTCATACATGCATGACTCATACACAATCATTTATTTCACCTGTAGGATCAAATGCTTAAAGATGAGATCAAAGTATTGCAACAAAAGGTTCCGACCATTAAATTTTGTTATTTTAATAGGTGTTTCTGCAAATTTGAATTTTTCAGACCGATCTCCATTGATGCCATTATGATTTGTAGGGAATCTTCATTCATCAACAAAATGAAGAACTTCGTACGAAGATAAACCTTTTACATGAAAATAATGCAGAACTACAGAAGGTAAATCATCAAGCAAACATTTTCTATCTGTCATTCATACTCTAAAGTGTCATACAATGCCATGGATTCATACTCCAGTAAAAGTAAATATCAACTTTGTTTTTGGAAATGTTGATTCTGGTTGCCAACGCTCTAAATGCATGGTTAATTTAGATGCTTTGAGATTTATGTTGGAAGTCCGACATAAACTAGAGATAAGATCCAATTATAATATATATATATATATATATATATATATATATATATATATATATATATATATATATATATATATATATAAATGCATAATACAAACCTCACCTTATAAACTGATTTTGTAGACTTGAGTTAAGTTTAAAAATCACTTTATAATAATTCACATGTTTATTTTTAACCAATTATTGATAATTTGAAATTTTACCTACCAAATTTGAGTTCGTAATGGTTTTTTCTGTTGATTTGGTTTCTTTTGTGTTTGTCTAGGTTTTTCCTAAAGAAACTTTTTGTTTCAATCTGACCAACTAACAATTAGAAAAAAAAAAGTCAACATTTTCTTTATTATTTGTCATGATGGTTGGTGTTTATGCATGGTTGTTAAAGTTCAATGTGAAGAAGTGTGATTTGATTAAGGTTAAATCTTAATACCAATTTAATTAGGGGGATATTGGTGCATTTATTCTTCCTCCAAGTCATGTAGAGTTAGAATATGCCTCATATTTTCATGTTATTTTCATAAATAAAAAATTAACAAAATTAATGAAAATATATCTACACACAAAAGCTAAACCATATACTCAGTAGGTTTAATTTTTTGAAGCTTGAATGATGGTTTGGATCCTACCTAGGTTATTGAAGCAAGGGATAAGGAAAAAGAAAAGGCAACATGCTATCAGCAATGGATATGATACACTTGAACCTATCAGTTAGCAACAAAGCCACCTTCAGCCTCAACACAAGAGGAACAATCATTATGTGCTATTCCCCAAACTGGTGATATAAAAAATTTAACGGATGTAGTAAATTTTAAAGGAATAATTAGTTGCTTTTTCTAAAAAATGTAAGAAATCTTTTTAAAAAATAAGCTATTATTCTCTAAATATAAACTGCACTAAACATGTTGTAAGTTTATAAGTTTTAATTTTATGTGTAGTGCTCTAGATCATAGCTGCATTAGGTGAAAAAACTGATATTGTTAGATAACGATCGGACATATATATATATATATCGAGATGAATATTTTCGATCCTTCTTATTGCTAAATTTGAATTGTCTATCATGAATCATGAAATTACAACAATAAAATCTATAATTTATAATATATGTAGGAAAATAAATATCTCCTCAGTGTTGCTCCTGGTGGGCTATATTTGTATGGTTTCTTAAGTCTATATATTATATATATCGTGAATCATGAAACTAAATTCAGGCAATGGCTTCCTACATATTTAGTAATTTTCTCTCGCAAAAGTCAGTTGTGAAATGAAGAAAATAATATTTCTAAATTTCTAAATTTTTGAAAACATTATTTGAAATGCAATTAAAATTTTGTAGAAGTATTATGAAAAAACTAAACCCAAGAATGAACTTGTCGTGGAATGGAAGATTTTCAAATTTCAATCCAAAATAGGGGTGAATGATTGTGTTCCGGAAGGATATTTTTGGAATTGACCTGGTGTATGTATTCCAGAAAGCAAAATCGGGTTAATGGAGTGTAGGAAGAAATTTGATGGAGTACATGAAGAAACAACCTTGTTCCCTTCTCCTTAAATGGCTTGATTGAACGGGCCTGGGACAACAAAATTGGGAAGCTTCTCCCTACACCACCACACCTTTCTTCCTACACCACCACACTCTTCTCTCCAATTTCTTTTATTCCAAAACTAACCTTCATTAAAAAAAATTTTACTTTTACCTTATGTAATGTAAAACCCTAACTTTTCTTCTCTCGCTTTCATTGTGCCGCTTATCCCACACCCTCACCCTCACACAACCTCATTTCTCTCATTCTCTCTTCTTCCCACTCCTGTCATCTTCCTCTTCCTTTTATGTGAGTTTTGTTTCGTCTCCCTCCATTCTTTTCTCTTATGTATGTTTGCATTTTTACTTCCATTGTGACTAAAGTGGTGGGTTCACAAAGAGAGTATGGTTCTTACTTGGTTTCCTCTTTTAAGATTAAGGTTAGTTTCATATTGATTTTCATTTTTCGGTTTGAGCTTTCTTTCTATTTTGTTTGGTTTGTTATTTAAGTTTTCTTTGTGGTGTGATTTTGGTATGTTATGTGTTGTGGTGTTGTTTGTTATCTATTGGATTCATAAAATCACTATAACTAGAAGGCCAAAATGGATCTGAAAGATCCGTTTGGCCTTCAACGGATGTTAACATCCGTCGACGGATGTTCACGTCCGTTGAAGGCCAAACAGATCTTCCAGATCCATTTTGGCCTTCGGATTTCAGTGTATTTAAATATATTTATAGAATATATTTATGTATTAAATTTTTTTATATAATTAATTTAGTTATTTTGTTAGATTCATTTATGTAATATTATATTTAAAATATATTTATATCTGATTGACTTTGATTTTAAAAAAAATTGTTTTTGTAATAAAAGAAAAAAAATAATTGAATTATAGTTAATGTTAAGTCTATTTTTAAATTTTTATTTGTAATAAATTACGTATTTTTTTAATTTATTTATAGTTAAATGAAATTATTTTTAACTTTTTACAATTAATTAGCATATTTAGTATTGGTATTCAAAATAAAAAATATAAGTAGACAAATCAAAAGGGAAAGGAGATGTTTGAATAAAAATAATTCATTTTTTTCAACTTCTTTTTTTAGAGGACAGGATAATATGAATGTTTTATTATGTTCTATCAACACATTAAAAAGATTATAGGATATATCTACTGTGGAAGTAGGTCAACATTTCTATTGGCAAATAGGGGGTTTTCTAGTACATGTCCAAGTACTTATTACTTCTTGGGTTGTAATTGCTATCTTATTGGTTTCAGCCATTCTAGTTATTCGAAATCTGCAAACCATTCCCACTTTCAGTCAGAATTTATTTGAATATGTTCTTCAATTCATTCGAGACGTGAGCAAAACTCATATTGGAGAAGAATATGGTTTATGGGTTCCTTTTATTGGAACTTTGTTTCTATTTATTTTTGTCTCTAATTGGTCAGGGGCTCTTTTACCTTGGAAAATCATCCAATTACCTCATAGGGAGTTAGTTGCACCCAGAAATGATATAAATACTACCGTTGTATTAGCTTTACTTACATCAGTTGCATATTTCTATGCGGGTCTTTCAAAAAAAGGATTAGCTTATTTTAGTAAATACATCCAACCAACTCCAATCCTTTTAACCGATTAACATATTAGAAGATTTCACAAAACCCTTATCCCTTACTTTTCGACTTTTCGGAAATATATTAGTTGATGAATTACTAGTTGTTGTTCTTGTTTCTTTAGTATCTTTAGTAGTTCCTATACCTGTCATGTTCCTTGGATTATTCACAAGCGGTATTCAAGCTCTCATTTTTGCTACTTTAGTTGCGGCTTATATAGGTGAATCCATTAAAGGCCATCATTGACTAGTTTTAGAAAAAATAGTCTTTTTTGTTTAGCTTGCCACACATATATTGTGGCTCAATAGAATCTACAAAGTAAACATCTATCTATAGATATATAGATAGATATAGATAGATATATTCGATTAGTATATATTAGTTTGGATATTAAAAAAAATGAATAGTTAGAATTCGAATTCTGTATGATATTTACGTTTACGACGTGTGATAAAAAAAATACTGTATAGAATAATAGTATATTCTCATTTGATTCACATTCAATCATTGATCAAAAGAGAATTAAAAACATTTAGATCACCCAATTTCCAATATTTCTTTTCAACATTAATGAAATCTAATGAATTTATTTAGATTGATTGTATCCATATGGAATAAGAGAATAAGAAAAGAGGGAAGGGGAGCTTCAAAAAAAATGATAAAAAAAAATAGAAGTGAAGGGGTCAAGTTGAGTGCATAGAATCTGATCACTATAAGAGAACTCTTTCTTTGTTTTTGAGGTTTCAAATCAAAGAATGAATTTCAATTTCGATTGAATCTAAAACACAAAGAAAATTAATTTACAGCATAGAAGAAACCTATGTATATGTGATATGATATTAAAGATGAACTAATTTTCTATGAACTAACCATATATCTGAAATAACAAATCTTTTCTATCTAAAACGGCCTCGCTATTATTATCAATTTCTATAGGGATAGAAAAGCAAAGGCCTTGTGTTTCAGCTCTAATTGTGAATTGAAAATGAAATAACTAAAGAAATTGTATAAAAAAAACGAAGAATTCAAAGAATGATTCCAAATTTGAGGTAAGAGAAGAACAAAGATTATACATATTCACCCCCTAAACTATGTAGTTCGAGACGAAAAAACAAATCTCGAAGTAATTCTTATTTTGATTAATTACTTTAGCTGAAAAAGTCTTCGTAATTGAAAAATGAAGTCAGAATTTCTTAGTCGATTATATCATTAACTATTTCTTTCTTTTATATGTAGGTTACGAGGAAATTCTCATGAATCTAATTATTTCTGGCGCTTTTGTTATTGCTGCTGGATTAGCCGTAGGGCTTGCTTCTATTGGACCTAGGGTTGGTCAAGGCACTGCCGCAGGGCAAGCTGTAGAGGGGATAGCACGACAACCAGAGGCAGAGGGAGAAATACGGGGTACTTTATTACTTAGTCTGGCTTTTATGGAAGCTTTAACAATTTACGGGCTGGTTGTAGCATTAGTTTATTTTATATAATCTTTCTTTAGTTAATAAATTAATTAATATTATTTTAATTATTACTTTAGCTACCAACAGTGACATAGCAAAGAACCACAAGCTCCAACAACAAGCACAAACATCGTAATGGCATAGTGAAATACCACAGTGAAGGAGGAAAGAAACAACACACAGTGAAGGAGGAAATTTGATCTCCGATATGGGGCACATTATATTTTATAGTGGGAACCGCTTTTAATGGGGTGGTTGGACATTGGTGAAAAGAAAATTTTTTTACCAACCATCTTTAACTTCTGACAAAGATAAATGAAGGGTAAATGAGGAATGTGGTGGTGTAGGAAGAATAATGTGGTGGTGTAGGGAGAAGCCCTCACAAAATTGGCGCACCCACTAGTGCAAAATTGACTTTTAACGTCACTCATTAAACGTCAGTTACAGCGGGTCACGACGTAAATTATTGACCGGTGGTAGTTTCATAAATAAGTCAGGCCTCTAGACGTCAGTTAGAAGGGGCCCCGATGTCTATAATATTATAGACGTCGGTGCCCCTCCTAACTGACATCTAGAGGCCTGACAGGTTGGTGAAAAGTCATTTTTTTCCGCGATCTAGACGTCAGACCCTGCCAACTCCGACGTCTATATAGGACTATAGACGTTTGTGTCCCTCCTAACTGACGTCTATGCCCTTAGAGGAGAGTTGTTCCCTTCAAGGGATGTCAACATCCGTTGAAGGGGAACAAATATCAACATATGTTTTCCCTTCAACAAATGTAGATATCCATTGACAGATTTTCACATTCGTTGAAAGGTTACCGTATTTTAACTTTTGATTTATTATAATAGTTTATTGTTATTAATTTTAGATTTTTTTTAAAATTTATTTTAATAATGTCATTTATATGTAGATATATATTTATGTTTTTGGATTTTTTTACTTGTGTAATAATTTTATAATAATTTTATAAGTATATAAAAGAAATAAAGTTAAGTTTAAGTACACCCTAAACGGATGTGGAAATCGTTCAACGGATATCAAAATTCGTTGAAGGGAGAATGGATATCAACAATTGTTACCCTTTCAACGGATGTTGATATCCATTGACGGATTTTCACATTCGTTTGAATGGTCAGAGCATTTTTTATATATAATTAGTTTATTAATTTAATGTTTTTTTATAGTATATTTTTGGTTTAATACATATTTTGGTTCCTCAGTTTGTAGGGTCTGTTCAAAGTTGTCCTTTTTTTTAAAAGTTCACTAATATCCTACATTTCGCAAAAATGGTGCATGTTAGTACTTTTTGCTTACGACGTTAAAAAACTAACGGCAGACTTACCCCGCTGACAAAAATTTAATGACTTGTACAATTATATATGATGTGACATTATGGGATCATTTTAGACCAATGAGAAGATGTCACTGCACATTTATATATATATATATATATATATATATATATATATATATATATATATATATATATATATATATTATTAGGAAACCATTTTTTTTACGATAGCATTTGTCAATAATAGGCCTAAAAGTACTCCTACGTTATACGTTATGGAGTCAATTTTTGTGACATAATAGTTTATATACTATGAACTTACCTGCGTATAAAATATGAATTTATTAAGAAAACTCAAATCTGTTATTAAATAATTGTAAATAAAAGAATAATTTCTTGCAAAATGAAGGTCTTATTGTAATTTCATAACATGATATACAAATGTCATATCAACATGGCATATGACATTATATATCTCGATGACATGACATTTTGACATTGCATCATCATTTATGTTTTGTTCATTTGAAACAGATAATTTGAGAGAGACTGAGTGGATAGATTTGAGGATAAATTTTGTTGTTATTTATTTGAGTGAATTTGGAAGTATATAAGAGTGGATTTGGAAGTAAACTTTGTGAGAATTAGTGTAGGATTTAATTGATGTAACAGATAAAAAAAATTTGTTTAATTGATAGAAATTGAAAATTACCAAAATGTCCCTAGTTATTAAAGTAATATAAAATTATAATTATTAATGTTATATTTAATTGTATAAATGTTTATAAAGAATAAAAAATTAACATTAATTATTAAAATTAATTTTTTAAATGTAAAAAAATTATAATTTAGTAAAATGGATTTATTTTTAAATGTACAGTGTAATTGAAGGTTTGAATTTGTATTTTGATTTTCATGAATTAAGTTTTTTTTAGACAAAAATCATGACATGATACACAAAGGGCATAATTATATAAGTTTGTTTTATAAAGAGATAAAATTTTATTTTTCAAAAGAAACTTGAATTGATTTTGATTAAAGAAAATGATATAAAAAACCAGTTTTAATTAAAAGTATACATTTTATCTTACAATAAAGGTTTAATCATTTCGAACATTCCTATTTCTACAGGATCGTCTCAAATAGGTCCTCGTATTCTAAAAGTTCTCAATTAGGTCCTAGAATGTGAAAATTGAATCAATTTAGGTCTTGTCGTTAATTTGGTTGGACGACGTTAAAAATTGTTGTGCGTGGCAGGGTAAAATAACCAAGTTTTACTGATGTGGCAAAGTTTGGTGGACTGAGTTGGATTTCTTTTATCAACATATTTAAAAAGCATTAGTTAAATAAAAAATGCATTGTTTTATTTATGGAAAAGTAGTTAGAAGATAGGGATTTCAAATTAGATTCTTGATTGGGTGCTTAATTGGGGAAATTTTGGAAATTAATTGGGATTTCAATAAATCCCTAAATTGAAAGACTCAAATCCCTAATTTAAATGTGTGCCTGAGGAGAGCGAGGTTGGTCTTTGACCTTGTGGAGCTTGTTGTTAAAGGGTGTTAACAGTTAACAACCTTGACCTTGCTAAAAAGTAGCAGCCTTAATGGCTTTCTGCAACTCAGATTCCATGTTAGTGGCCACAGTCTGCGATTTGTTTGGCTGCACTCTCATCCTCTTGTCTTCCGCTCTTGTAACTTCTTTGATGCTGCAACTCCCCAGAAGAGGTTTCACTCACTATTTTTGGTTGCAGCGCCACTTCTTTTCTAGCGGTGGAAATTCCCATTTTCATCTCATCCAATACATTTTTCATCTCCCTATTTTCCTTCTCCACATTCTCCAAATCTCTTCCCATCCAAAAACACATTTCCTTCAACAACTGCAAATCAATTTCAGAACTGACCCTTTTTTTCCTTACTATCATTATTATTACTCTTTTTCCCATCTTCAACCCTATATAACCCAATCTTATTCACGGTTAAGCTCGGCATTTTTGAATTGAAATTCTAGGGAAAATTCTCCCCCAGTAGAAGTTCAAGAAGAAACCTTTCGTAACAGGCACCACCGTTTGAGCCATAACCCTAATGACAGGAGAGAGACTGTGCTTTGCATCGTTCTTGGAGTTTTCCAAAATGTTAAGGTGTGATTGGTCTCTGTTATCGCACAACATCTTTTAACGCCGTCTAGCTAAATTAACGGCAAGCCTAAATTGATTCAATTTTTCACATTCAGGAACTTAATTGAGAGCTTTCAGAATATGAGGGCCTATTTGAGACGATCCTACAGAAATAGGGATGTTCAAAATTATTAAACCTACAATAAACAACTATATATTATTTTTGTTGATATACAAATTACTTAAAAATTTTAACTAATTGTTTAAAGAACATTTTTTATGAGTTGACACTGTTTCCATCAGATATTTTCCCAACAACACAAGTACTTTTCATGCGTATATCCCAATCAAATTGTCTACCTTCAAGGCTTAAACTCAACCACAAAACACCAATCCTCAACAAACAAAATTCTCTAACCCACTAAACCATAACTCCAAGATCCTCTTCAAAATCCTAAATTTCTAAGAACCCTTTCGTTGTTTTTGTTTTTCTCTTGAGACCATTTTGGTTTGAACTTCAATTTCAGACCCCAATAGTGGCTTGTGCAATTCATGCAACTTTAGGAGCAAATAGTTGTGCCTTTTCTTCGAAGAGATTCTCCTTGAAGCACCCAAAAACCGGTAAGAGAAGGTTTGATTTGTTCACTAATAGAGATGACTCTGATGACTCTGTTTGCTTTGCATGCAGCACCTGGAACACTCTGGCGGCGTCCTTGGTGCAGAGTCTACCCGCTGTGATGGAATCCTGTGGTTTAGTAGCTGGAAGCACCTGATCCTGGCAAGGGAATCGGAAACGACGTCGCGGAGAGCGTTGTTAAAGCAAAGCGACACGAAGCATACCTCAGAAGACGCGTCGACAGGACCAGATTGGGGACGTGGAGCGAGGCCTCCAGAAACTTGGTCAAAACGTCGTCGTTGGTGACGGTGGATCTCCAACCGAAAGCCAAGGCAGGCTGGATCCTCCACCTTCGACGCATATAATCCAGCGTCCACCACCAAAGCAACCTCCAGTTTGGTCAAACATGGCACCTGCACCTCCACCACGAAGCTTGGAACGAAATGGTCCAAAGGAACCGAATATGGTCTAGATGGAACCGAATATTATACGTGATATTATTCAATCTACAAAGGACAAAGATGATAATTACCTTCAATTCACTCCAAATCATCTCATATCAGCGAGTGATAGAATAAGAAAATATCTCGCAAATTCGTCTTTTCAACAGTAATTCCACACACGTGAACAAGCTTAAAATCAAGATTCTAGTAGTAGAGATCAAAATAATAAAATATTTTTTTATCAACAAATAATATTATATATTTATAAACAAAACACTTTGTGTGTGTTTCGACCCAAATACATAATAAATAACGATAGTGACATGATTTATAACACAAACCTTTTGTTTACAAAATTCTAATCCTAATTATATATATATATATTCTCCTTAATATATAAAAAATTAGATTTTAAAATATCTTATTAAAAATAATTTTTTCAGCTTATAAGCAAGTTTAAATTATTATTATTTTATTTATTTATTATTTTATATTTATTTAAAAATATAATTATTAATAAAAATTTATCAATTAAATATAATAATTTAATTTATTATGTTCTCCACTTTTTTCACCTTTCTCCGGCACATAGAAAATTAAAACTCAAAATTTTTCTACATATGTATATTATTGTTTTCAATAAAATTTTTTTCCTTCAACAGTACATTTCTATCTACTAAAACTAACAGAGTGTAAATTTTTTTTTTTTTCACTTTTCTCCCTTGTGGAAGCCACTGTTCGTTCATTTCTTTCATCTTCCGGCTCCGTTCATTCTCGCGCGTTCTTTTCACTTTTCATTTACATATTTATGATTTAGATTTTTATAATTTCAGTTAAAATATTTCCAAAGTGGACAAATACAATCTCATTCAACTCATTTTGGATTTGTTCGCTTCCATAGTTCCTGGATTCCTGTGGCTACGTTGCTTCTAGAAACTCAATTTTCTCCTAATTACTAAATTAAATTACAGAAAAACCTTTTTGTCAAGTTTATTTGCCAAGATTTTGTGACAATACATGGTGAATTGTAAATTTGATTAACAAATATTATATCAACAAGCTTTTGTCACAGTGTCTAAGAAAATGTTAGAAACTAACTTAAACAACATATCAGTTAAAAATAAATAAAATAAAGTAGTCTATGTTATTATTAAAATATAATATAGTATACATATTTTAAGTTTTTGATAATTATATGTAGGAAAATGTTTCTTTAACACTGCTTTTTGATACTGGTCAGGTGTTAAATTTCTATTGGTAGTTATCACTTAAATGAAAAAGGTTTTTAAAAAAGTTGAGGAGGGTAATTTTGGAATTCTGATGATATGAAATTTTGTTTTGGCGGTTTCGTTTTCTTCTTTCACTCACTTTGGTTCTGAACTTTCGTCTCTCTCATTCTGCTTCCAATCTCTTGCCTTCTCCATTCGTCTTTCTCTCATTTAAAGGCGTCATCTCAACCAAAAAAAGAGGTATTTAGCAATCACTCTGTTGAGGTAAGCTCTCTTTCGCGTTTCGCGTTTGAGTCTCTTTAACGTTGTGGCTCTGTTTCGGCTTTTCACTCTCTTTCGCATTGTCTGGCTTCTCTTTCGCTCTCTTTGGCGTTTTGGGTCTGTTTGATGTTATTTATTCTTTTTGTGTTTTGCGAACCCTGATCCACCATTGATTTTTTGTGCAGTTGCAATGGCTTCCGAAAACCCAAAGTGGTATTTTATTTAGTCACATTTTTTTGGTAAGTAATAACAATGTTTTCGTAATCTTTTGTAGAAAGCAATATATACGTGATTGGATCCTGGATGACGAGAACATAAGACTACTGGATGCGCTAAAGGTGTATGGATTGTTGTAGGATAGTTCTCCAGTGTAAAAATGTAGTGTAGTGTAGTTTGTTTTGATAGGATAGTTGTCCTGTGTAGACATGTAGTGAACATAGTAAGATAGAATAATGTATATGAAGATAGTGTATTTTTTATATATATGAAGACATTGTACAAATTCTTATTGGAATAAGATGATTGATTTCAAGATTGTTTATGTGCAATGTACAAATGATTGTTGATTGATGATTGATGTCCATGTTTTTTGTATGTGCAATGTATGAAAGTGCAATAGCAATTAAGGCCAAGTACTGCAATCTGTGTAGCAAAAAAGACCCTTGTAATCGTTTACAATGGGCTGGTAATCGTTTATGCGAGTCTGTCCTGTGTTTTGGACAAGTTGTTGCACTGAAGGAACCACTTGTGGTAACGTGGGGGACCACAGGTGATTTTGTGTGTTTTTTAAGACAACTTCACTGCTTTGTGGTATAAGTGTGAGTGTATGCTTGGATGTGATGTTTGGGAAACCCCATGATGTAGAAGGGGCCTACCCAGGGTGATAACATGCACCTTGGTGAAGTCATTTTAAATCTGCCACATAAAACACTCTTCTAACTTCACTTGACTCAAGATTCTCAACATGGGTGGTCCCTCCTACATCATGGGGGACCCGGAACATTAGGTTCAAGCATCTCCTCACTCAAGAACCTAAAATTACAATTTAAACCACTAGACTTGGGTAAAAACACACTATGGTCCCCTTTGTTATCACTGGTGGCTCCTTTAGTTCAACAGGATGTCCAAAATCTTGTTCAGACATGCGTAATCGTTTACAGCCTGCTTGTAAACGATTACAAGGCACATTTTCACAGCATACATAGCAGAACTTCACTTGATTCAAGATTCTCATCATGGGTGGTCCCCCCTAAATCATGGGGGACCCAGAACATTAGGTTCAAGCTTCTCCTCACTCAAGAACCTAAAAATACAATTTAAACCATTGGATTTGGTTAAAAAGACATTGTGGTCCCCTATGTTATAACTGGTGGCTCCTTCAGTAGAACAGGATGTCCAAAATCTTGTTCAGACTCGTGTAATCATTTGCAGCCTGCTTGTAAACGATTACAAGGCACATTTTCACAGCATACATAGCAGAACTTCACTTGACTCAAGATTCTCAACATGGGTGGTCCCCTCCTACATCATGGGGGACCCAAAACATTAGGTTCAAGCCTCTCCTCACTCAAGAACCTAAAATTACAATTTAAACCATTGTATTTTGTTAAAAAGACACTATGGTCCCCTATGTTATCACTGGTGGCTCATTCAGTTCAACAGGATGTCCAAAATCTTGTTCAGACTCGCGTAATCGTTTACAGCCTTCTTGTAAACGATTAAAAGGCACATTTTGACAGCAGACATAGCAGATCTTCACTTCACTCAAGATTCTCAACATGGGTGGTCCCCCTACATCATGGGGGACCCAGAGCAATTAGGTTGAAGCCTATCCTCAATCAAGAACCTAAAATTACAATTTAAACCACTGAACTTGGGTAAAAACACACTGTGGTCCCCTATGTTATCACTGGTGGCTCCTTCAGTTCATCAGGTTGTCCAAAATCTTGTTCAGACTCGCGTAATCGTTTACAGTCTACTTGTAAACAATTTACAGGTCACATTTTCACAGCAGAGGTACCAGAACTTCAGCTGTGGTCTCCTATGTTGTAATAGGTGGCTCCTTCAGTTAAACAGGTTGTCCATAATCTAAGTTAGACTTGCGTAATCGTTTACAGGGCCATAGTAAACGATTACATTGCACAATTTACCACCATTATCTTCATCAATTCAGCTATATTCATCAAATCACAACCATTACTTCATTTTTTTTCACAAACATTATCACTTGCAAATCAAAATATAAAGCACTTCAATAACAGACACAATAAATTTGCAATTATGAATTACATAAATGGACTGATGCAAACATGGATGTTCCATATATTGAACGAAATAGGTTTAATTACAACATCATGTTCTTGTCCTAAGAGTGAAGTCTAATACAATAATTATTCATTTTTCTTTTTGACTACTACATTTGCGGTGTATGGTGGCCTAAGTAATTGGCTCTTATAACGCCTTCTTGATCCAATCCTAACATACGTCTTCAATTGTGATTGGTTGTTGGACATTCCACTCGGTGCATTTGGCTATATTGCACCTTCTTCAGTGTTGCACATTCCACCCGCTTCCTCTTTTGACATTCCACCAAGGGAAACAAATGCACTGTTACTATTAGTGAATGCTTGTGGACGTCCAGCACTTTGTACACCATCATCTATAGTTGTCCTTTTAGGTGTTCTTCTGGCCTTCTCTTCCGCCAACTCTGCCTCTACGACATTGACCTTCCTTTTAAGCTCTTCAATTATAGATTTTTGCTCCTTTACATACATCCGTCAAGTGTTTGTTAAAAGTGTAAACATACATCGTTGAAAAATAATAACCCGTCAAATGTTCAACGAAAACAATACAAATGTATACACAAAAGGAAATAACCAAAAAACCCAAAAGGGGTCGAAGAACCGACAAAGAAACCAAAAACCCAATACCCAAACGACAACATCAACGGAATGCGATAGGAAACCAAAAACCCAAAACCCAAACCGACAACAAAATGGTCTGAGAACAGATTTACCTTGCTTCAACGAAACTGCTGTCCAGAACTTCCCATTTCAAACAAACTACGAGAACGGAGAAACAAAAACGAAAAGGGGTTGAGAGCAAAATGTGAGAGGACAAGCAATGAGAACGAAATGTGAAAGAGAATGTAATCAAATAGGGAATGACAAAATTGGAACGAAATGTAGTTCAAACCCTATTCATTATCGCTGCCAGATTTCATGAAGGAAAAAAAAAATGGACCAATTAGAAGCTGAGACATGACAGTATCAAATTTGTATTAAAAAAGATGTCAAAATAAGGGGACCCTTACAAATTTTCATTTATATATTAACTTTTTAAAAACTCATTTGAAAAACATTCAAATTGAAAATTTGAAAACCATTAAACCTTGATTATGATATAGATTCAGTATGCTACAATGTAAAATTTTAATCTCCTTTATTAATTTCTCTAGGAAACAAAACAGTGTCAAAGCTTTCAACCATTCAAAGGAGAAAACTAAAAGAACCATTCAGATGAAATGGTGGTTCGGAAATGGGGGAAGGAGGAAGAGCTTCCCTTTCTCTGTGACTCTGTGGGTTAGGAGAGGCAGAAGGAGCCTGCGTTCAGATGCGGCGTTGGAAGCCATAGCAAAAGCTTCAGAAGACAGAGTTCCCAACATAGTTCTCTACAATTACCCTTCCTTTTCTGGGGCATTCTCCGCTCTCTTTGCTCACCTATTCCACACTCGCCACAATCTCCCATTCCTCATACTGCCCTTCTCTGCGGTTCCCTCTCTCGCTTTCAGGTTCCCTTCTTCTTCTACTCTATAAATTTCCTTTCTTTTTGTAATGGGGTTTTGTGTTTCCTGTTGTGGAGCATTTGAAGTTCTACTCTCTGTGCTTTACATCACTTCGAGCTTGAAACCATGAGATGGAGTGCTGCAAAGTTTTGGTTTTTGAATGATCCATTCATGAACTTACATATTTGTGACAATAGGGTTGAAGATTTGTGCACTAATGGCCTTCAGACATGTTATCTACTTGACTTTATTCCTCCAAAGGAATTCCTCTTCGACATTTCCCGTAAATCAAAATGCAAGTAGGTTAATTTCCCTTGTAAATTATTTTAATGCTACTATTGTATAGATTTTTGTGTTGTTTCTCGTGTTGTTTTCGTTGCATATTAATTTAATTGATTTTTTATCTATCTAGGATTATTGGGTTTGATCATCGGAAATCAGTTCTTAGAAATATTCCCGCTGCCAATGTTTGCCCTGAGAATATCATGATTAATGTAAACCTTGAGAAGAGTAGCTCTATGGCTGTTTATGAGTACTTTACAGGCAAGCATGTGGATGTTAATATTTCTGACGTGAGTAAAAATATAAGTTCTTTTATGTGCTTTAATTCTCCCGAATCTCATGCAACCATGGCTGAAATTTTGAAAGATGCCTGAATTTCCTTTAGGACGAGGCTCCATGTTTGGTGGACTCAAAAGACAAAGGCCGAGTGGAGCTAATTCTTAAGTATATTGAGGATGGAGATCTTCGCCGATGGAGCTTGCCTGACATTAGGATGTTTAATATTGGACTTAGTGAATGGCGGTCCAGGTTTAGCTGCATTTCTAATCCATACATGTATAAGCAGGCATGACTGTTCTTCTTTTAAGATTGTTTCTATGTTTCCTTCTTCTTGTTACTGTTGAGGGGAAATTTAGAGTTTATTCAGACTAAATGGATTAAGAAACAAGTGTATTAATCCATAGTATTTTCTTATTCCTAAAGAGTATATATAGTTTACTTAGGCCATGTCAAATAGCTTGACCAGGCTAATTAAAATGAATTTTGTTCAGTAGGAATTTTACAACTATTATTCTGAATGATACAGATTGTCAACATGCATTTCCATGTTTTCTGTCAGCTTTGTCATTTATCTATATCCTACTTGGAAAGGGAAAAATACATTTTGATAAGTTAATTGGTTGTTTGAAGTGAGCATGATATGACTACTACAAATTCAGAATTTTCTATTACACTTGTCACAGTGCCATACACTAATATCACAAGTCGTAGCACCATCTACTATGTTGATCCTTGCTTTATAAGACTTGTGTAATATTTCAAAAAGTAAAAAAATCTTTATCTTTCTTCGTGTAAGTTATTGTAAATTTCTCTCTCTTATCCTGGCTTTGCTGAATTTGTTCTGTTCTTTGAAAAATCCTCATTGCAGTTGCTGGAATTAAGTGCTGAAGATTTAATTGCTAAAGGATATTCATATTGCTCAGCTCGCCAAAATGCTGCAAGCAAATTGCTGGAAAAGGTGTTCAGGGTTCGACTGGGTAGAGGATTTTATGGAGAGTGCCTGGTAATATTTCAGTATACGATCATCTTAGTTTCTGTTGTCACTGATATGCCAAGATTTTTATTTCCTTAAGTTTCTGTTGTTTTAAACTTAGTTAATTATGAATGAAAGTCAAATTTGTGCCGTGAACTTTGCCTCCTGCTTTTTAATGCTCAATTTATAACTAGTGTTTTCCAATTAATTGATTATAATGGCAACATGTGATGTGGTAACCCCACCCCAGTTTGGCAGTTGAGATTTATAATCAGGTTTTGTTGCCATGATTGCTGTGTAGGGAGTTCGAGCAGATAAGAATTCCAACTTAAGTGATGAAATTGGCAAGCTTCTTAGTGTAAAAAGTGCTGCTAGTGGTCTTAGGTGAGGTAATTTATTGAAAAGAAAGGTTTATCAAATTTATGTTTAATTTTATGTTGTAGCAGAATGATCTTCCCATGTGGTTGTCTTAGAGCCACAATTGCCTGCTATAAACGAATTACTGAATTATATAATCTTATCAATTAGTTTTTATTCATCATTGACAGGCCAATAGGGGCTGTGATATTCATGCAAAGGGATAATCTCAAAATGTGCTTGCGTACCACTGATACTGCCACTGATACCTCTGAAATTGCAAAGGTGTGTTTTCCTTGTTTCACACATTGATACATTTTTAACACTTCGCAATACATTGACGAGTTTTCTTCTGTTGGAACCTGAAGGCGTATGGCGGAGGCGGTTCCCCAAGTTCCAGCTCTTTCATGATAAGGATGGATGAATACAACCAATGGATTAGAGGGAATTCATCTTGATGATTCATGGGTTTGAATTTCAAATGTTGGCTTAAACTTTGTAACACTTATGACAGTGTATACTTGCTTCCTGTTCCTGAAATTGCATGTAAAGCTGATCATTCGGTTAAAGGGATTTGTTCAGGAAGAAAATGACGAGGTAATGGCACTTGCATTCTCCAAATGGTATCCAAGGTAGTGGTCATGTTATCAGAACTGGTCCAGAGACTTTCCTGATATTGTTGCTGCATATGGCGAGACTGAGAGAAAAGAAAGTATAGCATGGCAAGCATTCTATTCTAGGACAATCTGGTGATGATATTCAAGTTCAGCCAATTAGAAAGAAAAATTCCTGACATTTTCTTGTTAGTTTGAGACTCCAATACTGCTGCTGGCATTGTTTCTTCAACCACCAGTTACCAACTTCACAGCATTTAGCTGAAGTTTCTGATTAATATTGAAAATTTTATCATTTTCAGCCAAAGTCTGTGATTGAATATAGTCGTTATTATTTTTATTTTTTTTCATAAGTTGTGCTGATTTTGGGTTGCCATGTTTGGGTTTGTTTGACATATTGAACTTTTTATCCCCGTTTGTTTGGTTGATAAAATTTACCTCTGATAAATTTAGTCATTTTTTATTTATTTTTGAATTACTTTTATTGTATTTTTTTAATTTTAACAAAACAAATCTTTTAACATACAAAATTTAGAATAATATTAAAAAAAATCTATAATAGAAAACTGTGCTCCATTTTGCCTCTGAAATTTACTACAAATTTGACTTGAGCACCATTTTTTTTTTCTCTCAAATCTTAATTTAATTGAAATGATATTATTAAAGCCACCATGAGGAAGAAGCCTAATTGAAAAAAAAAAAAAAAAACCTATTTCCTGAGAAAATGAAATATATACAAGTTCTTCATGATTGTTGCAACTATGATGAAAAAGCTTAATAAGAATTAAAATACAGGGCAGCCATCAACCACTATGCCCTGTGCTGTAGGGCAAGTTGCAAGGGGACAATGCTCCCCATCATTTCCCCACCAAGAGATACTTCTGTTTTCAATGCCCACTGCGAAGTAGAGCGCAACAGCCATAAAAGCAACCCCTGCATCAAGTGCTGCTGAAAGAACATAGTTGTATCTCTGCCACCACACCTTCCTGTAACGGAAGACAAAGAAGTTGAAAATGGTACCAATTATAATCCAAGCATTATAGTTCATTGCTGTTGCCGGTGGCATCATCCCAGTTGCCCCCAGAAGGACTGGAAGATTGATCAAAGGAATCCATGACTGCTTGGGGAATGCCTTGTGCAATAGCCATACTAGTATTGGCCCTATAGCACCTCCAAGGAAAAACCAATTCAATGCTCGGTAGTTTCCATCAGAACCAAAGATCCTCCTTGGTCCCACCAGACCCCAGATAACTGATGCATCAAAGAAAACACGATCACTTGGACATGTCCAGGGACTGTCTTCAGGAAGAAGATCTCTATGGCATATGTTATTTACAGAGTTCAGCAACCACCATGCTACACCAGTGCTTATGGTTCCAGCAAGTATTGTACCGATGAACTGCATTCGTTGAACACAGTAGACAATGTAATATGTATGAATATAGTGCAAGTTATGTTTGAGTGACATAAAGGTATGATGAATATTCTTTCAGTGTCAAGTCAAAAAATTTGAGGGGGTTGAGGTAAGAGGAAACAAACATCATGAAAATACCTGTACTAAAAACATTGATCTTGGAGGGATCTTCATGTAGTGGCCAAGCTTGAAATCGCTGAGGAAGGAGACAGCCTGAGCCATGCTTATATAACCAAAGGTTTTGAAGCATACATTAGCTATTGGTCTTCCGGGATAAATGAGACCAAAGATATACTCGGTAATAATGTTTAGTCCTGGTGTCTGTACGCAGAGGAGGAGATAGCATGGTATTTAAGATACTGAGAAAAGTGTATTTTGATCACAGATTTGGAACAGTGAAAAGTTGTCTCTGATATTTAGTGTGTTTTAGGTGTGTGCATATAATAAAACAAACAGTAAGAAATAAAGATAACGTACATGTCACATATGGTGCCAATTTTTTTTGTACAAATAGAGGGACTAAAGGAGATTGCAGTTTATATGTACTCAACATTTTCTTGAGAAGATGAATCAGCATTTTCTAGAAGGGGAAGGGAGCAAAAGTTGCAAGATTTTAACCTGGTTTGTGGTAGCAGTTATGACGCTAATTGGGAGTGTAAATATAAAGGCCAAGGCTGTAGCAAAGACAAGTCCCCACCACGGCATCTGAACCTGGTCATTTAGAAAGATGCATAGCATGAGAGAAACCAGAAGCGTCACGCCCAGCATCACATAAAACCACCAAGAAGGTATGTCTTTGTATTTTTTCATCAGTCTTGTGTGGATATCTTCTTTACCTTTTGCTGCAGCACGATATCGATCCATAATCTCCCTGCATGTTTAAGTCCACGTTACTTAACATTTTTCAAACCATATAAGGGGTTTTACGTAATGTAAAAGGGTGTCAGTATAATGTTAAAAGAAAGGAAGGGGTTTTCTGCAGTTCTCTAAAAAAAGACAGTGATGAAAGAGTAATTTAGTCTAAAGAATATAAGAAACAACTAAACAACATTGTTAAAAAGTTTGAGTACTGATTCATAAGGGAGCATTATTTACCTTCCATAGAAGAAAGCAACATGTGTAAGGGTGGATGATATGGTGGCAAATCCAAATCCGTAAGTGAGAGAGAAGAACACACTAAGATTAATTCGACCTTGTTGGTGATACTTGTCAATATCTAGCTCAAACTTTTCATTGACAATTGCAGATATGTTGTATTGTTGGCCATTGGATGTGAACAAGTCTGATGAGAAAATAGGAAACCTATTTGCATTGTACAAGTTGAGGCCCCAGTATGCTACAGGAATCACAACATACACTATGACTGAGTAGCCAACAAAAATATTGACAATGGCAAAGAAGGGTGAGATGAGAGGGCTGAACAAGAATGATGCTACAGCAGACCAGTCTAGTGTGAATGCACCAAGTCCCAAGCCATTCATTCCAGAACCTAGCTGCTGAGCCGTGACTGACTTGGAGAATATCCAACACACCCATGATATGTTTGTGAGCGTTGAGAAGAAGTATCCAGGGATCACATACCAAAAAAAACTGCAAACCAGTGCAATAAAGAAAAACTTTGCCCTCGAAAAACTGCGATCATCTTTCTCATGCAAAGCCCTGCATATATCAACAAGGTTTGTTCTATCTAAGTACACTAAGAAATTGAAAATGATACACATGCAATATATAGGTATAGAACATCATACCGGAAAAGAGAGACCTGAACGAGGGTACCGGGCCACCACATGTGGGCAGGCTCCACCACGTACTTCTTCAGCAACCCTGCCCAGCCGTATCCTAACACCTGCGTTCACATCACCAAACCCAACTCATTCACATTCGTTCAATATCACTTTCACCTTTTCCAAGGAAAAAGGTTTAAATGATTACCTGAGTGGTGATGACGAGGAGCCATGAAGCAAGGAAAGATATTTTCCTACCGTAAAAGGCTTTCACGATGTTTATGATGCCCACCGCGTAGGGCGACCCGGACCCGAATGCGCTGCCTGCGTTGGCGAATATGGTCACCAGGACGTGCTCCTTCATGTTGAAGGGGCCCGGGTTGAATGAGAACTGTCTCGACCCGAACCCGGGGATCCGGAAAGTGGTTTTTGGGAGGAGCGCCGCCATTAGGTGGCCAATGGGGAGGGTGGCCACCTGCACGGTTATTTGAGTGATGACGAGTGGCTCCGTCCGGTAGGCGAAGAACTGGTTGAGGAAGGACAAGAGGGAGCAGGAGACCAAACCCAGGAACCACATTCGGAAGGTCCATACCGGTTGGGTCGGGTCATCCGTGTTACTCACCGTTAATCTTACTTCCTCTATAGGAGATTCTTCTTCGTCTTCCACGTGTGCCTTTTCTGGGTCTTCGCACTTCGCTGCCGCCATTTCTACACCTACGTCTTCTTTCATTCAAAAGTTACTTTTCACTCTTATTTATATTATTATTATTTTTATTACCATTATTATTATTATTATTATTATCATTCTTTTATTAATTAATTAATAGTTTAAGCTGTTATAGTTAACAGTAAATACTGGGATAAATGGATTTATCTTCCTAACCTTTCACTAACCGATTCATTGATATTTGGAGCTGTTATCAGGAATAAAAAAAAATGATTTTGGTTCTTGTTTTTAAATTGATAAATTAGCTTTTAAATTTTAAAAAGCATGTGAATTCTATCTTTCTTTCAATTTTAGAATGGTCAAAACTTGTTATTGAATATTAAATTTAAATAGAAACAGGACAACTTTGTATTTTTTATAATTTATCAAATTAAAAATATAAATAATAGGGAAACATGCGAGCTGAGATGCTGATAACAGTTTAGTGGTATCACTTGGCAGACGACTTACCAACAACTCTACTTGTGTCTGTTTTTCCAGTTACTACAATTATATTATTGTGTATAAAAAATTATTTTTTTAACCACCATTTTTCGTAAATAATTATTTTACATTTAAGTAAACGTTTTTTGTATTTTAATTTTTTATTTGACCCTTTTTATGGTATATTATATAATAGTGTATAAATAATAAATAAATAAATAAGATACATTTATCATATCTCCAGTAAATATAGAAAATGTCAATCAAGTATCCGTGCAGGACCAGCAGTCTTTCTTTGAACTGAAAAACTGAATTTTGGATGAATTTATTTTCTCATTAAAAACTTCGGTTATGTATTGGGATGTGAACTCCCACCTCTTTATCCAATTTCTTATTTATAAAAAAAATGATTTTACTTTATATGAGATATACAAACAGATAGAAAGATTTTAGTGGAAGTTTAAATATCTTTTATGGTTGGAATTGCATTATTTTTTTCATAAAGGAAGACTCAATATATTAATTATATTTATAAGATTACTGAATGGTATACTCCATCATAAATAATAATTCTAATATTAAATTATCGAAATTAATTATGATATATAAATATTATTTTAATAAATTTATTTTTGAATTTTTTCCATAATAAAAATAAAAAAGTTCAGAGAGTCCTGATAGACCATACTCTTTGGTATCTTTATTAGGTAATATGAAAACATAAGTTTCACTCTCATGAATTTGATTTGACTTATATGTTTGTATTTGACATTTTTTTTTTGTCAAACTTTGACCGATCAACATGAATTGTTGATTTATGTTACCAATTATATAATATCATAATAATTGATAATAATAAAATAATACATCATAAATAATAATTATAATATAATATTAAATTATTGATATTAATTATAATATGTGAACATTATTTTAATAAAAGTAGAATTTGAATTATTCAAAGAATTAATAAACTTTAATGAAATATACTTTTTAATATATTTATTGAGATGAATAATAACAATACTCATTAAATAAATATTGATTCAATATTAAATCTCAGTTAAGAGGATTGTTCTGAATATTTCAACATTAATTATTATTAAATAAGAACTATTGTTAAAATTTTAAACTTGTCTTCATTTGTCACGCCTTCCATAGGAATGGATGGATGAGTTAAATCCATATGACCAATATTTGAAAACATTAATATAATGACACAAATATCATAAAGCATAAGAGTTTGGTTTGAAATTCGAACTAATCATTATTATTTAACAAGCATAAGGACACAGATGGGTATTAAGATTTTAATATTGTATTTATCTTCAATAAGACGACAACGCGTATTAAAAAATTCTGTTCGATTACTTGTCTCGTTATTAATTAGATATTCTTAAAAAAAAATAGTGAATTTTTCTATATATGTGGATATCCACTATACTTGCAGATTTTTACATTTTTTTAAATTTTAAATTAAATTATTTAAAAACAAATTTAAAATACAAATTAAATAAAAAATTAAATTTTAAGTATAACTCGAATTGAATTATTTAATAAAATATTAATGCAAATAAATCATAGTTTTTGATAATTAAATGAGTTCCATCATAGTACAAATTTTAAAAAGTTATTTTTTACAAAATAACTGCAATTTACTAGGTTTAAATAAAAAAATAAAAATATATAAAATTAAACTTTAAACTATTTTTTCACTATTAATATTTTTTATAAATAATTTTATTTTGATCACTTGAATTAAAAAAAATATATTCAAATAAAATTTATTAAAAATTATTAGCACATAACATACATTCACATCTGAGATACTAATATACTTGTATTCATCCCATAATAATTAAATACATATATCCATTATAGAGATCAATGGAAGATATCTATTATAATATTTGTTATGGATTTTATTTTAAATTATCTACGAATACATAATTTTTTCATCACTAACTATCACCCTCAGATTCACACCATGCATTCTACTAAGATTTAAACACGTTAATTTAGTTTTCTATAAATTTTTCACTTTTTAATATATAACAATATAACCCGTTTTTATCCAATTATCAATAAATACATTTCAAATTACACAACATAATATAAGTGTTAATTTACTTATATTCATTAATACGACCATTCTTTAAGATTTCATGTTTACTTTTTATCTAAAGGCAAGAGTTTTATCATACCTTGTTATGATCCAAAATGAGGATGATGACCCAAAGAATTTGGAGGACTGTTGTGTAAAGGGTAATCCAATTAAGAGGGTTACTCTCTAAATCATCCCACCTTATTTCCTTTACCACTGCATTTTTTAAAAATTTCAAAACTATTTTTTATATTTTAAAAAATTTTATACCTTCACTTCTTTTCTTCAACAAATGTCGATATTCAATGAAGAAAAGATTCTTCAATAACATCTATTGAAGGATTTTTTAAACTTTTAACGGATGTCAAAATTTGTTAGAATTTTCGAAAAATCCTTTAACGAATATCAAAATCCATTAAAAAATTTTCCAAAAACGAATTTTGAAACCCATTTTAAAAAATTTTAACATATTTCAAAATTCATTAAGAAAAATGATATTTTTAGTATGTGATGGTGCAAGAAAATAGGTGAGGTGGCATACGGAGTAATCCTCTTTAGTTATCTATGTCAAGCTCAAACGTAATAGAATCAGGCCCAATATAATGTAAGGTAGAGGGTAATATTTCTCTTAGGTTGTTAGGATATATGTTAGATTTGTTATCTGAATAATGGTGATATGTCTTATGTGATTAGGCCAAATTCTTGCTATTTGTATGTGCTTATTTTAATTCAATAAAGCAAGAGAGAAATATTTCGATTTTCTTTTTCTTTTATCTCCTTAAAGCCTTCCCTCTTAATTACCTCATTAATATTATGTCTTTACTTTCCAATTTAAAAAAAAAATTATTATTGGTTCTTTTAAATTTTCTTTTGTTTAATGTTGTGGAATATTTCCCACGCACAAGAATTATTCTTAATGCAACAACAAAATTATGATTTTAAGTCTTATTTATAATTATAGGTCTTATATTTATTGTGATGTCATTTTTTAGTAGAAAGGTCTTTTAATCCTCGTCTCTTAAACACATCATCTTAGTATTAAAATTAATAACAAAATCATATTAAATTATGTTTAATGTAATTTATAAGCACTATATTGGAAATTTTGATTGTTTTATTACTATACATTCTAAATTCAATAAAAAAAATTATAAATAAGAGAGTGAAAATACAATTAAATAAGGCTTAATTGCTTGGTTTGTCTCCAGTTTGGTAGAAGTGTGTCAAACTGGTCTCCTCTTTTCAAAAAGTTACTATTTCGTCCACATGTTGTTTAAAAGTGTCAATTATATCCATTAATAGAGAAAAGTGTGTCAATTAGGTCCTCTCCATTAAATGCAGACTAACGGTGTTAAGTGAGTGATGATTTGGCAGTAGAGAATTGCAATGTGTCAGCCATGTCAATTATTTAGATACAATTAGGGAAATTTAATTAATAAATGATTTAGGGGTTTTTAATTGTTGAACGAAATTAAATTAGGGTTCTCTGAGAGTTAATAAAGAGTGAAATTAGGACTTTCGAAATCGCACTTGAGATAGAGGACAGAGTGTGAGCTGACGAAGAGTGAAATTAGGGCTTTCGAAATCACAATTGACGAAGAGTGAAACATCGCATTTGGGCTTTCGAAAGCATATGCGCGTTTGGTGATTTGGAAGTGCAAAGTGCGAAATGCGAAGTGCGAAGTGGGTTCTATTCCAAGGTCAATTCGAAGGTGCGTGTAACATTTGTTTCATTTGGTTGCTTTGGTGTTGTTTGCTTCGTGTGTGTGTTTGCTTTTGTTGTGGTCCCCCACAAACTATTATTTCTATTTGGTTGTCCCCCATTATGTATTATCTATGTTTGGTTGTTGTCCCCCATTATGGGTGTTCTGTTGTGGTCCCCATTATGCAGGTTAAAGTGTTATGTGTTGTCCCCCATTGTTTAGGGTTCAGTACAAAACTGTTTTAATTGTTTATGGTGTGTTTAAAGTGCTTTCTGGAAGTGTAATTTCTTAGTCACTTTAGGATGTGTTTATGGTTTGTTTATAATACTAAGTATTGTTGACTGTAAATGTAGTGTTATTTTGGTCAATTAAATGTAGTGTTATTCGGTTAAAAGATGGTGTAGTCTGACATGATTTTTTATATTAGTTGAGATGGCTAACTGTGATGTCGTAGTGGTCTTTCACCATGGGGGCAAATTTGTCAATGATGGGTCATTGAAATATGAGTTGGGTGAAACAAGTACTTTAAAAATAGACCCAGATAGATGGAGCTACTTTGAAATATTGTCTATTTTGAAGGAGATGGGTTATATTAACGTTAAAGAGTTATGGTATTCAGTGGGTGGTGGTAGTGTGTTAGAAGGAAGGTTAGAACTATTATCTGATGACAAGGATGCAGGTCATCTGGTCAACCTTGCCATATTGAATGGTCAATCTCACCTGTATTTTGTGCATAGGGTGTCAAATCCTGAGTACGTTCATATGTTGGGGAACGGTGTAGAGGCTGGCAATAATGAAAGAGTGGATGTAGAGGCTGAGGGAGAGGAAATTGGGACTGTTTTAGGGGAGGGTGTAAAGGATGGCAATGATAATTGTGTGGAGGCAGAGGTTGAGGGAGAGGATATTAGGGTTGTTTTGGGGGACGATGTAGAGGTTGGGAATGATAATTGTGTGGAGGCAGAGGCTGAGGGAGAGTCTGATGGGGTTGTTTTGGGGAAAGATGCAGATGGTGACAATGATAATGGTGTAGAGGCAGAGGCTGAGGGAAAGGATGATAAGGGACATGATGACTACGATGTTAGAAGTTGGAATGATTCTGAAGAGGATGTGTTCAGTGAAGATAATCTTGTGGAGGTTAATGTCCATGGAGATGAAGGGGAAGATGATTTCTGTAAGCGTAGTGAGGAAGTTGAAGTGGGTGGACCAAGTGGGTCTTCTAATCCATTCCAGCATGTAGAGGACAGAGGCTTATCTGACAATTCTTGGGAATCTGAAAGCTTAGACAACCTTGTTTCTTCATTGCGCCATTTAAAATAATTGCATCCTTGAAGTTCTTCGTTTCGAGTACGTTGTTCAAAACATCCAACCACAACCATTTCATTACTCAAAAAATAAAACTAATCACAAAAATTAAAGTACAACCATTGAACAAACCTTGTAATTAGGGCATCCCCAAAATTGTTTGTCGTCGTTCTTCACTGTTTTAGCCACTCTCAACACAACAACCTCCCCACAATGACATATGTTGGTTCCAACCAATCCTCTGGATGAAACAGCATGAGAGCTCCCCCACGAGCAAGACGAACAACACTGATGATTCAATGACATTGCCACTTCCTAAGCTAACGCCAAAAGGACACAACCTCACAACAATACTTTCTCAAAGAAGGAAGAAGAAGACAAAGAACAAGTATAGCAACAACAATAAACTCACCAAGCTCAGCAAACCCTAACCAAGACGAACACAATCACTAAACGCGCATCTGCTTTCGAAAGCCTGATTGCGATTTTTCACTCTTCGTCAACTCACACTTTCTCCTCTATCTTAAATGGGATTTTTCACTCTTCGAAATCCCTAATTTAATTTCGTTCAACATTTAAAAACCCCTAAATCATTTATTAATTAAATTTCCTCAATTGTATCTAAATAATTGACAGGCTGACACGTTGCAATTCTCTACTGCCAAATCATCACTCACTTAACACCGTTAGTCTGCATTTAACGGAGAGGACCTAATTGACACACATTTTTCTATTAATGGATACAATTGACACTTTTAAACAAAATGTGGACGAAATAATAACTTTTTTAAAAGAGGGGACCAATTTGACACACTTCTACCAAACTGGGGACAAACCAAACAATTAAAGGTTATTAGTGTTATTTATATTGATATATTTCTGCAGTATTGATTATTATATTTATTAAAATTGTAACATATTTATTTAATTTAATAAATATAATATTAATATATAAGAATATAAAATCTTATTAACATAAAGATTCTCACAACAAGAAATTTTTTTCTTTATTATTATTTGAATGGTGCAATTCAAATTAGTTATTAAATAGACAAATTTAAAAAAAAAAGTTATCAATTTTAAAAAGTTGTATAAAAAAAGTTGCACGATTTAATAAAAATAATTTGTATTAAATAAAAAAGATTTTGGTTAATCAGAGTGAAGTCATGGCTACATAGCACAACTTTAATGTTGGATGATTGATCATTAATTTAATTAGTTACATTAATTTTTGTTTTATTGTTTCAAATAGAAGTAGTAGGAGAGTAGTGCAACTTTCCCAAAAAATTATTTTAGATAAAGTTGTTTATCCTTCTCATCATGGTTATCGAACTCGCGAGTTAACTTGTTAACTCGGTCAGGTTTACGAGTTCACTCGGTGCTTTCGAGTTAACTCGTATGCAAACTCGTTTTTGGTGTGGGATCGGTAGAATCAGTGATAGGTTCGTTAAACTCGCCTGAAATCGCGAGTTGGGTTTTGCTTTTGCAAGTTTGAGAAGAAATTTTTTAGGGTTCACCTGATTAGGTTTTTAGAGCTTTCGCTGAATCGATTCACTCACTGATTCACTCACTGCTTTCATTCTCACTGTTCATCTCTTTTCTCGCGCTCTCGCCGTCAATCTCATCGTTCGATCTCACCTCTGTCGCGCCGTTGTTCATCAGGTTTGTCCTGTGTCGCATCATCAATCTCGCCCTCCACCACACCTTCCTTGTCGTCGTTCGATCTTGCCTTCGTTCGTGCCGCCGCCGTCGATCTCACCGTTGCCATCGATCTGGCCGTCAATCTCGTCTTCGAGCTCCGTTTTCCTGGTTTGCGCTTGCTCTCGTGCTTGCCGCAGCCGCTTCTGATCTCTCCTCCTTCGAGCTCTGCGTCTGGAGAGAAGTTTTTTTATTTTACTTTACAAAACAACCCCTAGTTGTGTTTTTGCTAAAGAAATTAAATCGTTGGGGTTTTATTAAAAAAATGAAATTCACTCCAATATTTGTGTTACAATTTTCAGTGCTTACCTTTACTTTTAACATGTAAATATTTAATATTAAAGTAATTCTGAGTCCTCTTATGTCACTTATTATTTTACATTGGGCTTCCTTTTACTATGCTGAATTTTTGGGCCTATATCAAGTTCAAAAACTTGTTCTTTTACATGAACTGTGAACTATATTCAATTAAAATTATGATAAAAGAATAATAATATTAAATAAAAGTATTCAAAATATATATAATATGATAAACTAATAATTATAATAATATTATAAAAAATAAAAACATTATTTATAATATTGTAAATATTAAATTATTATATTATTTATAAATATTTTAAAATATTTTTATATGAAGTAAACTCTTACGAGTTTACGATTTGAGATTACGATCCGAGTTTACAAAGCTCTTACGAGTTTACGTAAACTCTCGAGTTTGACAACTTTGCTTCTCATGACTTCATTTCCTTGGTAGTTGTATTTTGACCTAAGGTCCAAGACTTCCAAACATCAATTTCATCTAAAGACGTAGTAATCTCCAAAAAAACTCCACCATCACGACATCAACATTGTAGCTTCATAAGCCAAAGTTGTGGGTAGCGTATGAAGATAGATGGGAAGCTCTCAAATGAATAGCCTCTAATTCTAACAACCATGTGTGATTTATTAAGGGTGTGAAAATAATGTTGCTTTAGAGCTTTGAGTCGATTTTGTTTGAACTAGTTGAGGGGTTTGAAGAAAGTTTGGTTGTTCATGTATGAAGGTTTGTGTATCCTAATTACCACATGACATTGATAACCCTTTGACTAATCCTTTGAGTTGTGGGACGATAATAATATATGACATTTTGAAGAGGTGGTGTGTGGGATGTGAGACAGTGAGAGTGATCAGTATTTATAAATAGTTATCTATTAAAATTAAAATTTTCTTTTATTTAGATTAATCACACATGATTTATTTCAACTAAATTTCTACTTGTTTAAATTTAATTTATCAATTAAAACTTTTTTTATTTTAAATAGTAACTCCCATTTTATTTTAAACTAATTTTAATTGTAAGAGTAAAATTGTAATCTTATACTTTTATCAATTCAATTTTTTTATTTATCACACTCATCAAATCACTTACAAACTTCTCCTTCATTTCTTTTCACTTTCATGGTTTTTTACCTTAATCCAAACAATCTCATTTTCCATTCTCTTTGATTTCAAATCCCGCAAATCCATTTTTTTTTACTTCTTAAAATTCATCATAAATCGAAATAAAGTCTTATATTGTAATATTATAATAAGAAGCATGATCAATATATGCAAGTTCCAAGGCATAAAAAAAAGAATGTTTCAAATAGAAGTCATATGCATCACACATGTGCGATTCCAAAGTTTTGAGATAATTGTTTTTAAAATCAAGTGCTTATATAAGTTTATGATTCTTTACCTTTAATCCTAATAAAGAGTAAAATTAATCACTTACATTATCAGTGTAAGGTATTATTTTTTGTTGATAGAAATTTAATCCTTGAATCCATGGAGAGATGTTTTCCACCTACGAGAAGAGATAATGAATGAGGCGTTATGTGTTGTGCTTCGCAAGAGAGAAAAAAGAATACAAAAGAGGAATGAGAAACACATAACATAGAATGAGTGAGTCGGACACGTTTTGAGGGAAAAAATTAGGGTTTTGAATTGTTTGTGAGTCAGTGGGCTAGCTCGTCTCGTCGCAAGCTCGTGTGAGCTACGGGTTATGCGGGCTAGACTCATGTAGGAAAACATACTCAAAATCTCAATCTATCCCAATTTTTTCACTGTGAGCCTATGGGCTGGCTCACTTAACCCGTCCCACATTGCCACCCCTATTCAAAGAGCACATGCAAGTGAAAAATACCCACAAGCAAATGGAGAAACCATATTAGACCTATGAAAAAGGGAAAACAACAACTTACTCATTTGAAGAAACTGATCGAATGGGCTTAAAGAACTCGTTGCGAGGATCATCTTGACGATCTCAGATATTCAAACAATTTAACATGAGGTGAAAAATTGAAGAGAGAAGATAGAGAACTTTAAAAAAGTAGTTTCTATAGAGATGATGATTTTATATAAAATGAAATCCACCTATTATAAATCTTTATATAACTTCAACATTTTATTATTAAAATATTAACAGTGTTATCTTTTTATAAAATCCATCTTATTTTTTAAACCATTTTCTAAGTTCTCACATTTTATCTTTAAATTAAGAAAAACATTATCATTGAAAACAATTATCATTCTATACAAACAATGTTTATATTTTTCTAAAATTTAAGGACCTAGAAAATAAATAGTTTAACATTAGTAATTTTAATAATTATACTCGATTATTTTATTCATAAAAAGTTCAATTATATATAGATTTGAAGTTAATTAAACTTCATTTTATAAAAATTACAACCTCTCTATAAATTTTTTCTAGAACTTCCTTTGCCTTCTCTCCAACTTTCAAAATTTTTGTCTTTCATCTTTTTAATGATCAAAGATCACTAGTAGATTCATGGTGAAAGGGTTTACACTTCTGACCGATCAAAATCTCAAATAAAATAAGTTCATTTTTTGCTATTTTTAAGTCAATTTAGTGTTTTAAGGCACACGTGGTTCTAAGATTTATGCATGTGATTCAAAATTGTTCAAAGAAAATCATTATTTAGTTATAATCATAATGATATGCTTAGATATGAGATTTGATGTCTGTGTAGATAGTTAAAGCATATGTGAAAACTATAGTTCTAGAAGCAAGTTTGAGTCAATTTTTTTTTTTACATCAAGTAAAAAGCTAATTTTAAAACATGGGATGTTACATAAAATACAATATTTATATACTATTTTTTAGTTATTTGTTATTCAACTTCTTTAACTTTTAAAAATTATTTGTTTTTTTACAAAGGATAATCTTCTTATATTATTTATTATTGATTCTTATAAGCTTCTCTAATTGATATTGAATTTTAGGAAAATATTATTTTATATTTTGTTGTTTTGGCAAAAAAAAATAAAAAAAAACTGGTTGTACATATATCATTTTTTTATTATAGAAACGTGTTTGGAAACAACGATCTAAAATTTAAAACTATAATTTTAAATTGTAATTCAGAAAAAATATCGTTTGGAGTTTAAGTTTTATAACTTTTAAACAATATATAATATAAGTGAATCGAAGTAAATAAAAATCATAATTTAAAAATATAATAACATATTCATAAGTCATATTATATATATTAATTTAATTAAAATATGTTATATAAATAGCATATTATGTAAATCACTTTTAAGAATGTTTAATGTTATGATTTGTGTTCAAAGAACCAAAGGCTATATATATTTGATTGTTTTTAATGTTATGTTCGAATACTTTTAATTTTAGTTTTATCTTTAAATATTTTTAAGACTAAAATTTAAATTTTTTTATAGATAAAGTATATTTTTTGTTAAAATAAGATATTACATCCGAATATAATACATGATTCACTGTGTACGATAAAACTTGACATTTACAAATATACTAATACACATACAATTATAATATATCTGTACATATACTTTTATTGAAAAGATGTAGGGCAAATTAGTAAATATTCATGACACCATAAAACAATTACAATATTTTTAATGATATATATATATATAAAACTGACCATGTTTATTAATTTATTTACTTTATACACGAGTAAATTGTGAGAAGGGAATACCTGTTTATAGTTACCTAGGGAATACAGTGACGAAGATTAAAATTACTACTTACAATTTATTAGCAATTGTTAAACAAATGTAATGAATTGCAATATACCATATAAATTAAATTAAAATGCTTTTTAGATTACATTATTTTTCTAAATAGAGTTTAATTTTTTAATAAATAGTTTTTAGATAAGAAGCTTTCAAGTTAATGAAATGAAATTTATTCTAATTTTATTATTAAACTCTTATGAAGAATTTCTTTATACATTTCAATATATTTTTACTTCAGACTAGGTATTTTCATATTAAAATTAAAATTAAAAAAAAAATAACTTCACCACATTTAACGAAATTTAAGAAATACAAGCAACATATGTTTTCTATTAGTATTTGAAATTTATTAAGTTAAGAAATGAACGTACACGTATTCATCATTTTATAAATAATATTAAGTAATAGACTGTAAGAAATAATTAAAAATCGAGAAAATGTATTACAAATATGATTTGGGTTAATCCCTAAATTTATATTTACATGGAAAGTTTAGTTTTGGTTTTTGGGTGGTTGTCTAAAATTATGTATACATATAAAAAAAAATGACTTTTGTATATCTTGAGGTACACGAAATGTATATACGTATACTATGCCCTCATTTCCACCTCTCCTTATGTATGACCACATCAGCACAAAACCCTAAACCCTAATTTAAAGCCAAGCCAAACAACTCAAACCCTCCACTCTCTAACCTCCAATTCCTCATCCCTTGATTCATACTTTCCAATTTGCCATGGCCGCCGCCACCGCCTTGCTCCGTTCTCTCCGCCGCCGAGACGTTCCCACTTCCTCTATCTCCGCCTTTCGATCGGTACTTCGCAGCTGTCTTTTTAGCATCTCTAAGTTGACTCTTTCTACCAGATTAATTTCACCTCTCATTTCTCTGTGATGTATGCTGAATTGTGTTACGAATGTAGCAAATCAGTCTGTGGCTGATTTTATTCTTCACTTTGCTGTTTAGAAACTACAGCTCTTCTTGTATATATTTTCTACGGATTGATTCTTAAGATCTCTTAGACGAGCTTTCTTATATTCTGCTTGTGTGCTAAAAAGATAAAAATTTAAATCTTTAATATTACGTACTGCTAGATCTTGGAAATTAACTGTTTTGGAAAGGTTTTGAGAACAGGACTTG
Organism: Vigna mungo; assembly: GCA_036885675.1. Lineage (NCBI taxonomy): Eukaryota > Viridiplantae > Streptophyta > Magnoliopsida > Fabales > Fabaceae > Vigna > Vigna mungo. Next base: position 55,098,954 of record CP144700.1, read on the forward strand.
TGTGAAATTCCATTTTTATTGAAGATAGAAGCAGATTTTACTTTGATATTATTGCCTTATGTATTGGCTCGAAATTCTGCTAGGTTTTCTGTGTTTTTCTGTGTAACTGACTTCATTGTTACTGATGGATGCTGTTGCTTTGTTGTATCTGTATTTTTTTAAACCATAATTGACAAATTTTGAACTGCTTATATATTTAGGACCTAAGTACATGAACTTATGAACAATAGTTGATATTATGTCGTCATTTGTAGAATAATGATGGTTGGACTTGTGATAATCATACATATGGTGAACATTATTCAGAAGGTAAGTTTAATTTATTTCGTATGGTTGTGTACAGTTGACAAGTGGCACAAAGACATCGTATCTAGGTCACAAGTGGGCTAGTTTGTCTCGACCATTCAGGTGCAGTTTGCCGTTCTGTTTTTTTTTTTTTTTAGTTTTCATACTTATATATAGAGACAGCTAGTTTTCTCAAATTTATTCATTGTAAAACTTCATCCTCACCGCAGTTCAAAGCCTGCTGGTAATGATGTCATTGGAATTGATCTGGGCACTACCAATTCATGTGTTGCTGTTATGGAGGGAAAGGCAAGATTTTCTCTCTTAATCTGTTTGGACATGTTTTCAGTGGTAATGTCTGTGCTGGCTAACAGTTATGACATTTTCAGAATCCTAAAGTCATTGAGAATTCTGAAGGAGCTCGAACAACACCATCAGTAGTTGCCTTTAACCAGAAAGGGGAGCTTCTTGTTGGTACACCTGCCAAGCGTCAGGCTGTGACTAACCCTACAAACACTCTTTTTGGAACCAAGCGAATGATTGGTAGGCGGTTTGATGATCCTCAAACTCAGAAGGAGATGAAGATGGTACCATTCAAGATTGTTAGGGCACCCAATGGAGATGCTTGGGTTGAAGCCAATGGACAGCAGTACTCTCCCAGCCAAATTGGTGCTTTTGTTCTCACCAAGATGAAGGAAACTGCTGAGTCGTATCTTGGAAAGTCAGTTTCAAAAGCTGTAATCACTGTACCAGCTTACTTCAATGATGCACAAAGGCAGGCAACAAAAGATGCTGGCAGAATTGCTGGTCTTGATGTCCAGAGAATCATCAACGAGCCCACTGCTGCTGCACTTTCATATGGGATGAACAACAAGGAGGGTCTCATTGCAGTTTTTGATCTTGGAGGTGGAACTTTTGATGTGTCCATATTAGAGATTTCTAATGGTGTTTTTGAGGTATTAAAACTTGTTACTCTGTGCCTTTCTTAACCTGTCATTAGGAATAATTTTATAAATTCTTATTGATTGCATTTTTTGTGTCCAGGTGAAAGCAACAAACGGTGACACCTTCTTGGGAGGAGAGGATTTTGATAATGCTTTATTGGACTTTCTAGTGAACGAATTCAAAAAATCTGAGAGTATTGACCTTTCAAAGGATAGGCTTGCCTTGCAGAGGCTTCGGGAAGCTGCTGAGAAAGCAAAAATAGAACTTTCTTCAACATCTCAAACAGAAATCAACCTTCCTTTCATCACTGCCGATGCATCTGGTGCAAAGCATTTGAATATCACATTGACTAGATCCAAGTTTGAGGCTTTAGTAAACCACTTGATTGAAAGGACAAAGGCACCGTGTAAGAGCTGCTTGAAGGATGCTAACGTATCTATCAAGGATGTTGATGAGGTTCTTCTTGTTGGAGGGATGACCCGTGTGCCTAAAGTCCAGGATGTGGTTTCGCAGATCTTTGGAAAGAGTCCTAGCAAAGGAGTAAATCCTGATGAAGCAGTTGCCATGGGAGCTGCTATTCAAGGCGGTATATTACGCGGAGATGTTAAAGAGCTATTACTCCTCGACGTGACTCCTCTTTCTCTGGGTATTGAGACTCTGGGTGGTATATTTACCAGATTGATCAACCGTAACACCACAATTCCTACGAAAAAAAGCCAGGTAATCTTTAAACATTGTCTTAGACCACTGTTTTCTACTTTCCAGTCCCCTTGGTCAGTCTTCTCGTATTTAACATTGAAACCAGGCAATTATATGCTTAATTAAAGGGCTTAAATAAAGATTTGCAAATTAAAGAGCTTAAATACTACATCTATTTTACCCAATTTTGTAATTTTAGATGTTTAGCTGTTTGATTTTGTTGCTATTAGGTAGAGTCTACTTCTGACGTATGTGATTATTGTTTCAGGTGTTTTCAACAGCAGCTGACAATCAGACTCAGGTTGGTATCAAAGTTCTACAAGGTGAGCGAGAAATGGCTTCAGACAACAAATCGCTTGGAGAATTTGAGCTTGTTGGCATTCCTCCAGCCCCAAGAGGTATGCCTCAGATTGAAGTCACATTTGACATTGACGCCAACGGTATTGTTACTGTCTCTGCCAAAGACAAATCCACTGGTAAAGAACAGCAAATCACCATCCGATCATCTGGAGGACTCTCAGAAGATGAGATCGATAAGATGGTCAAGGAAGCAGAGTTGCATGCTCAGAAAGACCAAGAAAGGAAGACTCTCATTGACATTAGAAACAGTGCAGATACAACCATCTACAGCATTGAGAAGAGTTTAGGTGAATATAGAGAGAAGATTCCAAGTGAAGTGGCCAAAGAGATTGAAGATGCAGTATCAGATTTGAGAACGGCAATGGCAGGGGAGAATGCTGATGAAATTAAGGCAAAGCTTGATGCAGCGAACAAAGCTGTTTCCAAGATTGGAGAGCACATGTCAGGTGGTTCTAGTGGGGGTTCCTCCACTGGGGGTTCCCAGGGTGGTGGTGACCAGGCTCCCGAGGCGGAGTATGAAGAAGTCAAGAAGTGAGATATTTAAGGCATGGTTGCTTTTGTTTCTTCCCATTAATCATCACATAATTGCAAGAATACAAGTTTACTTTGTATCTAATGTTGAAAGCCATTTTTTTCTAGAAGGCTCTTGATTTGTAGCACTTTTGGAGTCCGAACACGGCTGCTTGAATAACGATATCGAATTTTTTGCATAAAATTAGTTCACTATTCTGATTTTCTATTGCTAGTGTTTGCACTTAGATTGGAGATTTGCATTCACATGTAAAACTGCTAATGCCGTCGTCACACTTTATTTATTCCGTTTTCGTTGTACCTTGATTTAGTGTAGCACAGCAGCTGGAGGGTTTGAAAACTCAAGGTTGATTAGAATCCCAATCTGAAATCTTCAAAAAATTGTGGAATCTTTCCTCGTTCAAAATGCTAGACTTCTTTCAGCCAATATGAAGGTCAACCTAAGCTATCTTTAAAACCGTCCAATAAGGATGTCAAAATGAGATATTGCAAACCAACTTTGGTTAAGTTGAAAAAAAATGAAGTTTGTTAAATGTGGATAAAATTGAAATTAATTCACTTAATTTGTAGGTTAAAAAAGTTTGAGTTGGGTTAAAGGTGAGTTAAGGTGTAACTTGTTGTAGAAATGCTGACAGAATCACGAACAAATATTTCTTGAGGCGTGAAGTCCCCCAGTATATACTTCTCAGAGCAATCTCTGAGGATCTCAGGACTAGCAAGGATCTCCTTTAGGAAGAATAAAAATAAACCCAGAATTTTGAGAGATGAAGAAAAGAGAAAGAAAGATATTAATAGAAAGGAGAGTGAGAATGAGAATGAGAGAACTGATGGAAAAAGGAGTGGAGGAGGTGTTCTATTTATAGAGCTCATGGACCAGACCCATTATCCAAAACATCTAAAATATCTTTTATTAAAATAAATTATTTTTAATAAAATAAAGGAACGTTGCAGAAAATTGAACGTTGGCCACCAAAATTATTAACTTTGGCAACAACATTGTTTCCAATTTAAACGTTGTGCACAGAGCTTGCGGGAAAAGACTTGATATCCCTATCTTTACGGTTTGACCAAGTAAAACCGTTTTTCTCTGATAAACTTTTGCAATATATATATCAAAATAATAACAATCCTCCACATATTGCAAAAGATATAAAAATAATGAAAGAGAAAAGAAGAAAAAATTCTGGGTTTTACAAGATGTAATGCATCAGAGCTGGTATAGCAAGCTATATGAACTAGTCCTAGATCAAGAAACTTAACACACAGTGTAGTTGGTATAACAAGCTATATGAACCAAAGACACTTGAGTGTGTTAGAGGTTTATCAATCACAATACATCCCCACAATCCTTGCTGTTATCGCTGTGATGCGCTTACTAGGCCATGCGCGTGCCCGGTATTCATGAGTGCTCTAGAGATCATGCCAAGATCTCATGCAAGCGGCCCCACTTGACACTCATATAGGTGATTTCATCAAGTGTATGCTGCAAATCATACACCACCCATAAGGGATATGAAAATCATTAAAAAACTTTGACTAATTACAAAGTTTAGCCTCTCAATAATGCAGTCTCTAGCACTTTCACACACACCATAGGAATGGACATATTTGATTTAAAATCAAATTAGTGCTATCAGAACTAACAAGTGACTTGTTTTTACCCATATGAACCTTATTCATGGGATCTCCAATCACAAAGGTTGGGTTACCCATATCTTCCCAAGGGTTTTGTCAGAGGATCTGCTAGATTCCGTTCTGACTTCACATATTCAATGGAAATAATTTCACTCTTTAGCAGCTGCTTCACCAAATTATGTCTTAATTGAATATGTCTATTCTTTCCATTGTAATTCTTGTTTTTAGCTATAGCTATTGCCGATTGGCAATCACAGTGTATAAACACCGATGGGGTTGGTTCATTCCCAGTGGAATGTTTGCTAAGAAGTTTTTCAACCACTCTGCCTCACTACCAGCCATCTCAAGAGCGACAAACTCAGATTCCATTGTTGATCTTGCAATAATTGTTTGTCTGGCTGATCTCCATGTAATCGCACCACCCCCAAGTGTGAATACATAACCACTAGTGGATTTTGTCTCATCTGAATCAGAGATCCAGTTAGCATCACTGTACCCTTCTAGTACAGCGGGAAATCCACTATATTCAATGGCATAATCCATTGAACCTCTTAAGTATCTCATAAGCCTGGAAAGGGCATCCCAATGTTCTTGATTTGGACATTGAGTGTACCTACTCAGTCTACCTACTGCATAAGCAATATCAGGTCTAGAAAAGCTCATCAAGTGCAGTAAGCTCCCAATTATCTGGGCATATTGAGGCTGAGATAACGATTCTCCTCTATTTTTCATTAATTTAGAGTTAGCATCATAAGGGGTACTCACGGGTTTGAAATCATAATATCCAAACTTCTTAAGAAGTTTCTCAATGTATTGTTCTTGGGATAGTAAAATACTATCTCCCTTCCTTATGATTCTAACACCTAAAATTACATTGGCTTCACCCATGTCTTTCATTTCAAAATTTGATCCTAGAAACAGTTTAGTTCTAGCAACAATTTCATTGCATGTACCAAAAATTAACATGTCATCCACATACAAACATATAATGACACAATCACCATTTTCAAATTTAGAATACACGCATTTATCAACATCATTAGGTGAAAAACCATCACATAGCAATACATTATCTAGTTTCTCATGCCACTGTTTTGGTGCTTGTTTCAACCCATACAAAGATTTTAAAAGTTTACATACCTTATTCTCTTGACCAGGTACAACACACCCTTCAGGTTGAGTCATATAAATTTCCTCCTCTAAATCACCATTCAAAAAGGCAGTTTTAACATCCATTTGGTGTATCACTAGCTTATGGATTGCTGCTAAGGCTAACAATACTCGAATAGAGGAAATCCTAGTCACGGGGGCAAAAGTATCAAAATAATCTATGTTGGGTTTTTGAGTAAAACCTTTTGCTACTAATCTTGCCTTATACTTCTCTATAGATCCATCAGGATGATACTTTTTCTTAAAGATCCATTTACAACCAATGGGTTTTGCTCCTTTAGGCAAATATACTAAAGTCCAAGTATTATTTTTCTGAATTGATTCAATTTCAGTCTTAATGGCTTTATCCCACTGATTTGCAGCATGAGCTCTAATGGCTTCTACAATGCTATTTGGATCATTATCAACTAGATAAGTATAAAAATCATTACCAAATGAAGTTTCCTTTCTCTGTCTTTTACTTCTTCTTAACTCTTCACACAAGGCATCACTATCATTATTATTATCTATAGGTTGAGACGTCTCAGTGACCTTTAAAGGAAAGACATGTTCAAAAAACTCAGCATTTTTCGTCTCCATTATAGAATTTCTATCAAGTATATCACTTTTAAGAACTAGAAACCTATAGGCAGCACTATGTTCAGCATAGCCTAAGAACATGCAATCAGAGGTTTTAGAGCCTACTTTCCTTTTCTTAGGATCGGGTAACATCACCTTAGCTAGGCACCCCCACACTCTTAGATATTTAAGGTTAGGTTGATAACCTCTCCACAGCTCATAGGGAGTTTTACCAGTTTTCTTATGAGGTATTCTATTTTGTAAAAAACACGCAGTAAGCAAGGCTTCTCCCCAAAGGTTATCAGGTGCACTAGAACTAATAAGCATTGCATTCATCATCTCCTTAAGTGTTCTATTTTTCCTCTCAGCTACTCCATTAGACTCAGGTGAATATGGTGGGGTTACTTCATGGATGATACCTTCTTTAACACAATAGTCATTAAACAGAACATATTCACCACCTCTATCTGATCTAATCCTCTTAATTTTCTTATTTAAGTGATTTTCTACTTCTGCTTTATAGGTTAGAAACACATCAAAGGCTTCATCTTTATGTTTGACTAAGTAAACTTTGGTGTATCTAGAATAATCATCTATAAAGGTCACAAAATAATTTTTACCTCCTCTAGACATAGTTTGTTTCATATCAGGTAGATCAGTATGAATTAACCCTAACAGTTCAGTTTGGCGTTCTACAGAGAAACATGTTTTCTTTGTTATTTTAGATTCTACACATATATCACACTTACTACTCTGTTTATCATGCATATTAATCAATCCTAGTCGTTGTAATTTCATAACATAGGAAGAATTCAAATGTCCTAATCTAGCATGCCATAAATCATACGAGTCAACAATATAAGCAGAATAAGATGATTCATTGATATTTTCAGAAATGTTAAGTACAAAAAGACCTTGATCACAATATCCCTTCCCCACAAAAACATTATTCTTTGTCATTACAATCTTGTCCGACTCGAATGACACTTTAACCCCCACTTTTCCCAGTAATGCCACAGAGATTAAATTAACTCTGATTGATGGCACATGTAGAACATCACTCAAGGCCAGAGTCTTTCCAGATGTGAGTTTGAGAAGAACTTTCCCTTTTCCCAGGAGTGGTCCTGGAATCACCGAGGTAGACGTGTTCTTCTCCATCCCCTACACTAATGTAAGAGGTAAAGGCACTTCTGTTTGCACAGATATGCCTGGTAGCACCAGAGTCTACCACCCACTTGCTCACATTGGTCATAAGATTTACTTGAGAAACGACCGCAACAATAATATCATCTCCTTCGGCTATATTGGCCCTAGGAGGATTGTCGTTTCTTGCTCTGCGCCTGCACTGCGGTGCATGATGGCCGGGCTTCCCACATACGAAGCAATTTCCTTTCTTCTTAAAGGTGGGGTTAGATCCGTTGGGACGAGATTTTCGAAAATAATTTTTCTTATTGTGATCAGGTTTATGTTCGTACCTTTTTGGAGCAGGTTTGTCTTCTATCACATTTGCTTTTGCAGACAAAGCTTTGGCCTTTGCAGTAGCACATTCTTTCCTGTTGGTATCTTCAACGATTATGTGAGTGATCAGTTCTGAAAGTGACATTTGCTTGTGTCTATGTTTCAGTTGTTGCTTGTAATATGTCCAGGAAGGCAGCAATTTCTCGATCAGAAGCTGTGAGACATATACATCTGGTAGAAGAATGTTCTCCGCTTTGATATCTTCGAGCAGCTTGTGGTACTCATTGATTTGCGACTTCATGTCCTTGTCTTCAACCATTTCCCAACGATAATAATTCCCAATAATGAACCTTTGTCGGACTACATCTTCAACAGTGTATTTGAGAATCAACGAATCCCAAATGTCTTTTGCCTCCTTATAGGAACAGTACACATCGAACAGATCATTAGAAAGTGCACTAAGTAAAGTGTGGTGGCATACCTTATTTGCATGAACCCAATCTTCAACTTGTTTTGGATTTGGAGGAAGACTGGAGTCAGGTTTTGAAGATGAAAGAGCAAAAGCGACTCCGTACATGTCTAACAAGGTTGACACACGTTCTTGCCAGCGCCGAAAATTCTGACCAGAGAAGACTTCAATTTTTGATACATCTGGGAATGGTTTGGCGAAGACCGTCTGAGTTCCGGAAACAGGATTCTGATTCTCCGGGATTGAGTTGTTGTTGTTGTCAGCCATAAGTTCTTAAGATTGTTGTAGAAATGCTGACAGAATCACGAACAAATATTTCCTGAGGCGTGTAGAGTCACTGCCCTTAAGAACTTATCCGCGGTGTGTTGCGCAAGTCCCCTAGGATACAACAGGAACTTCTCAGAGAAATCTCTGAGGATCTCAGAACTAGCAAGGATCTCCTTTAGGAAGAATAAAAATAAACCCAGAATTTTGAGAGATGAAGAAAAGAGAAAGAAAGAGATTAATAGAAAGTAGAGTGAGAATGAGAATGAGAATGAGAGAACTGATGGAAAAAGGAGTGGAGGAGGTGCTCTATTTATAGAGCTCATGGACCAGGCCCATTATCCAAAACATCTAAAATATCTTTTATTAAAATAAATTATTTTTAATAAAATAAAGGAACGTTGCAGAAAATTGAACGTTGGCCACCAAAATTATTAACGTTGGCAACAACATTGTTTCCAATTTGAACGTTGTGCACAGAGCTTGCGGGAAAAGACTTGATATCCCTATCTTTACGGTTTGACCAAGTAAAACCGTTTTTCTCTGATAAACTTTTGCAATATATATATATATTAAAATAATAACACTTATCAATATCAATAATTTATTATTCACGAAATATAATTAGATAGGTAAAAATAATACTTTTTTTTGTCTCATAATTCAAAATAAACAGTACACCTTTTTGTGAAATATTTGAACACTCAAATCATAAATGCATAAACAAAAGAAAACATGTTGCCAATAAAATTAATAAGAAAAGACCTAAAGATGACAAACAATCTATCTTCTATGCCAAATGGTACAACAATCTATATAAGTACATTTGTGGATTTGAGCAAGCAAAAGCTAACATGTTTCTTTTCAAAGAATATAAAAAATGGATTTAGAAAAAAACATTAAGACATGCCAATCTTAAACATATTTAAACAATCTCTAAGAAAATTTTTGTACGAGGACTACATGATGTTTTTTGAAAAATTCATATTCTTTGTGAAGCTTGTTGGAAGGGAAAGTATATCAAAAGTTCCTTTAAACCTAAAAATATTGTTTCCACTTCCACTCTATCGCAACTCATGCACATTTATTTATTTGGACTAAGACATTAAATCTAAGAGGGAAGAAAAACATATTAGTCATAATAAATTAGTATATTATATTTAAATGGGCATGCATGCTTCCCATTTACTGATTCCTTTAAGGTGATTAAGATATCATGAAAAAGAGTATAAATAGAAAGAGGCTTTTTCCTCTCAAGAAGTGATCTTGATACTAAGTTTGAAAATGTAAAATTTAAAACATTGTGAAAGAATACAATTTCTTGATAGAATGAGGTAGTTGAAAGAAAAAAAATTAACACTTAAGAGAACTAATATCATAACAACACAAAAGTACTGGACAACCTATGATATAGTTTTGATGAAAAATAAAATCAAACATTAAACTAATTATTCTTATTCTTATCTTAATTATACTTATATACCTACATGCACACATATATCATTAGTATAAAGTGAACTTTAGTTGAATAACTAGATAGTCTAATGACAATCAAGAAATAATAATGGAGTCAAGTGCAACACATTTAATTTTATCTCAACATATAATAAAGGAAGATTAATATGAGATGCTCAATAAAGACATTGCGCACTCGTGCTTATCCAGAGTGACATTGTGTACATGATTGTAATATGATTTTGACCATAGTGAAATCTTATAAGAGCTTCTTAAAGGATAATTGATCAGACTACCAGAATTAGGGCAAACAAGTATAAACATCATATGTTTTTCATGTTGTTATAAATGATATATCATAAACGGTTTACCAATCTAAGTGAGAGAAAATCCCAAGTTCTATTCAACTTCTTTGTGAAAACTCTTTATTGAAACACTTTTGCGCTAAGGTTGTGAACATTGCACGTGTTGTACAAAACAAACCATTAATCAATCATTTGTTAGCAAAATGATGAAGATGAGGTTTTGATGATGTCCAAATCAAGTCAAGATTTATCAAGTTTCATGAAGATCCTTTGAAGACTTATTTTTGTTATGAAAAGCTTTTGTAATAATTGTAGTTTAATTGTTTAGGGCTTAGATTTGTAGTAGGTTTTGATTCTTGTACCTTTATATTTTGTATTTGTTGTTTAGAATCAAAACTTCCCCGTTTTAATCGATTAATCCCTGATATAATCGATTAAAATCACTGCAGAAGCCAAAACCCAATCAGCTTTGGAATAATCGATTAAAGCAAGTTTTAATCGATTAGGTAATCAATTAATCCTGAGAATAATCGATTAATACTAGCCGTTGGAGGTTTCTGATTTGAAAAATTAGCCGTTGTACTTATTTTAATCGATTAACACTAATATTAATCGATTAAAAGCGTTAAATGATCAGTTTCGAAGAATGGAAGAGTTTTTGCTTGAGTCTATAAATAGGCTCTCTTTATCCATCAACAACAACTCTTCCCTTGTGCTAAAACACTCAGAACTCTTTGAGAAGTGTGTGTTCTTGCTCAACTAAGGAAACTCTTGTCTGTGGTGCTGGTACATTGCTACTACGATGACGGAGGAATAGCTGGTTCATCCTTGGTGTGTCTAAGGAGGTGTTTGGAAGAGGATCATCCTTCGTGAAGTATTCGGAGGAGGTGTTTTATCCTTCGTGAAGTATTCGGAGGAGGTGTCTCATCCTTTGTGAAGATTCAAAGGAGGTGCAGGTTCATCTCTTGTGGCATCAAGAGAGGTGGTTTCTAAACTTTTACAAATTGTTTCTTTGTGATTGTAATTTGTAATTGTTTTGTGTTTAGTGAAAGGTTTATCTTGTGTTTGAGATAAGCGACTGGACGTAGGATTGGTAAGATCCGAACCAGTATAAAAATCATCTATGCAAATTTTCCTCAACCTTACTCTCTTATTTATATTTATTATTTGCGTAGTAAGATAAATTGAGAAGAAATTAAAAGGCACACAGTAATATTAAAAACCCTCTTGGTTTGTTATTCCACGCTAACAATTCCGCTGCAGCCGATTCTAACAATTGGCATCAGAGCTCGCTTTGATAGTCATTCAAATGGCAGGATCATATCAAACCTTTGCAGAGGGTGCCTCTTTCAATAGACCACCTTTATTCACAGGTGAAAACTATGCATTCTGGAAGGTTAGAATGCAAATTTTTATTGAGTCTATTGATTGTGAGATTTGGGATGTTATTGCATCTGGTTCGCCTATTCATACTAACGATTCGCAGGAAACAAAGCCCCGTGATAAGTGGACCACTGAAGAGAAGAAAATAATTCAAAACGATGTGAAGGCCCGAAACATAATTGCATCTGCTCTAATTGTTTATGAGTTTTACAGGGTCTCTGTTTGTAAAACGGCTCAAGAAATGTGGGATGTACTCAGAGTAACTCATGAAGGAACAAATGATGTCAAGAGGGCGAGAAAGAACACCTTGATCCAAGAGTACGAGATGTTCAGGATGAAGCAAGGAGAAACAATTTCAAATGTTCAGAAACGCTTCACCAACATTGTCAATCATCTCATTGGACTAGGTAAGTCTTTTGAAAATGATGAGCTTAACATTAAAATCTTAAAATCTTTAGACAGGTCGTGGCAACCAAAAGTGACTGCGATTTCAGAATCACAAAACCTCAACAAGATGACTATGGCTGCACTATTTGGAAAGTTGAGGGAACATGAACTTGATCTTGGAAGACTTGATGAAAAAGAAGCAAAAGCCAAAACCAAGAAAAAGAGTCTAGCCTTAAAATCTGAGGTAGAAAGGAGCAAGAGCAAAATAGAAGATGAGGACTCAGAAGATGAAGAAAATTTGAGACTCGTGATAAAAAGCCTCAACAGGTTCATGAAATCAAAAGACAAAGGAAGATTAAAATTTGAAAAGAAAGAAAATCAAGGATCTTCCTCACACTATAAATGTTATGGTTGCGGAGAAAGAGGGCACTTAAAAGCGGACTGCCCAAATCAAAAGAAGAGTGAAGAAATAAAAGAAAAGAAATTCTTCAAGAAAGAAAGCCTACATTGCATGGGACGATGACAACGACACAATTTCTGATTTGAGCGAATCTGATGAGGAAGCAAACATCTGTTTAGTGGCAGACGATGACGCTGGAAGCCAAGTAAGTACATCTAGCGATTCTGATAATTATAGTCAATATAGTGAAAGTGAATTGCATGAAACTTATGCTGCTTTAATAATTGAATCTGAAAAATTAGATAAAGCTCATAAGAAATTGAAAAAGAATTTCAAAAAATTAAAATTAAATTTTGAAAATGTTCTTGAAGAAAATAAAAATTTAAAATTGGATTTTGAAAACATTTATGAAGAAAATAAGGATTTAAAATTAAATGTTAAAAATCTTTTTGAAGAAAATAAAAATTTAAAATCAAATTTTGAAAATATTTTTGAAGAAAATAAAGATTTGAAAAATAAAGTTTTATTTTTTGAAAAAGGTAAATATATTAGTAGTGATGAATGTGCTTCTTGTGAAAATGTTAAGAAACTACTAAACAACACAACCTTAGGAGAATGCAGTAAAAATAATGAAAATAAGGTTGTTGTTAAAAATAAGTATGTTCCTAAAATTAAAAATAAACATAATAATAGAACCCGTAGAACATGGGTAGAAAAAGGAACAACTTATAGGAACACAAACTTTATATCATGCTTTTATTGTATGAAAAAGGGTCACACCTCAAATAAATGTAAAATTAAGCATTTTGGTGTTCCAAGTGGTAGATATGTTTGGGTTGTAAAATGATTTCATTCCAAGCATTTTAAAATTTAAAAATTTACAATTTAAATTTTTTTCATTTAATTTTTTTTAAACAAAATTTAAAAAAAATAAAATTATTCCAAACATGTTGTATTTGATAAAATTGTGGACCTTGAGGCAAAATCTCTTGAGTCAGATGAATTTAATGCAGGTAATTTTGAAGATTTGACAAAGACAACAAATGAAGAGAAGAATGATGACAATCCCCAAGACTAAGATCTCAACAAATTATCATCATGGAGACATTTCTAAAGGGGTAACATTAGAAGAGATCTAGGAATTTTAGAAATCTCTTAGGATTGCATTTATATTCATTTGATCCATTTTATGCATTTAAAAAAAAAAACAAAAAATTAACCATATTTTGTTTTATGCTTTAAAATTTCTATCTTGTATGGTTTAGAGTATGATTTTTCTTTAAAGTTCTTTATCCTAAAATTATTTTCTTTAAATCCCCTATTGTGTATGTTTGAATGAATCTCTAAATTTAAAATATATTTTATGCATGCATGCTTTTATTAAGGGGGAGTATTATCTTAGGGGGAGAACATGAAACACAACTTTTTAATTATGATAAAAAAGGGGGAGAAAATATCTTAAAGCTTATTGTTATTCACTAATGCCCTTGTCCTTCATGAGTTGTGTTTTTACTCAGATTATTACTAAAAGCTTTAATTCAAAGGAGTTTTTGATCATCATCAAAAAGGGGGAGAATGTTAGCAAAATGATGAAGATGAGGTTTTGATGATGTCCAAATCAAGTCAAGATTTATCAAGTTTCATGAAGATCCTTTGAAGACTTATTTTTGTTATGAAAAGCTTTTGTAATAATTGTAGTTTAATTGTTTAGGGCTTAGATTTGTAGTAGGTTTTGATTCTTGTACCTTTATATTTTGTATTTGTTGTTTAGAATCAAAACTTCCCCGTTTTAATCGATTAATCCCTGATATAATCGATTAAAATCGCTGCAGAAGCCAAAACCCAATCAGCTTTGGAATAATCGATTAAAGCAAGTTTTAATCGATTAGGTAATCGATTAATCCTGAGAATAATCGATTAATACTAGTCGTTGGAGGTTTCTGATTTGAAAAACTAGCCGTTGTACTTATTTTAATCGATTAACACTAATATTAATCGATTAAAAGCGTTAAATGATCAGTTTCGAAGAATGGAAGAGTTTTTGCTTGAGTCTATAAATAGGCTCTCTTTATCCATCAACAACAACTCTTCCCTTGTGCTAAAACACTCAGAACTCTTTGAGAAGTGTGTGTTCTTGCTCAGCTAAGGAAACTCTTGTCTGTGGTGCTGGTACATTGCTACTACGGTGACGGAGGAATAACTGGTTCATCCTTGGTGTGTCTAAGGAGGTGTTTGGAAGAGGATCATCCTTCGTGAAGTATTCGGAGGAGGTGTTTCATCCTTCGTGAAGTATTCAGAGGAGGTGTCTCATCCTTTGTGAAGATTCAAAGGAGGTGCAGGTTCATCTCTTGTGGCATCAAGAGAGGTGGTTTCTAAACTTTTACAAATTGTTTCTTTGTGATTGTAATTTGTAATTGTTTTGTGTTTAGTGAAAGGTTTATCTTGTGTTTGAGATAAGCGACTGGACGTAGGATTGGTAAGATCCGAACCAGTATAAAAATTATCTGTGCAAATTTCTCTCAACCTTACTCTTTTATTTATATTTATTATTTGCGTAGTAAGATAAATTGAGAAGAAATTAAAAGGCACACAGTAATATTAAAAACCCTCTTGGTTTGTTATTCCACGCTAACAATTCCGCTGCAGCCGATTCTAACATCATTGAAAATCCAACTTCTCATACTTTCATCCTTTTGGATGTGATTACTTTTTTCTTGACACCAAAATTACCTAGGAAAGTTTGATTTGAAGGTGGATAAAGGAATATTTTTAGGGCTGAAGTTGTGGGAAACATTAGAAGGGGGGTTGAATAGTATTTCTGTATGCCTTTTAGAGGCTAACATATTGATCGTGATATGAATGATCCTCATGAGCTAATTGACACTCACTTTATAAACGCTATTCTATTGAACACATTTATAGTTCCGATTTTAGCTCATCTTGCTACTGTTTAGGAGGGAGTGAATCTTAGTAGAGGTAGCGTGTGTTGAGGAATTGCTTTCCGCATAGGATGATTGTTTATAAAATGAAGCATAACATGCAAACATTTTATACTGGTTCACTCAAATGAGCTACATCCAATTCTTCTCTAAAATATCTTAGAGGGTTTCATTATATTTTCAATGACGTACATATGAGTATTCTAATCACTCATGGTATCCCTAGACGTTTCCAATATCCTCAACATACATCGTCTAGTTGAGTTTAACCTACTCTTGGTTATCGTTGTCAACCCAATAACCACCGTTATTGTGACCTTGACCAAGTTTAACCCACTCTTGGTTGTGCAGTATTATTTACTACTCCTAGTATCCTTAGACATTTCTATATCCTCTAGACACACTCATCTAGTTGAGTTTAACCTACTCTTGGTTGTCGTTGTCAACCTAGTAACCTCTATTACTGTGACGTTGATTGAGTTTCACCTACTCCTAGTTGTGCAATATTCTTCACCACTCTTGGTATCTCTAGACGTTACCCGTATCCTCGAAATACACTCATCTAGTTGAGTTTAACCTACTCCCGGTTGTCATTGTCAACCTAGTAACCCTTGTTACTATGGCATTGACTGAGTTTCACCCACTTCTATTTGTGTAGTATTCTTCACCACTCCCAGTATCCCTAGATGTTACCTGTATCCTCGAGATGCATTCGTCTAATTGAGTTTAACCCACTCCTTGTTGTCATTGTCAACCCAGTAACCCCTATTAATGTGACCTTGACTAAGTTTCACGCACTCCTGGATTCCACTAGACAACCTGTCTAGCTATCGTTTAACTCCTCAAAGTTAAACGTAAAGTGTTTTAATTTTCTTCAGAATTTACAATCAAAATATTGATTACAAGTCCTTAGACAATAACTCTCACAAAGAGGATATATGTTGAATACAAATCAATCTATCAAACTTATTAACTATTTTCTCTCTTCTTTCTTCTTACAATAGTAAACTTATATATCAATGAAGCTTTGAGAGTGATTCTTTTCTTGAGCTCTCTTTCTCTCTTTTCTCGTATAAGAGAATTTGACTCTAATAGCTTAGAGAGAGTTCTTGATTCTACCATGAGGATGATTTTTCTTTACATTCCTTAATTCCCCATCATCTCTCTTCCTTTTTCTTAGATCTTCTATGTATAGACCTTTGATAATATAGCTGGTAGACGATGCTTGTCCTTGAGATTTAGTGATAGTATAGCCGTTGGACAAAGCTTGTCCTTATGATTTGACTTTTCGTAGCTTTTAGCGTAGGTGGTAGTCATAGGTTGATGTCTTTTTGTTAGAGTAGACTTGTTTTTCAGAGCTTTATCAAAAGTAGATTAGACTATTCATTTGGCATGACTTTTGATGAACAGAGCAGTCAACAAATTTTTCTTGTCTCTATCGTCCACTTCTTACTCACGTTATATAGAATAAGTGAATGCTTGTAGTAGATATCCTGCATAAAGTAGAGTGATATCTATGTAGTATATATATATCCTTTTTCTTGTTACCTTGTTGCTTTTAAACGTTGAACATTTAATTGCATTCAATGCTTGTTCAAAACAATCAAGTTTTTATGTTTTCTACCGTTTTGACAGGATTTGATTGTTTGAGTTTTCTATTGAGGATACCAAATGTTTAATGAGAGTTTCACTGTTGAATGAAAGTATGTTTAGCATATGGTATCATTTATCCTATAAGAGGTTTTTCCTAACTAGTGTGTTACTTGTTGTTTTCAATAGTTCATTTAATGGGATTTCTTTTATCACGTGTTTTGGAGCAAGATTTGTCCTTTTGATGTGTTTACCAAACTCATCATTTTATGATGAGAGTTCATCTAGCTCGTGTAAACAGTTTAGGTTTTCTAACAAACACGTTTAGCACGATGTTTTCCAACACATCGTTTGAAACTTTTCAGCGTGCTTTCTGAGGGTATCGTCTGTCACTTTTAAAAACTAAAGCATATTGAGGGTTTACTATCGTTCAACACTGCAAGACTCCTATTGACGTGTTTAGTGGTGCATCTTGTTTACCACATGCGTTTAGCAAGATATAAGTTTTTGAATTTTGAGATGTTCTTCTAATCCTTTTATATTTTCAGCTATGCTTAGAGTTTGTTTGATCATTGTTTAATGATGTTTACTTATTGATGTATTTCCTAGAAAGTTGTTTAAAGATGCTCCTTACAAAATCCTTTATTCCTAGTAGTCTTGTTTTCCCATTTGTGTTGTGATTCTTAGAAGACAAACACTTTGTTGGCCTTCTTTATTGATCTATTGAATGTATTAAGGTACTAGTTAATTTTTGCCTTTTCCCTTTGACAACCTTTCTTTTCTTCCTAATGACATTAGTTATGTAATTTTTCTTGCTATTGAGTTCTTATACTTTGCATATAACATTTTTCAGATGTGTGGAAAAGACAAATGAAGTTCAAGCATTCACAAATGAAGCCACATTCACAAATGCTACAATGAAGCCACATTCACAAATGCAATATTAAATATATGTAACATCTCACTCTTAGAATTAAATCAATGGAGTCAAGGTTGAAAGAAAAAGAGTAAGATTATCCTTTAGATAAGAAGCTTCCTATGCATTTCTATCATAAATAAAATGTAAGAGTATAAAAGAAGTGATTGAAACCTTCTTTAAACAACTCGAAGGAGACTCCATGTAGAAGACACTCTAGAAGCAGAAACATATGATGATGAATGTTATGAGCTGTGGAGAGTAGTATGGTAGTGCATCTTGAAGGAGGTTAGGCCAACCATAAAGGGAAAAAGGGTTAGGAAAAGTCAAGATAGTGACTATCTTAATGAACTTAGAGGAAAGGAGACTGTTAATTTTGGTAGAGGTTCTCTTCATATATTCCAAGTTGAGTACAAGGTCTGGCAACTCCTATTTATAGGATAGAGTAGTGAACCCATTTCAAAGTAAAATACATTGAATAAGAAAGATACGTTGAATTAGAGATCTCCTTGAACCTTCTTCAAGAGTAGATGCAATGTATGGGAGCCTTCTCATTTAAACAAGGTTTCTGAAGGCCCAAACAAGCCCAAAACCATTTTAGTTTGCATTCCACTCAAGAAGTAAGTTTAAAAAGCTCAAAACTAGCATATTGTCACAAACTGACAAAAATAATCGATTATGGGACATGGTAATTGATTATTGTCATGAATGCAACAAGGAAATAGCCATACCTATATAGAATTATCGATTATTGGGTGAAATAATTGATTATCTTAATTACTTATCAAGAAAATGCAAAAACAAGCCTAAATGACATGAAAAACTTGGCCGAAATACAAGACCTAAAGAAAAAACTTATATACATATTTATAAAGCTTAAGAAAAGGGAATAACAAGCTTGAAAACACCATCTTCCATAAAAGTAGAAGTCCTTGAAGTCCCTTTTTTTCTTTCATTCTCCTAGCCATAAAAATGTTAACTTTTATCATATGAATGTTAAAAATATCTTTTTAAAAGATTTTGTTAAAGATTAAGTGTTTGTAAAATAACCCCTAGGTTTATGTATCTATCTAATATATCTTATGTTTATAGATGAAAAAAAAAAAACTTCTAAAGCTTCGCTCCACGTACCAAGTTCTTATCTTTCGAAAAGTAATTTTATGTGATGTATAAGATTGACATCACTCTTTTTAGAAGAAAAATAAGGACTTAACGATTAGATTGCATCTCAAACTATTATTTTTCTTAAACCTAATTTGTAACATCTTTAGTTAATTTTTTTTATCATAATTTCATTTATAATCAAGAACATATTTGAATATATATTTCATAAATACCAGTTTCTTTAAAATTGAAAAGAGTTAATCATATAAAAGAATAATTTTAAGCAACTTATATTTATAAAAAGCGAAATGATATTTCAACACCCTTATTTGACACTACTTTGACACTGGACAGGTGTCAGTGTGTCATTGGGTGTTTTTCTTTTAAAAAATTTGAGCTTTTCAAATCTGAAGGAAGGGCAAAGTTGGAATACAATTTGTTTTATTTTCAGTTTCGCGGTTTCTTTTTCATTTCTCTGCATTGCTCTCTGGTTTAGTAGAAAATCGATCTTCCTTGCTCTCTCGGGCTCTCCTCTCGCTCTCTTTCAATCGACCATTGGTCTCGTGCCTTGAAAGCCCTCTCCCTCCACTGTGGTATCGCCAAGGGGTGGGTCTGTGTAGTCGTTTGGTGGTTTCGCTGAAGTCTTGGGGTGGGTCTCGTCTCGGTGTGGGTCTCGTCTCGGTGTGGTGTGGGTCTGTTCTCGCCAAGACCTTTGCGTTGGGTTCATCAGTGGGGTTGTGTTTTGCTGCCGTGGTGATTTTTTTCAAGAGCCCTTTGTGTGTGCTTCGTGGTGGTGGTGTGTAGGGGCAATGTATACTTTGGTAAGTGGTTTGTCGCTTTCCTCTTCTTCTGTGCTTCATTAACTTGTGTTTCATTGGCAAAGTGTAACGATGTTGTGGTGAATGTTGTTTTGGTGTAGGTCCAATGGCAACCCCAAAACCAAAAGTAAGTGTTACATTGGATGTAAAAATTGCGTTTTTTTGGCATGTGTATGGGTGATGTTTTGGTTTAATGCATTTGTTACTTTTTGAAATGATTTGTAGTGGCGCCTCCGTGTATCGATGAAATCGGCAACAGTGATGGAAATGAATAGTTTACTGAGAAACTGTCATATAGAGCGCATTAGGATGACACCTTTTCATTGGTGCGTACAAATTCTGAAACCTGTGCAAGTGAATTTGAAATTGTTGAAGTGTATGGTTAAAAGATGGGTTGGTAATGTTGTGAGTTTTAGGGTGAGTCAACAAGTAGTTCCTTTTACTACTTTAGATGTATATATGACAACCGGTTTAGGAATGGGTGGGCTAAATGTTCCTCTAGACGAGTGTGTAGTTGGATCCCTTGGTCAGATGTTTAATCCCAAGACCACAACGAAAAAAGATTTGATTGAACGGTTTCGCTTGATTGTGGACGATGAAGAAGTAGATGTTGACGTAATGTGTAGGTTATACATTTTGATATGTTTAGTAACTTTTTTATTGCCTAGGAAATCTAGATATGTCGCAAACATGCCTTTTGCTGTTTTAGACGACTTAGACAGTTTGTGTTTGTATGACTGGGCGTCCTGCGTTCATTAGCACCTAGTTCAAAGCTTAAATAATTCAAAGAAGAAGATGATGTCGGGAAAAATAAAGCATCAACTCAGTCTTAGTGGGAACGTGGCTTCGTTGCAGGTAAGATGTTTTACTGAATATTTTTTATTTTAAGCATTTTACAATTTGGCTAAGTGTTTGGTTTTGATGATTTAAGGCATGGGCGGTAGAAAGATTTTCTTTGCACCGACACACAAGTCACAGGAGGTTCCCACGGATTAGGAGTTGGCAACCGCTAAATGCAAGGAAGAAAACAATAAAACAAATATTGAGGACCGGAGATGTAAGTATTTTGAACTTTGTTATAATTTTTGGTTGGATATATTTGAGTAATGTTGATGTTTGTTGATGTTTGTTTATGTTACAGTTAAATCTTGATTGGTATCTAAGTCGTATCGATCGTAATAATGCCGAGCTGCGTGTTGCGGTGGGTATTGATGACATTGGGTTGTCTAAAGGTGAAGAATCAAAGGGAAATGCATCAATGATTCAGGAATCAGATGAGGAAAGCACAGACACTTGCACGTGGCTACAAGATGCTGATGTGATATTGAAGAAGACCAATTCTGAAATAACGTCTATGCATCGTCAGATTTCTAGGCTAACGAAGGAGGTAATGGACCTTCGTCAATGTCCAATGCAAAAAGAAGAAGGTAGATTCGGTGAACCTGGAGAAGGAGTTGGTGCAGGTGACGAAGATGTCGATGTTGGGGATGAAGTACCAGCAGGTGGGGATGAAGAAGCAGGTGGGGATGAAGAAGTACTAGCAGGTGGGGATGAAGAAGCAGGTGGTACACATAACGAAGCCGAAACCTCCGAGCATCGTCAGGAATTTATTGAAGTCGATGATGTAGTAGACGATGTTCCGGAAGGATTGGAACCCCAGGTAGTTGTCCCTCTGCGTAGTTATGCTGGTTATCCTAATGTCTCCGATGTCGATGTTGATCGTTTGTACCGTGCAGTTTGTAATTGGGACAATAAGAGAAGAATTAGGTAATTTATTTGATTTTCATAATTTTGTTGTGGTAGACAAATGTGTGTCAGTTAATAACATGTGATTATTTTCAGAGTTGTGTGTGAGATCATGGGGGCGTTCTTGGACACAAATTCTATGCGGACTTTAGCACCACGTAAATATGTTGATAACTTGGTAAGTTTTATGTTACATTTGTTAATGGTTAGTTATGTTGTTTTTTTGTTGATTGAAGGTTGTGCCATGTTTTATTTTGTAGGTGGTTTTATTTGCTACAACGATGTTGTTGCAAAACTAGAGAAAGTTGACTGGTGTAGTGAAGAGGCTAATTTTCAATTCCATATATGCGGTACATATCAATTTATTTCATATGATTAGCTTTGTATAAATATTGTGCATAGGCTTAATGCATTAGTAATTGTTGTTAGGGCCATATTCTTGCTGACGTTGGAAGATGACGTCCGGAATTACGAAACGTGTACTCCCTTAGTAGTTACACGTCGTATATGAGGTCCGATATATTTGGTCTTGCAGACATTCCGAATGCTGAGTTTGTGAGTTACTTAGTTTATTGTGTAATTGTAATGTTTCGGAAATGTTGAGTCTTCAAGCATTGACATGTTTGTTTTGTTTTGTTATAGCTGTTTATGCCCTTTCTGCATGATCAACACTGGTGGTGCTATGCAGTCAAAATTAGCACATTGGAAGTATATGTGATTGACTCAATGGGGAAGGGTGTAAGAAATAGGAAAAAAATTGACGCATTTGTGGTATGATTTGATATTTGATTTTGTGGATTAATTTTGGTGATATGATTTAATGATGTGTTAATGTACCTGTTAATGATTTATTCTTTTAGGGTGAAAACATGGGGAAATTCTTTGAGATGTTGTACAATAGACCGGAGGGGAGTTTAGGTCCATTGTGCGTTAAAGATGGAAATATCCCATCCCAGCCGAACTTGTAAGTTGTATTACTAATCGTATTGAAAAATTTGGCATTTTTAACATTGTTTATTTTAATGACTGATAAGTTGATTAATTGTTCTATTATTTAAGGTATGATTGTGGTGTGATGATGTTAAAATCCATTGAACTTTGGGATGGAGAGAATAGATACAACGGGAAGAGCATGCCGGAGTACACTAATGTAAGTATGTAATATCGTTGTTAACAATTTATGATGATTTGTTTTGTGATATCTAAAGTTGTGCTTTTTTTTTCAGGAGGAGTTGAGGGAAATTAGGAAGAATTATGTGAAATACTGGATCCTCGACAACGACAACATGAGAATATTTGATGCCTTAGACGAATATGGACTGTTGTAGGATTTGTATTGATGGGTTGATGGATATGTATTGATGAATAATTCGTAGATTTGAACTGTATTTAGACAAACAGTGTTATAGGCATTCATGTTCTATTGTAATAAGTTTTGATTGTTACAGACAATGATATACGTGTAACAAATATAATTTCAATTCGAAATGATTTATATCCAAGCAATATTGGGTGCATTTTCTTTGAATTTATCTTAAATGTATAGTAATGTCAATTGTTGATTGTATAATCTTCATTTGTAAGTGAATAAGGATAGTAAAATTAGTAAGGTAAGTGGATAAGGAAGTTGGGTATGTTAGTAATTTGAAAACATCAGGTGGTAATCGTTTACAAGGGTGTGTAAACGTTTACGCGAGAGAAATGAGCAATTTGTACAGAAACTTGGCCACAAGGAGCCCTTTTTTTATACACAGGGCACCATGTTAGATTATTGTGAGTTTTTGACTTGAGGGCAGTTCTGGTCCTTGGATATTGATTGGGAGTAGTTAGGGGAGTGTTGGGGTCAAAGTTTCCCACCCAGGTTGGAGGGAATTGTTGCTAGATAGTCATAAGATCAAGTTCAGTGCAAAACATCAGGTTGAAATCGTTTACAAGGGTGTGTAAACGTTTACGAGGAAGAAATGAGCAATTTGTACAGAAACTTGGCCACAGGGAGCCCTTTTTTTATACACAGAGCACCATGTTAGATTATTGTGAGTTTTTGACTTGAGGGCAGTTTTGGTCCTTGGATATTGATTGGGAGTAGTTAGGGGAGTGTTAGGGTCCAAGTTTCCCACCCAGGTTGGAGGGAATTGTTGCTAGATAGTCATAAGATCAAGTTCAGTGCAAAACATCAGGTTGCAATCGTTTACAAGGGTGTGTAAACGTTTACGCGAGAGAAATGAGAAATTTGTACAGAAACTTGGCAACAAGGAGCCCTTTTTTTATACACAAGGCACAATGTTAGATTATTGTGAGTTTTTGACTTGAGGGCAGTTCTGGTCCTTGGATATTGATTGGGAGTAGTAAGGGGAGTGTTGGGGTCCAAGTTTCCCACCCAGGTTGGAGGGAATTGTTGCTAGATAGTCATAAGATCAAGTTCAGTGCAAAACATCAAGTTGTAATCGTTTAAAAGGGTGTGTAAACGTTTACGCGGAAGAAATGAGCAATTTGTACCGAAACTTGGCCACAGGGAGCCCTTTTTTTATACACAGAGCACCATGTTAGATTATTGTGAGTTTTTGACTTGAGGGCAGTTTTGGTCCTTGGATATTGATTGGGAGTAGTTAGGGGAGTGTTAGGGTCCAAGTTTCCCACCCAGGTTGGAGGGAATTGTTGCTAGATAGTCATAAGATCAAGTTCAGTGCAAAACATCAGGTTGCAATCGTTTACAAGGGTGTATAAACGTTTACGCGAGAGAAATGAGCAATTTGTACAGAAACTTGGCCACAAGGAGCCCTTTTTTTATACACAGGGCACCATGTTAGATTATTGTGAGTTTTTGACTTGAGGGCAGTGCTGGTCCTTGGATATTGATTGGGAGTAGTTAGGGGTGTGTTGGGGTCAAAGTTTCCCACCCAGGTTGGAGGGAATTGTTGCTAGATAGTCATAAGATCAAGTTCAGTGCAAAACATCAGCTGGTAATCGTTTCCAAGGGTGTGTAAACGTTTACGCAAGAGAAATGAGCAATTTGTATAGAAACTTGGCCACAGGGAGCCCTGTTTTTATACACAGGGCACCATGTTACATTTTTTTGAGTTTTTGACCTGAGGGCAGTTCTGGTCCTTGGATATTGATTGGGAGTAGTTAGGGGAGTGTTGGGGTCCAAGTTTCCCATCCAGATTGGAGGGAATTGTTGCTAGATAGTCATAAGATCAAGTTTAGTGCAAAACATCAGCTTGTAATCGTTTACAAGGGTGTGTAAATGTTTACGCGAGAGAAATGAGAAATTTGTATAGAAACTTGGCCACAGGGAGCCCTGTTTTTATACACAGGGCACCATGTTACATTTTTTTTGAGGTTTTGACCTGAGGGCAGTTCTGGTCCTTGGATATTGATTGGGAGTAGTTAGGGGAGTGTTGGGGTCCAAGTTTCCCACCCAGGTTGGAGGGAATTGTTGCTAGATAGTCATAAGATAGAGTTCAGTGCAAAACATCAGGTTGTAATCGTTTACACGGGTGTGTAAACGTTTACGCGAGAGAAATGAGCAATTTGTACAGAAAATTGGCCACAGGGAGCCCTGTTTTTATACACAGGGCAGCATGTTACATTTTTTTTGAGGTTTTGACCTGAGGGCAGTGCTGGTCCTTGGATATTGATTGGGAGTAGTTAGGGGAGTGTTGGGGTCCAAGTTTCCCACCCAGGTTGGAGGGAATTGTTGCTAGATAGTCATAAGATCAAGTTTAGTTCAAAACATCAGCTGGTAATCGTTTAAAAGGGTGTGTAAACGTGTACGCGAGAGAAATGAGCAAGTTGTACAGAAACTTTGCCACAGGGAGTCCTGTTTTTATACACAGGGCACCATGTTACATTTTTTTTTAGTTTTTGACCTGAGGGCAGTTCTGGTCCTTGGATATTGATTGTGAGTAGTTAGTGGAGTGTTAGGGTCCAAGTTTCCCACCCAGGTTGGAGGGAATTGTTGCTAGATAGTCATAAGATAGAGTTCAGTGCAAAACATCAGGTTGTAATCGTTTACAAGGGTGTGTAAATGTTTACGCGAGAGAAATGAGCAATTTGTACAGAAACTTGGCCACAAGGAGCCCTTTTTTTATACACAGGGCACCATGTTAGATTATTGTGAGTTTTTGACTTGAGGGAAGTGCTGGTCCTTGGATATTGATTGGGAGTAGTTAGGGGTGTGTTGGGGTCAAAGTTTCCCACCTAGGTTGGAGGGAGTTGTTGCTAGATAGTCATAAGATCAAGTTCAGTGTAAAACATCAGCTGGTAATCGTTTACAAGGGTGTGTAAACGTTTACGAAAGAGAAATGAGCAATTTGTATAGAAACTTGGCCACAGGGAGCCCTGTTTTTATACATAGGGCACCATGTTACATTTTTTTGAGTTTTTGACCTGAGGGCAGTTCTGGTCCTTGGATATTGATTGGGATTAGTTAGGGGAGTGTTGGGGTCCAAGTTTCCCACCCATATTGGAGGGAATTGTTGCTAGATAGTCATAAGATCAAGTTTAGTGCAAAACATCAGCTTTTAATCGTTTACAAGGGTGTGTAAACGTTTACGCGAGAGAAATGAGCAATTTGTATAGAAACTTGGCCACAGGGAGCCCTGTTTTTATACCCAGGGCACCATGTTACATTTTTTTTGAGGTTTTGACCTGAGGGCAGTTCTGGTCCTTGGATATTGATTGGGAGTAGTTAGGGGAGTGTTGGGGTCCAAGTTTCCCACCCAGGTTGGAGAGAATTGTTGCTAGATAGTCATAAGATCATGTTCTGTGCAAAACATCAGGTTGCAATCGTTTACAAGGATATGTAAACGTTTACGCGAGAGAAATGAGAAATTTGTACAGAAACTTGGCAACAAGGAGCCCTTTTTTTATACACAAGGCACGATGTTTGATTATTGTGAGTTTTTGACTTGAGGGCAGTTCTGGTCCTTGGATATTGATTGGGAGTAGTTAGGGGAGTGTTGGGGTCCAAGTTTCCCACCCAGGTGGGAGGGAATTGTTGCTAGATAGTCATAAGATCAAGTTCAGTGCAAAACATCAAGTTGTAATCGTTTAAAAGGGTGTGTAAACGTTTACGCGGAAGAAATGAGCAATTTGTACCGAAACTTGGCCACAGGGAGCCTTTTTTTATACACAGAGCACCATGTTAGATTATTGTGAGTTTTTGACTTGAGGGCAGTTTTGGTCCTTGGATATTGATTGGGAGTAGTTAGGGGAGTGTTGGGGTCCAAGTTTCCCACCCAGGTTGGAGAGAATTGTTGCTAGATAGTCATAAGATCATGTTCTGTGCAAAACATCAGGTTGCAATCGTTTACAAGGGTGTGTAAACGTTTACGCGAGAAAAATGAGCAATTTGTACAGAAACTTGGCCACAAGGAGCCCTTTTTTTATACACAGGGCATCATGTTAGATTATTGTGAGTTTTTGACTTGAGGGCAGTGCTGGTCCTTGGATATTGATTGAGAGTTGTTAGAGGTGTCTTGGGATCCAAGTTTCCCACCCAGGTTTGAGGGAATTGTTTCTAGATAGTAATAAGATCAAGTTCAGTGCAAAACATCAGGTTATAATGGTTTACACGGGTGTGTAAACGTTTACGCGAGAGAAATGAGCAATTTGTACAGAAAATTGGCCACAGGGAGCCCTGTTTTTATACACAGGGCACCATGTTACACTTTTTTTGAGTTTTTGACCTGAGGGCAGTTCTGGTCCTTGGATATTGATTGGGAGTAGTTAGGGGAGTGTTAGGGTCCAAGTTTCCCAGCCAGGTTGGAGGGAATTGTTGCTAGATAGTCATAAGATCAAGTTCTGTGCAAAACATCAGGTTCTAATCGTTTACAAGGGTGTGTAAACGTTTACGCGAGATAAATGAGCCATTTGTACAGAAACTTGGCCACAAGGATCCCTGTTTTTATACACAGGGCACCACGTTACATTTTTTTTGAGTTTTTGACCTGAGGGCAGTTCTGGTCCTTGGATATTGATTGGGAGTAGTTAGGGGAGTGTTGGGGTCCAAGTTTCCCACCCAGGTTGGTGGGAAAATTTGCTAGATAGTCATAAGATCAAGTTTAGTGCAAAACATCAGCTGATAATCGTTTACAAGGGTGTGTAAACGTTTACGCGAGAGAAATGAGCAAGTTGTACAGAAACTTGGCCACAGGGAGCCCTATTTTTATACACAGGGCACCATGTTACATTTTTTTGAGTTTTTGACCTGAAGGCAGTTCTGGTCCTTCGATTTTGATTGGGAGTAGTTAGGGGAGTGTTAGGGTCCAAGTTTCCCACCCAGGTTGGAGGGAATTGTTGCTAGATAGTCATAAGATCAAGTTCAGTGCAAAACATCAGGTTGTAATCGTTTACAAGGGTGTGTAAACGTTTACGCGAGAGAAATGAGCAATTTGTACAGAAACTTGGCCACAAGGAGCCCTTTTTTTATACACAGGGCACCATGTTAGATTATTGTGAGTTTTTGACTTGAGGGCAGTGCTGGTCCTTGGATATTGATTGGGAGTAGTTAGGGGTGTGTTGGGGTCCAAGTTTCCCACCCAGGTTGGAGGGAATTGTTGCTAGATAGTCATAAGATCAAGTTTAGTGCAAAACATCAGCTGGTAATCGTTTACAAGGGTGTGTAAACGTTTACGCGAGAGAAATGAGCAATTTGTACAGAAACTTGGCCACAAGGAGCCCTTTTTTTATACACAGGGCACCATGTTAGATTATTGTGAGTTTTTGACTTGAGGGCAGTGCTGGTCCTTGGATATTGATTGGGAGTAGTTAGGGGTGTGTTGGGGTCAAAAATTCCCACCCAGGTTGGAGGGAATTGTTGCTAGATAGTCATAAGATCAAGTTCAGCGCAAAACATCAGCTGGTAATCGTTTCCAAGGGTGTGTAAACGTTTACGTGAGAGAAATGAGCAATTTGTACAGAAAATTGGCCACAGGGAGCCCTGTTTTTATACACAGGGCAGCATGTTACATTTTTTTTGAGGTTTTGACCTGAGGGCAGTGCTGGTCCTTGGATATTGATTGGGAGTAGTTAGGGGAGAGTTGGGGTCCAAGTTTCCCACCCAGGTTGGAGGGAATTGTTGCTAGATAGTCATAAGATCAAGTTTAGTGCAAAACATCAGCTGGTAATCGTTTAAAAGGGTGTGTAAACGTGTACGCGAGAGAAATGAGCAAGTTGTACAGAAACTTTGCCACAGGGAGTCCTGTTTTTATACACAGGGCACCATGTTACATTTTTTTTTTAGTTTTTGACCTGAGGGCAGTTCTGGTCCTTGGATATTGATTGTGAGTAGTTAGAGGAGTGTTAGGGTCCAAGTTTCCCACCCAGGTTGGAGGGAATTGTTGCTAGATAGTCATAAGATAGAGTTCAGTGCAAAACATCAGGTTGTAATCGTTTACAAGGGTGTGTAAATGTTTACGCGAGAGAAATGGGCAATTTGTACAGAAACTTGGCCACAAGGAGCCCTTTTTTTATACACAGGGCACCATGTTAGATTATTGTGAGTTTTTGACTTGAGGGAAGTGCTGGTCCTTGGATATTGATTGGGAGTAGTTAGGGGTGTGTTGGGGTCAAAGTTTCCCACCCAGGTTGGAGGGAGTTGTTGCTAGATAGTCATAAGATCAAGTTCAGTGTAAAACATCAGCTGGTAATCGTTTACAAGGGTGTGTAAACGTTTACACAAGAGAAATGAGCAATTTGTATAGAAACTTGGCCACAGGGAGCCCTGTTTTTATACACAGGGCACCATGTTACATTTTTTTGTGTTTTTGACCTGAGGGCAGTTCTGGTCCTTGGATATTGATTGGGAGTAGTTAGGGGAGTGTTGGGGTCCAAGCTTCCCACCCAGATTGGAGGGAATTGTTGCTAGATAGTCATAAGATCAAGTTTAGTGCAAATCATCAGCTTGTAATCGTTTACAAGAGTGTGTAAATGTTTACGCGAGAGAAATAAGCAATTTGTATAGAAACTTGGCCACAGGGAGCCCTGTTTTTATACACAGGGCACCATGTTACATTTTTTTTGAGGTTTTGACCTGAGGGCAGTTCTGGTCCTTGGATATTGATTGGGAGTAGTTAGGGGAGTGTTGGGGTCCAAGTTTCCCACCCAGGTTGGAGGGAATTGTTGCTAGATAGTCATAAGATAGAGTTCAGTGCAAAACATCAGGTTGTAATCGTTTACACGGGTGTGTAAACGTTTACGCGAGAGAAATGAGCAATTTGTACAGAAAATTGGCCACAGGGAGCCCTGTTTTTATACACAGGGCAGCATGTTACATTTTTTTTGAGGTTTTGACCTGAGGGCAGTGCTGGTCCTTGGATATTGATTGGGAGTAGTTAGGGGAGTGTTGGGGTCCAAGTTTCCCACCCATATTGGATGGAATTGTTGCTAGATAGTCATAAGATCAAGTTTAGTGCAAAACATCAGCTTTTAATCGTTTACAAGGGTGTGTAAACGTTTACGCGAGAGAAATGAGCAATTTGTATAGAAACTTGGCCACAGGGAGCCCTGTTTTTATACCCAGGGCACCATGTTACATTTTTTTTGAGGTTTTGACCTGAGGGCAGTTCTGGTCCTTGGATATTGATTGGGAGTAGTTAGGGGAGTGTTGGGGTCCAAGTTTCCCACCCAGGTTTGAGAGAATTGTTGCTAGATAGTCATAAGATCATGTTCTGTGCAAAACATCAGGTTGCAATCGTTTACAAGGGTGTGTAAACGTTTACGCGAGAGAAATGAGAAATTTGTACAGAAACTTGGCAACAAGGAGCCCTTTTTTTATACACAAGGCACGATGTTAGATTATTGTGAGTTTTTGACTTGAGGGCAGTTCTGGTCCTTGGATATTGATTGGGAGTAGTTAGGGGAGTGTTGGGGTCCAAGTTTCCCACCCAGGTTGGAGGGAATTGTTGCTAGATAGTCATAAGATCAAGTTCAGTGCAAAACATCAAGTTGTAATCGTTTAAAAGGGTGTGTAAACGTTTACGCGGAAGAAATGAGCAATTTGTACCGAAACTTGGCCACAGGGAGCCTTTTTTTATACACAGAGCACCATGTTAGATTATTGTGAGTTTTTGACTTGAGGGCAGTTTTGGTCCTTGGATATTGATTGGGAGTAGTTAGGGGAGTGTTGGGGTCCAAGTTTCCCACCCAGGTTGGAGAGAATTGTTGCTAGATAGTCATAAGATCATGTTCTGTGCAAAACATCAGGTTGCAATCGTTTACAAGGGTGTGTAAACGTTTACGCGAGAAAAATGAGCAATTTGTACAGAAACTTGGCCACAAGGAGCCCTTTTTTTATACACAGGGCATCATGTTAGATTATTGTGAGTTTTTGACTTGAGGGCAGTGCTGGTCCTTGGATATTGATTGAGAGTTGTTAGAGGTGTCTTGGGATCCAAGTTTCCCACCCAGGTTTGAGGGAATTGTTTCTAGATAGTAATAAGATCAAGTTCAGTGCAAAACATCAGGTTATAATGGTTTACACGGGTGTGTAAACGTTTACGCGAGAGAAATGAGCAATTTGTACAGAAAATTGGCCACAGGGAGCCCTGTTTTTATACACAGGGCACCATGTTACACTTTTTTTGAGTTTTTGACCTGAGGGCAGTTCTGGTCCTTGGATATTGATTGGGAGTAGTTAGGGGAGTGTTAGGGTCCAAGTTTCCCAGCCAGGTTGGAGGGAATTGTTGCTAGATAGTCATAAGATCAAGTTCTGTGCAAAACATCAGGTTCTAATCGTTTACAAGGGTGTGTAAACGTTTACCCGAGATAAATGAGCCATTTGTACAGAAACTTGGCCACAAGGATCCCTGTTTTTATACACAGGGCACCACGTTACATTTTTTTTGAGTTTTTGACCTGAGGGCAGTTCTGGTCCTTGGATATTGATTGGGAGTAGTTAGGGGAGTGTTGGGGTCCAAGTTTCCCACCCAGGTTGGTGGGAATTGTTGCTAGATAGTCATAAGATCAAGTTTAGTGCAAAACATCAGCTGATAATCGTTTACAAGGGTGTGTAAACGTTTACGCGAGAGAAATGAGCAAGTTGTACAGAAACTTGGCCACAGGGAGCCCTATTTTTATACACAGGGCACCATGTTACATTTTTTTGAGTTTTTGACCTGAAGGCAGTTCTGGTCCTTCGATTTTGATTGGGAGTAGTTAGGGGAGTGTTAGGGTCCAAGTTTCCCACCAAGGTTGGAGGGAATTGTTGCTAGATAGTCATAAGATCAAGTTCAGTGCAAAACATCAGGTTGTAATCGTTTACAAGGGTGTGTAAACGTTTACGCGAGAGAAATGAGCAATTTGTACAGAAACTTGGCCACAAGGAGCCCTTTTTTTATACACAGGGCACCATGTTAGATTATTGTGAGTTTTTGACTTGAGGGCAGTGCTGGTCCTTGGATATTGATTGGGAGTAGTTAGGGGTGTGTTGGGGTCCAAGTTTCCCACCCAGGTTGGAGGGAATTGTTGCTAGATAGTCATAAGATCAAGTTTAGTGCAAAACATCAGCTGGTAATCGTTTACAAGGGTGTGTAAACGTTTACGCGAGAGAAATGAGCAATTTGTAAAGAAACTTGGCCACAAGGAGCCCTTTTTTTATACACAGGGCACCATGTTAGATTATTGTGAGTTTTTGACTTGAGGGCAGTGCTGGTCCTTGGATATTGATTGGGAGTAGTTAGGGGTGTGTTGGGGTCAAAGTTTCCCACCCAGGTTGGAGGGAATTGTTGCTAGATAGTCATAAGATCAAGTTCAGCGCAAAACATCAGCTGGTAATCGTTTCCAAGGGTGTGTAAACGTTTACGCGAGAGAAATGAGCAATTTGTACAGAAAATTGGCCACAGGGAGCCCTGTTTTTATACACAGGGCAGCATGTTACATTTTTTTTGAGGTTTTGACCTGAGGGCAGTGCTGGTCCTTGGATATTGATTGGGAGTAGTTAGGGGAGAGTTGGGGTCCAAGTTTCCCACCCAGGTTGGAGGGAATTGTTGCTAGATAGTCATAACATCAAGTTTAGTGCAAAACATCAGCTGGTAATCGTTTAAAAGGGTGTGTAAACGTGTACGCGAGAGAAATGAGCAAGTTGTACAGAAACTTTGCCACAGGGAGTCCTGTTTTTATACACAGGGCACCATGTTACATTTTTTTTTTAGTTTTTGACCTGAGGGCAGTTCTGGTCCTTGGATATTGATTGTGAGTAGTTAGAGGAGTGTTAGGGTCCAAGTTTCCCACCCAGGTTGGAGGGAATTGTTGCTAGATAGTCATAAGATCAAGTTCAGTGCAAAACATCAGGTTGTAATCGTTTACACGGGTGTGTAAACGTTTACGCGAGAGAAATGAGCAATTTGGACAGAAAATTGGCCACAGGGAGCCCTATTTTTATACACAGGGCACCATGTTACATTTTTTTTGAGTTTTTGACCTGAGGGCAGTTCTGGTCCTTGGATATTGATTGGGAGTAGTTAGGGGAGTGTTAGGGTCCAAGTTTCCCAGCCAGGTTGGAGGGAATTGTTGCTAGATAGTCATAAGATCAAGTTCTGTGCAAAATATCAGGTTGTAATCGTTTACAAGGGTGTGTAAACGTTTACGCGAGAGAAATGAGCCATTTGTACAGAAACTTGGCCACAAGGAGCCCTGTTTTTATACACAGGGAACCACGTTACATTTTTTTTGAGTTTTTGACCTGAGGGCAGTTCTGCTCCTTGGATATTGATTGGGAGTAGTTAGGGGAGTGTTGGGGTCCCAGTTTCCCACCCAGGTTGGAGGGAATTGTTGCTAGATAGTCATAAGATCAAGTTCAGTGCAAAACATCAGCTGATAATCGTTTACAAGGGTGTGTAAACGTTTACGCGAGAGAAATGAGCAAGTTGTACAGAAACTTGGCCACAGGGAGCCCTATTTTTATACACAGGGCACCATGTTAAATTTCTTTGAGTTTTTGACCTGAAGGCAGTTCTGGTCCTTGGATATTGATTGGGAGTAGTTAGGGGAGTGTTAGGGTCCAAGTTTCCCACCCAGGTTGGAGGAAATTGTTGCTAGATAGTCATAAGATCAAGTTCAGTGCAAAACATCAGGTTGTAATCGTTTACAAGGGTGTGTAAATGTTTACGCGAGAGAAATGAGCAATTTGTACAGAAAATTGGCCACAAGGAGCCCTTTTTTTATACACAGAGCACCATGTTAGATTATTGTGAGTTTTTGACTTGAGGGCAGTTCTGGTCCTTGGATATTGATTAGGAGTAGTTAGGGGTGTGTTGGGGTCAAAGTTTCCCACCCAGGTTGGAGGGAATTGTTGCTAGATAGTCATAAGATCAAGTTCAGTGCAAAACATCAGGTTGTAATCGTTTACAAGGGTGTGTAAACGTTTACGCGAGAGAAATGAGCAATTTGTACAGAAACTTGGCCACAAGGAGCCCTTTTTTTATACACAGGGCACCATGTTAGATTATTGTGAGTTTTTGACTTGAGGCAGTGCTGGTCCTTGGATATTGATTGGGAGTAGTTAGGGGTGTGTTGGGGTCAAAGTTTCCCACCCAGGTTGGAGGGAATTGTTGCTAGATAGTCATAAGATCAAGTTCAGTGCAAGACATCAGCTGGTAATCGTTTCCAAGGGTGTGTAAACGTTTACGCGAGAGAAATGAGCAATTTGTATAGAAACTTGGCCACAGGGAGCCCTGTTTTTATACACAGGGCACCATGTTACATTTTTTTGAGGTTTTGACCTGAGGGCAGTTCTGGTCCTTGGATATTGATTGGGAGTAGTTAGGGGAGTGTTGGGGTCCAAGTTTCCCACCCAGATTGGAGGGAATTGTTGCTAGATAGTCATAAGATCAAGTTTAGTGCAAAACATCAGCTTGTAATCGTTTACAAGGGTGTGTAAATGTTTACGCGAGAGAAATGACAAATTTGTATAGAAACTTGGCCACAGGGAGCCCTGTTTTTATACACAGGGCACCATGTTACATTTTTTTTGAGGTTTTGACCTGAGGGCAGTTCTGGTCCTTGGATATTGATTGGGAGTAGTTAGGGGAGTGTTGGGGTCCGAGTTTCCCACCCAGGTTGGAGGGAATTGTTGCTAGATAGTCATAAGATAGAGTTCAGTGCAAAACATACGGTTGTAATCGTTTACAAGGGTGTGTAAACGTTTACGCGAGAGAAATGAGCAATTTGTATAGAAACTTGGCCACAGGGAGCCCTGTTTTTATACACAGGGCACCATGTTACATTTTTTTTGAGGTTTTGACCTGAGGGCAGTTCTGGTCCTTGGATATTGATTGGGAGTAGTTAGGGGAGTGTTGGGGTCCAAGTTTCCCACCCAGGTTGGAGGGAATGGTTGTTAGATAGTCATAAGATCAAGTTCAGTGCAAAACATCAACTGGTAATCGTTTACAAGGGTGTGTAAACGTTTACGCGAGAGAAATGAGCAATTTGTATAGAAACTTGGCCACAGGGAGCCCTGTTTTTATACACAGGGCACCATGTTACATTTTTTTGAGTTTTTTACCTGAGGGCAGTTCGGGTCCTTGGATATTGATTGGGAGTAGTTAGCGGAGTGTTGGGGTCGAAGTTTCCCACCCAGATTGGAGGAAATTGTTGCTAGATAGTCATAAGATCAAGTTTAGTGCAAAACATCAGCTTGTAATCGTTTACAAGGGTGTGTAAACGTTTACGCGAGAGAAATGAGCAATTTGTATAGAAACTTGGCCACAGGGAGCCCTGTTTTTATACACAGGGCACCATGTTAGATTTTTTTTGAGGTTTTGACCTGAGGGCAGTTCTGGTCCTTGGATATTGATTGGGAGTAGTTAGGGGAGTGTTGGGGTCCAAGTTTCCCACCCAGGTTGGAGGGAATTGTTGCTAGATAGTCATAAGATCAAGTTCAATGCAAAACATCAGGTTGTAATCGTTTACAAGGATGTGTAAACGTTTACGCGAGAGAAATGAGCAATTTGTATAGAAACTTGGCCACAGGGAGCCCTGTTTTTATACACAGGGCACCATGTTACATTTTTTTTTAGGTTTTGACCTGAGGGCAGTTTTGGTCCTTGGATATTGGTTGGGAGTAGTTAGGGGAGTGTTGGGGTCCAAGTTTCCCACCCAGGTTGGAGGGAATTGTTGCTAGATAGTCATAAGATCAAGTTCAGTGCAAAACATCAGCTGGTAATCGTTTACAAGGGTGTGTAAACGTTTACGCGAGAGAAATGACCAATTTGTATAGAAACTTTTCCACAGGGAGCCCTGTTTTTATACAGAGGGCACCATGTTACATTTTTTTGAGTTTTTGACCTGAGGGTAGTTCTGGTCCTTGGATATTGATTGGGAGTAGTTAGGGGAGTGTTGGGGTCCAAGTTTCCCACCCAGATTGGAGGGAATTGTTGCTAGATAGTCATAAGATCAAGTTTAGTGCAAAACATCAAGTTGTAATCGTTTACAAGGGTGTGTAAACGTTTACGCGAGAGAAATGAGCAATTTGTATAGAAACTTGGCCACAGGGAGCCCTGTTTTTATACACAGGGCACCATGTTACTTTTTTTTTGAGGTTTTGACCTGAGGGCAGTTCTGGTCCTTGGATATTGATTGAGAGTAGTTAGGGGAGTGTTAGGGTCCAAGTTTCCCACCCAGGTTGGAGGGAATTTTTGCTAGATAGTCATAAGATCAAGTTCAGTGCATAACATCAGCTGGTAATCGTTTACAAGGGTGTGTAAACGTGTACGCGAGAGAAATGAGCAAGTTGTACAGAAACTTGGCCACAGGGAGCCCTGTTTTTATACACAGGGCACCATGTTACATTTTTTTTTTAGTTTTTGACCTGAGGGCAGTTCTGGTCCTTGGATATTGATTGTGAGTAGTTAGAGGAGTGTTAGGGTCCAAGTTTCCCACCCAGGTTAGGGGGAATTTTTGCTAGATAGTCATAAGATAGAGTTCAGTGCAAAATATCAGGTTGTAATCGTTTACAAGGGTGTGTAAACGTTTACGCGAGAGAAATGAGCAATTTGTACAGAAACTTGGCCACAAGGAGCCCTTTTTTTATACACAGGGCACCATGTTAGATTATTGTGAGTTTTTGACTTGAGGGCAGTGCTGGTCCTTGGATATTCATTGGGAGTAGTTAGGGGTGTGTTGGGGTCAAAGTTTCCCACCCAGGTTGGAGGGAATTGTTGAAAGATAGTCATAAGATCAAGTTCAGTGCAAAACATCAGCTGGTAATCGTTTACAAGGGTGTGTAAACGTTTACGCGAGAGAAATGAGCAATTTGTATAGAAACTTGGCCACAGGGAGCCCTGTTTTTATACACAGGGCATCATGTTACATTTTTTTGAGTTTTTGACCTGAGGGCAGTTCTGGTCCTTGGATATTGATTGGGAGTAGTTAGGGGAGTGTTGGGGTCGAAGTTTCCCACCCAGATTGGAGGGAATTGTTGCTAGATAGTCATAAGATCAAGTTTAGTGCAAAACATCAGCTAGTAAAAGTTTACAAGGGTGTGTAAACGTTTACGCGAGAGAAATGAGCAATTTGTATAGAAACTTGGCCACAGGGACCCATGTTTTTATACACAGGGCACCATGTTAGAATTTTTTTGAGGTTTTGACCTGAGGGCAGTTCTGGTCCTTGGATATTGATTGGGAGTAGTTAGGGGAGTGTTGGGGTCCAAGTTTCCCACCCAGGTTGGAGGGAAGTGTTGCTAGATAGTCATAAGATCAAGTTCAGTGCAAAACATCAGCTGTTAATTGTTTACAAGGGTGTGTAAACGTTTACGCGAGAGAAATGAGCAATTTGTACAGAAAATTGGCCACAGGGAGCCCTGTTTTTATACACAGGGCACCATGTTACATTTTTTTTGAGTTTTTGACCTGAGGGCAGTTCTGGTCCTTGGATATTGATTGGGAGTAGTTAGGGGAGTGTTAGGGTCCAAGTTTCCCACCCAGGTTGGAGGGAATTGTTGCTAGATAGTCATAAGATCAAGTTCAGTGCAAAACATCAGCTGGGAATCGTTTACAAGGGTGTGTAAACGTGTACGCGAGAGAAATGAGCAAGTTGTACAGAAACTTGGCCACAGGGAGCCCTGTTTTTATACACAGGGCACCATGTTACATTTTTTTTGAGTTTTTGACTTGAGGGCAGTTCAGGTCCTTGGATATTGATTGTGAGTAGTTAGAGGAGTGTTAGGGTCCAAGTTTCCCACCCAGGTTGGAGGGAATTGTTGCTAGATAGTCATAAGATCAAGTTCAGTGCAAAACATCAGGTTGTAATCGTTTACAAGGGTGTGTAAACGTTTGCGCGAGAGAAATGAGACATTTGTATAGAAACTTGGCCACAGGGAGCCCTGTTTTTATACACAGGGCACCATGTTACATTTTTTTTGAGTTTTTGACCTGAGGGCAGTTCTGGTCCTTGGATATTGATTGTAAGTAGTTAGAGGAGTGTTAGGGTGCAAGTTTCCCACCCAGGTTGGAGGGAATTGTTGCTAGATAGTCATAAAATCAAGTTCAGTGCAAAAGATCAGCTGGTAATCGTTTACAAGGGTGTGTAAACGTTTACGCGAGAGAAATGAGCAATTTGTACAGAAACTTGGCCACAGGGATCCCTTTTTTTATACACAGGGCACCATGTTAGATTATTGTGAGTTTTTGACTTGAGGGCAGTGCTGGTCAATGAGCAATTTGTACAGAAACTTGATCACAGGGTGCCAAGATTTTAAACACAAGGGACCAAGTCTGATTAATATATAGATTTCATTTTAAGGTGAAAGGAATGTCCAATATTGGATTAGGATATCTTAATGCATAATATTACAAAATACCGTTTGAATGATAACAAAATACAGGCAACTGATACATACAAAATATGGAGATTAATTTGTTAAAGTTGCCATAATAGCATCTTACAGTTATCCATAGAAAGTAAAAGTTCATAAGCATAACAAAATACATAACAAAAGATAGCATAATTTGACTAATTGGTGGCTGGTTCTGTGGACGTTGATGGTTGGTCAGATGGCCGTGGTATGTTAGATGGTGGTGGAATGTTAGATGGTGGTGGCATGTCAGATGGTGGTGGAATGTCAGATGGTGGTGGAATGAATTTCTTGAGGATTTCATGGACATGCTTGTTGTTCTCTGCCCACATAGGTAGGCGAATCACAGGTTTTGCTGTTTGCTTGACTAGTTCAATCGTTGGTGGTTCAATGTCAGCCGGAAACACCTTGATGACGTTGCGATGCACTATATTGAGGTACTGCTTTGCCCGAGAGACATGTAATGATGGTACCTGTATGACAATACATACAAAGTGAGTTTAAGATTCATCAATATAGTCTGTTATAGCTTAGTTAATGTTATTTTGAGATAGTTCTCTTACAAGATTCAGTATCATAACCGGGCCAACACCAATATGATTCCCAAATCCAGGATCTTGAAGAACTTTCTTGTGCAACGAAGCCTGCATTGTGCCTGACGGATCCTGTGCACACATAACACATCATTAGTTGTGATTAACAAGAAACGTTTACAGAAACTTCACAACATAATAATACCTTGATTGTAAGTAGCATGTCTCCAAAACCGTTAAGTTTGCATTCTTTCAATAGGCAAGCAACAACTGGAAGTACCCAGGACTTTTTTCCCTCTGTAAGGGAGTTCAGGTTCTCCATTTTTCCATCAGTTACGAGTTCTGCATTTGTCAAAGGATCTTGATGAACATAAAACAACTTATAATTATAAAACGTTAATGTGGACAAACATGATTTACATGTAAGTCGTACCATGATGTTGGATGAACATTTCAGCCCATATCCATGCATTCGAATTGAATCTCTTTCAAATGTGGCTTGAGCAACTTGACGAGCAAATTCTTGTGTGGATTTAGGTTCTTCACTGCTTAATCTATTCAACATAGCAGCTTGAACATTGCCTGCTGGGCCAGGTATTAGTGATGCTGATGAATCACATTTCTTGAAAAAGGAATGGAGGACATCATCATTATACACAAGGTCTTCCCAGGCATCCATCTTAGTCGTTGCTTAATCTGCAAGAAAAGTGAAATCCACACAAGTATTAGAAGACATTTTTGGAGAAAACATAAATAATTGTTATAGTAAATGTCCTTACAAAGATGCTGAATTTAGTTCAATGATCATTGTCATGAGGATTTATATATAGAATTTTTTCGAAATATTTTTAATTTAAAAATATGTAAATTAATTTTTCATCTTCAGTCAATCTAATGTTTTAATTTTTTCCCTTAACGGATGGATTTTAATGACAGAAACTTTATTGAGTGAAGAGACATTTGCTTTTTTGCACTTATTGGTGAAAGAGAAAAAATATTTTGTTTGCTTGAATGTACATGCATTTAATGTGGGGTTTGAAAAAGTAACTTTTGCAATTAATGGTAGTTATGAGAGATAAAACCCATTGTATATTGTTGGTAATGGCGGGATACCTGTTCCATCCGTTACACTTCCATTGTCTTCCACGAAGCTCAATGTTGGTGACTTTGTCCTCATCTTCCTTCCACCTTCCTCATTAAAGACATACCTTACCAGCAACTACTCAAGAAGGCTTTACATAAATATCTGGTGCAGTTAGGTGAACAAGGTTTTACCTTCATTAAAGGCAGTTATAATAACGTCTTGTGTTGGTAAGAACATGTAACCATCATCTTTATTTCATTCATTTTGAAAGTAAAGTCTTCTACTTTTGTCTCATTTACCTTTATTATTCCCTTTTACGTTTTCAATGTCGTCAAAAGATGTGTCTACAATTTAGATGTTAAAATTTTTCATTGTAAACTATTATGTTGTTTGAAATGGTTGATGTATTTATTTGACCACATTATTCAGGGTGGGATAACTTTCCTTAAATGGATGACAGTAGAAGAAGTATAATAAATAGTAGTGGAATGGGTGAATGTAATATGAATTGTGATCTCCCTAATGACTGTATTTTGGAAGATGAACCCAGACTGCATATGTGTTTCCAGTCAATGAACGAAGCCAAAAAGTTCTATACTGAATATGCCATTTCAGAAGGATTTTCTGTCACAACAAGAAATTCTAGAAAGGATAACAAGAACAATGTAACTTATTTGAGATTAGTTTGCTCAAGGGAAGGGAAATACGTGTCATCAATAAACCCTGAGGTCAAAACCCATCCTACCGAAACAAACCAATGTCCTGCAGGCATAACCATTTCAAAGAAGGATGAAAAATGGTATATAAGGACGGTTAACTTAGACCACAATCATGACCTATGCCAAAGAATTCAAGGCTATTTGCTGGGAATAGGAAACTTATCATGCAAGCAAAACGAACATTAGAAGTTAATGACGATGCTGGAGTCAGGATAAATAAGAGTTTCCTCAGTATTGTCAGCGATGTCGGGGGATTCGATAACATGGACTTCATGGAGAGAGATGCTAGAAACTACATCGGAGGACGCAGAAGATCATTATGCAAAGACGGAGATGGACAAGCCCTATTAAGACACTTTTCGTCCATGAAAGATTTGAATAATGACTTCTTTTACGACATTGAATTGGATGAAGGCAATAGAATATGTAGTGTGTTTTGGGCTGATGCAAGAAGTAGAGCAACTTGTGAAGAATTCGGTGATGTCATTTCTTTTGACACAACATATTTGACTAATAAGTATGAAATGCCTTTTGCGCCGTTTGTTGGAGTTAACCATCATGGTCACTCGATTTTACTAGGATGTGGTCTGCTATCGTCAGAAGACACTTCATCTTTCATTTGGTTGTTCGAATGCTGGATGAGATGCATGGGTAACAAGGCCCTAGATGGGATTATCACTGATCAATGTAGAGCAATGGCGAATGCCATCAAAGAAGTATTTCCTAATACTAGGCATAGGTGGTGTTTATGGCATATAATGAAAAAAGTGCCTGAAAAATTAAGCAGTTATAAACAATATGTTAACATCAAGAGTCATCTCAACGCACTTATCTACGATTGTGGTTGTCCGACGGAGTTTGAGAATGGGTGGGCTGATTTATTAAACAAGTATGGATTGGAGGATAATGAATGGTTATTTAGTTTGTATGAAGAAAGACATAAATGGGTTCCTTGTTACCTAAGGAATGATTTTTGGGTTGGAATGTCAACTACACAACGAAGTGAGGGAATGAATGCTTTCTTTGATGGATTTATAAATTCAAGTACCTCACTCCAACAATTTGTGGTGCAATACGACAATGCATTAAAGGTCAAGGCACAAAAAGAAACACAAGCTGATTTCTCGTCCCTAAATACCACAATTGGTTGTGGGTCGCAGTCACCAATTGAGAGGCAATTCCAACTTGAGTACACACATGAAAAGTTTAAAGAAGTGCAAAAAGAATTTCGATCTCGGATGAATTGTTTCATCAAACAAACGAATACGGACAACGACTGCAATATTTAAACAATCAAAGAAGAGCAAATGTGGGAAGGAAAATGTTCAAATAAATTTTACAAAGTCCAGTTTGATCCAGTGACAAAACAAGCCACCTGTTCTTGCCTTCTATTTGAATTTAGAGGCATTGTTTGTCGACATGCCCTGTTGGTATTTAGACAAGAATATGTATATAGTGTGCCTGTGAAATACGTTCTACGGCGTTGGAGTAAAAATGTCCGTAGAAGACACACTCTAATTAGAGCCTCATATAGTAATTCCAACCAACAACCATCCATGCAAAGATACCAATTGTTGTGCAAACAGTTCTATGACATCGCAGAGGTTGCATGTGAGTCTGAACTTAGTTCTAAACAGCTGAAAAAAGATCTTGATCTACTTCGACACAAGTTTGGTTGTAGTTCCTCCATCAAAAATAACGTTATTAGTGATGGGGGCGAACTAAGATACGAGAAGCCAAATTCCCCAACAATACAAGACAGTGTGGTGCACGTGATGATGTACTTGTGCGTAGCCCACTACAAGTTAAGCGCAAGGGAAGACCACGCACCAATAGACTGAAGTCAACCTTGGAGAAAAAAACCAGTCAAAGAAGAATTTCGAAGAAAACAACTACTACAACATGTGTTAATGATTCTGTGAGTATTTGAATGTTTGACTTGTTTCATGTTTCTGAGATACATTGTAATGACGATTGTAATTTATAACCAATTTTTGCTTTTAGGATACAACATTGCCTGCTGTGACACAACCAACTGAATACGCCTCGACTGCATCACAATGTTACCAATCATACCAGGTATCACAAGAATCTCAAGTATCGGTATCTGGATTTGTGTCTTTGTTAAATGTTGTACATAACAACTATGATGACAGTATTGTATGACGTGAATACGGACTTACGTGTTAATATATCATTGTCTTTATGAATATAATTATGTTTTTGTCATATTGGATGCAATAGTGTATATTTGAAATTGAGTGATTTAGCAAATTTCTGGGGTGGTAATCGTTTACCAGTTTATTGTAAACGATTACAATAACTGCAACCCCTTTTTTAAATGACTAATTCTGAACGTGGTGCCTCAATTCAACTACCCACGTACCCCATTAAACATCCCTAATGAATCACATTCTATAACCACTTCCCCCACGTCACAATCCAATCACCTTCATCTTCTCCAACTATTTAACTTCTCCAAGTGCCCTTCTTACTTCCATCTTGGTTTTACATTTCCCTATTCTAGCTTCAATGGGTGATCGTGCAAAGAAGATACCAAGGGCGTCTTCATCTCGTGGTGGACGTCGTCGTAAACGTAGCCCTACCCCATCCCCACCACCATCCTCATCCCCACCACCATCCCCGTCACCATCAACACCAACT
This sequence comes from Vigna mungo, assembly GCA_036885675.1. Classification (NCBI taxonomy): domain Eukaryota; kingdom Viridiplantae; phylum Streptophyta; class Magnoliopsida; order Fabales; family Fabaceae; genus Vigna; species Vigna mungo. The sequence continues at coordinate 55,142,166 of CP144700.1, forward strand.
TCAACATCATCATCACCACCTCCACCAAATAATGCATTTTTCGCTAATGATGAACAATATCAGAGATATGCTACCCATTTTTACAATCGCGATATCATTGAAAGCAAATTTCTGGAAGACGGGTGGTTCGAAGGGCGAAATTTTCAGTTCCACGACATTTTATCGGAGGCTGGGCTTCTACAATTTGTTTCTTTAAGAAGAGATTACTACCCCGAATTAGTCAAAGTCTTTTACTGCAACATGACAATTTCGCCTAATGGGGTTATTCGAAGTGAAGTCAGAGGAGTTTCGTTAAGAATAAGCCCAAAAGTTTTCAACGAATTGGCTTCACTCCCATCCAGCGGTGTTAGATACGAAGGCAGAATGGTGGATGAGTGGAAAGACCAATACAATTCCATAAGTGCTCGCCAACTGCTGTGCGTAGATGGTGAAGACATACATGGCAGAATTCTGGCAGGGGAATGAAGGTACAACCTAGAATTCTTCATTATGTTATCACTCGAATTTTACTTCCCCATTCTGTAAATAACGGACAAGCATCCGAGGAGGACTTTGTCGTAATGTGGGCACTTTTCAATAATTTACAAATTAACTAAGGACATCTCATCATAAAGAAGATGAGAAATGCATTAAAGGACAAAGCAAAATTGGTGTATCCTCATCTGATAAGCATGTTCTTGGACCTGTATGATATACCTACTGAGACTGATCCCACCCAGACTGTTAACACCTCTCTAATCATAGGATATGAAGTAATAACCTTGTTTGGTTATGTTCAAAACGAAGATGGAGAGTGGGTTCCCAAAAAGAAGCCAGCCCAACCACATCCTCAAGTGCCATTACAACATAATACTGATGAAGGGAGTTCATCAACATCACTGAACGATGTGCTGAACCAAATCCAAGAAATGCAGTCTTATGTCGGCTCAAGATTAGACTCTGTCGATACGCGCTTGGAAAACTTCCAGGGAAACGTGGACACCAAATTTGATGCTTTTCAAACCCAATTCTCTAACATGGAGTTGTCGATGGGAACAAGATTTGAGTCGTTGGATTCTCGTATTGGACACATTGACGATAAAATGCAGCAATTCCGAACCTGCTATGAGAAAGACCGACAGTAGTTTGTAGAATGTGGCTTTATTATTTGATTATTTCCAGTGTTATCTATTGTTGTGCAAATGACAATGTTATCTCTCTATAGTATTTGGATTTTAGTAATGTAGTCTTTTGGTTTTACTTAGTTATATGCAGTAGTCATGTGTTTTTCAATGGTATGTTTATGAAATTTTATATTGGTTTTTTGTTCCGTTAAAGGTTGCTCCTCCATACCAAAAACTTCTACAAAAACGGATTTACTTTCTGCTAATCGCTAACAACGTTATAGTAATCGTTTACAGCAAATATGTAATCGTTTACATCATAATTGTAATCGTTTACATATTAATGGTAAACGTTTACATACTGTTTTGCCAACATGTTATCCTTCCATAACCCAAGGCACGGTCTTCTACGACATAAATTTTATAATATTCTTTAATGGTGCATTCAATTGTCATTGATTCATTGCTGAAACGGTTTGACAACTCTTCAAGTATTATGAATTGCATTTAAGAGCACATTGAAAGGCACCACTACGGGGCCATTAAAAGCAATTTAACTCTGCAACAACTTCCCAATCACGGTCAACATTACTATTACCCATATATTCAAACCCATGCTTTGAACAAAACTTTGGGAATACATCAACCAACAACTTAAGAGCCTATAAATTCCTTTCCCACGCCTTGTTATCATACACTAACATAGACCTACACATACTTTCATTATTTTCACTATCTTCTTTTCAAAACCATGGCGGCGTCATCAAGCTCTGCAACAACAACAATCTTGTGGGAGTACTCAACCATCTACCTCACAGACATGGTAATATTGTTCTGACTTGCTGTATTTTTTCTTCACGCATTTATAATATCTCATTTTTCCAAACAATTACTGCAGCAATTTAGGTGGGTGGATAGGCATTTCACTGCAGCATTTCAAGGCGAATTAGGAAGTACATGGTCGTTGATGGACAATCACGGTCACACTCATTTGGTAACATATAACATGAACGTAACCCATCCTAGAATAACGACGGGATGGTCATCACTGAAAAACGTTTATCATGATAGGGTTAATGATGCCCACATTATATTCCAGTATCACAGTAACAACACCTTCAAAATAATAATATACTTTGGTGCTTGCACTGAAAGCAGTAGGAAATATTTCATTGATCTCTGTAACTATCATCCAGATTCATCATTGTTCACTGTTAAATTGACTAAATCACAGTGTCAAGGAAGTCATTTGGTACGTATTGAAATACTTTTAATTTTCGTACGTTTTTTTTTCATCACTATTAATACTTGTGAATGTCAATGACTTAATCATCATCATTCAACAGGACTTGCGCACAGCATTTGCGAATGAAATCAGGAACAGAGGCTTCATAGAGGTTGTGCTTCTTGGTCATAACGACGACATCATGTGCAAGGTCTTGGTTTCACATTCAAGAAATTCAACAAAGTTTGGAAAAGGTTGGAAAGATTTTTGCAGGCAATATGGCTTGAAGGAAGGAGACGTTCTTATCTTTGAGATTCAACATCACAACCATGACAATACAGTAGAAGTTTTCATGAAAGGGTGTAGTTATATTTTGAACAACCCAATTTGTGTGTGACATTTTATCCTTGTAATGACTATATGTTACCAAATAATGTACTTGTTTATTTTCTAATAATATAAATGTTTAATGTTATTTGGACTGAATGTCATACGTATTAAATCACCATATTGTTATTTTTTTTCCCATATTTTAAGCCAAAATGATAAAAAACAAACCATATTAGTGTAAAAGTGAAGATTTGCCATAATGGTGCCCTATGTACAAAAATTGGGTGCCCTGTGAAGGACTTTCTGTACAAAATGTCCAATTCATTCGCGTGATCGTTTACCACCTCATGGTAAATATTACCACATGCATTTTCACTGCAATTCACTCAGCACTTCATCCCACCACTATCACCCAACATAACACCTTCCTCCAACGAATTTGGGGTCCTCAAAATGAGCTCTCCAACCCCAACACACATCCCTAACCAAAAATCATCAAAAACCTCACCAATTAGTGTAAAAGTGAAGATTTCACCCAATGGTGCCCTGTGTAAAAAAACTGGGTGCCCTGTGAAGGACTTTCTGTACAAAATGCCCAATTCATTCGCGTAATCGTCTACCACCTCATGGTAAACGATTACCACATGCATTTTCACTGCAATTCACTCAGCACTTCATCCCACCACTATCACCCAACATAACACCTTCCTCCAACGAATTTGGGATCCCCAAAATGAGCTCTCCAACCCCAACACACATCCTTAACCAAAAATCATCAAAAACCTCACCAATTATGCCCATAAGTGAAGATTTCACCCAATGGTTCCCTGTGTACAAAAACTGGGTGCCCTGGAAGGACTTTCTGTACAAAATGCCCAATTCATTCGCGTAATCGTTTACCACCTCATGGTAAACGATTACCACATGCATTTTCACTGCAATTCACTCAGCACTTCATCCCACCACTATCACCCAACATAACACCTTCCTCCAACGAATTTGGGGTCCCCAAAATGAGCTCTCCAACCCCAACACACATCCCTAACCAAAAATCATGAAAAACCTCACCAATTATACCCACAAGTGAAGATTTCACCCAATGGTGCCCTGTGTACAAAAACTGGGTGCCCTGTGAAGGACTTTCTGTACAAAATGCCCAATTCATTCGCGTAATCGTTTACCACCTCACGGTAAACGATTACCACATGCATTTTCACTGCAATTCACTCAGCACTTCATCCCTCCACTATCACCCAACATAACACCTTCCTCCAACGAATTTGGGGTCCCCAAAATGAGCTCTCCAACCCCAACACACATCTCTAACAAAAAATCATCAAAAACCTCACCAATTAGTGTAAAAGTGAAGATTTCACCCAATGGTACCCTGTGTAAAAAAACTGGGTGCCCTGTGAAGGACTTTCTGTACAAAATGCCCAATTCATTCGCGTAATCGTTTACCACCTCATGGTAAACGATTACCACATGCATTTTCACTGCAATTCACTCAGTACTTCATCCCACCACTATCATCCAACATAACACCTTCCTCCAACGAATTTGGGGTCCCCAAAATGAGCTCTCCAACCCCAACACACATCCTTAACCAAAAATCATCAAAAACCTCACCAATTACGCCCACAAGTGAAGATTTCACCCAATGGTGCCCTGTGTACAAAAATTGGGTGCCCTGTGAAGGACTTTCTGTACAAAATGCCCAATTCATTTGCGTAATCGTTTACCACCTCATGGTAAACGATTACCACATGCATTTTCACTGCAATTCACCCAGTATTTTATCCAACCACTTTCACCCAACATAACACCTTCCTCCAACGAATTTGGGGTCCCCTAAATCTGCAATCCACCCCCAAAACACAATCTAAACGCAAAATCATTAAAAGTAATATACTTTTTCAATTAAGCAAGTTTAATCTAATAAACCAACAATGTTGCCCATGTTCACATGCATTGTTTGTTGCGTACATTAAGTCCAACATAAACAACAATATCAGTCAAGTGTAATTTTTAACAAGTGAATTTCCCAAAATCAATCACAAAACTCATTCCATTAACTTCAACAAAATGTGAAAAAGATAAAATTTAATGTAACATTCAACAATATATGTGTACAAATTGAAATTACTAAACAAATCTTTAAACAAACCAACATTTCTCAACAAAAACATAAGTTTAAAATCTGTTAATACATCTCCAGGTCATAAATCTTTTATTCTTCAACTTCCAGTAAAAGGAGTTCTAAGAGCTTTGTCCTTAAACCACGGTCGTGAACCCTTCCTGACAAAAGTCTGAAATGCAGCTACACCAGTGGACATGGCTTTAGATGAAATGCCTTTCGGGGAAAAGCTTCCCGGGGAGAACCAAGGATCTTCACGTGCCATACTCGGTCCACCTTTCTTCGTCTAGACTTTTCAAACGCAACTTCTTTGTCCAACTCAACAACCTTCATTTTAAGCTCTGCGACTAGTTTTTGCTGACGAACCAACGTCTGCATAACACTATCTTTGAGGCTTCGTTTCAGTAACTTCTTTTCGGATACTGATTTATCAGCTTTACTTTCCATGGTTGGTTCGTCATCTTTGAAATCTTTGCTTCCGCCAACATCAAATTCATCAACAACCTGAAATTGAACAAATAATATCACACACAGAACACATACATCTTAAAATGAATAACGCAATCACTAAACATCATACCACACCACTCTCCATAGCTTGTTTGACAATGTTGTCTCCCAAATGTACATTCATCCAATGCAAAATTCTAGGAGATTTATGTATTTCACCTTGAGGAGGTATCAATTTCTCACATAACCAAACCTACAAAAATTTCATCATCACAAACGCTACTCAAAATTAACATTGTATCAACAAGTCAACACAATTACAATTCTGAAGCATGTAAGTGCAGCATCACAAGTTAACTAATCATATTACCTGCAGCATGTAAGTGCATCCATCAATGTAAACATTGCTTGTGCCTTTTCCTTTCTTCAATCCATCTGAAGCTTTGGACAAACTACTTACCAAGTAACGGTACACTATACTACCCCAACAATAATTACCCAACTCAATTAAATTATCAACAATTTCATACAAAACTTGAAACACTCTTCCACTGTGATTGGGAATTAATAACTCAGATATCCCAACTAAAATATAAAGACTACAGAAATCAGAACAAGGAATCTTCTTCTTACGATTCCTCATCATACATTTGTAAACCAAGTCTAAACCTTTTGTGTCTTTCCCTACATATTTAACACAAGAACTTTTCAAAAAATTTTCTTTTAGTTTAAAGTCCTTACCTTCTGAACTCAACCCCAGCCATAAACAAAAATCATTTTCTGTCATAGGGATTTCTTTGCCTTCGATTACAAAACAACCATTACAGTCATCCCACCTCACAACTAATTCACTCAAAACATTCCTAGCCAACCTAACTTTTTCACTGACCTCTACGAACCAACCAAAAGGAGTCCCACAAATCATTGACCTTTGCTCCTGTGTCAGTTCCTTCGTCAGAGTTGATATATAGTTAGTAGAAAATGAGTGCCTAACCGTCAACTGCATCAACCACATCAACCACAAATGTTCAAAACCCTAAGACATTTAATACTGCGAAATACAAACAAAAGGGAGGAAACATACATAGACCAAGGATGAAGGCGCTTACCTTAGTCGAATTACTTGTCATTTCGAACCAAAGGGAGGAGACAACCACACCAAATCGAACAAATCAGACAGAACAACCAAGGACGATTCCTCACTCTCACCGGCAACGAAAGCGAACAACAAAACGAACAGGATAGGGTCAGCGATGGGACGAACGACGAGAACAACCAAACCGAGAGCCAAGGGCAGTGAAATGGAGAAATCAGAACTCTGAAAACGTTTCCCTCTCTTGAAACACCCCAAGGGCAAAACAGGAAATAAGATTTTGAAATCTGCTCCTAATTTTTGAACCAGTTTTGAAATTTTTAAAATAAAAAAAATCAACCAATCAAGGACTGCCACGTCATAGTGTCAAAATGGTATTAAATGGAATGGTGTCATAATATCGGAACGCTTATAAAAAACATATTAAAATAGTATTTTTTTTTTGTATTAATAAAAGAAAGTGATCATGAGAAATTTTGTTAGACACTTGTGAGTTTTCTATCCTTTACGATGCTTACAGCTTAACGTTGATGACGCCAACGGTTTTGGAAACTCCTGCAAAGCCAAAACGAAATGCCCTTTTATTCATACTAATTTCTTTGTCAGGTGATTGGTTTTCATGCCATTGACAATTTTCACCAAAATCTGAACAAAATATTATTCAAAACGGTCTAATAAACTCTATAAAGATTTTAAAACAAAAAATATATAAAAAAAGATTTTTTTTCAAAAGCTAAAATTAAATTTTGAATAAATAATACAAAAATTTTAACAACATAAACTATTTTGAATGTGAGCATCGATGTCAAATCTAAGTGTAATGTCCAAAGTCACTAAAGATTGGATTGTTAAAGTATTAATGTTGTATTAATGTCATTATCTTTTTTTTTCTTATCTATATTTATAGATTTAGTCATCACCTAATTATAGTCCAATTGGTGATAAATTGATAATCAAACTTTATCTTAAATTGGTCAACATTAATGTTAATTTCTCTGTTGATTGACCGTTGGATTCCAGACGATTATATTGTTCATAAACTAATTTTAACTTATAAAAAAGTTAATTCTTATTTTATTCTTCTTAAGAAAACTTGTATCAAAAACTTAAATTATTTCCTTTTATGTGTGAAAGTACTTTGATGCCTTGTGAGTGCGTAGAAAATTTGGATGATATGGACCACCCCAGCATCAAATTATTGATTTCCTGTTTACAAATGTATTTATTTGCTTAGTTTCTTGCTTTTCTTATAAGCTACTTTTGTCTCTTTTCACTTGTGTCAATGTTTATCTAAAACAAAGAAAGAGTTAAAGGACTTTGTGATTTATTCGTTTTCACAATTTCAATAGGGAAAGAGACCTTTATAATCACTAACCTATTTCAAAAATTGCATATTTCAAGCTTTGAGAAACCATTTTTGAAAGCTCTAAACTTAATATTTCAATAATATTATGAGATGTTAATATGAAACATTGAGGATTCTCAAGATATTTGAAAAGTTAGTGAAGAATCAAAATGATACTTTTGAAGATGAGAAGAAGGATCATGAATGAACTAACCTAAAGGGGCACTTTTTGACAAAGGCAATAAAAGATTCTTCCTAAAGATTTATTGTAGATATGAAACGCAATGTATGTATAAATGTTCTAGAATTTATTTTTGCATTAAAGATGAAAGTATTAATAGTAGAATAAGTGTCGAATTTTATTTTCTAAAAGAATTTCTATAACACCTAACAAATCTTAGTGATGTGGGTCAACATGTTTTGAATTTAGTTTGTCAAAAATGAATTGAGATATTAACTCACATAAAAATTATGTCTTAGTAGGTTGGACATAGTTACATATTTGTAGGTATGTGGATTGACCTACATAAATTCAAAAAATTGTATTCTTTGTAATTTTTTAAAATAATCTCAAATTTAAATAGATAATAAAAATAAAATTATAACAAAAAAACATAAAAAATTATTTTTATCATAAATAAATAAGAAAACAATAAAATTTATTATAATAAAATATGAAATAAAATTTAAATTTTTACTTATAAAATATATGAATCAATAAAATAATAAGTAAAACATAAAAAAGGTTAAATAAAAATAAAATATTAAAAAATAATCCATATGTAAACTTTTTGACAATGGGACACGTGTCCTCACTTTATTGGTCTATTTAAATTTATATTTAAAAAATATTTAAAACGAACCAATTAAAAACTGCCACATTTATGTTGTCAAATGTTAAAAAAATGTTGTTAAAAGAATTTTTTTCTTATATGAAATCTGAGTAAATGTTTTTGGTTTCAATTTATTTTATTTTTTCATTGATATATATTATTTAGCTTTATTCTATTCTCTCTAATTATTTAAATAATTATTTATAATATATAATTTGTTTATTTCAACATCTATAGTCTCTTATTCGTTTAACTTTGGTTAAACTCTGTAAAGTAACCTTGAAAAGAAATCCGATTTGATTTGAAGTTACCGAAATTCATTTGGAATCATGATCATTGATTTTGTATAGTTGTTGTCAAAAAATTATTCACCATTGACAGCCGCACAGATTCTAATAAAAAATGTATTGCAAAAGCACCACTCATTTTGTTCCAAAACAACCTCTTATTCTGTGAAGAGAGCTGAGATTTTAGAATACCATTTGTTTTTACTTCCTACCTATGTCAATGATTAAATATGTTTTTATTTTACAAATATACACTTTTCTGTCCATTTCAAGATTTTAATTGCCAAAAATTCATAAAAATGACTATCCTAAACTCTTCATAAACTAAGCTTAATAGAAATATGACAGATATATCTAAACTCTATAAGAAAATAGAAAGAAATTGATGAATACTTCCTTTTATTTTTTTATCAATATACGAATAAATTTTTTTCTTTTGTCTCTTCCAAAAACTACGATATTTACACACTCTCTTAACCTAGAAGATCTCTATTCACTTAGGTTAATTAAAGACAAAATGAACTTGAAAAATTTTAACTTTTAAAATACATAATTGAAACCTAATCCAACATATCTCTTCCTCACAATTATGTGGAAACAATTACCCTTTTTATATATAAAGTATTTAACAATTAATATGAACTTATTACTTTGGATATGTAGAATTATAATTCACCAATAAAATCCACCTAAATGTGAATGTTATATTATACTTCATTATAATGTTTTAATATAATATAAAATATATTTAACTTATTAATAAGTAGTTGGAAAATAAAATATCTTAGCGAGTGAGTTATTGTTCATCATATAGATTATTACATTGCGGTTGTCTAATTGTAAATATATAAAGCTAACATAAATAGATAGGTTATTTTATATATATATATATATATATATATATATATATATATATATATATATATATATATATATATATATATATGGGGTTTGCTAACTTGGTCTGTTTTTCAGTTGGTACATTTTAGCAATGTGTACCGGGTTTCAGTAGACAAAAATACCCTTATATCATGAATTTTAAGTTTTAAGGTTAAGGATATTTTAATAATTTTCATTCTCAAAATTAAAAAAATTAAAAAAATAAACCCCCAAACCCTTACCCACCTCTCTGATTCCTCTCAATCCTTTCTCTTTCATCTCTTTCACTCCAAGCTTTTCTCTCCCATCCCTACTCTAGCCCCAATTGAAAAAAATCAGAAACACTTGCCTTATTTTAATAATTTTCATTCTCAAAACTAAAAAAAGAAACCACAAACCCTTACTCACCTCCTTCATTCCTCTCAACCCTTATTCCTTCATCTCTCTCACTCAAACATTTTCTCTGTCATCTTTGCACTAGCCCCAACTAAAAAAACACTAATTATTAAATAAAATGGTTAGAGAAAAAATATATACTTACATAAATAAAAAAATTAAAGCACCTAATTTTTTCTTTATATAATTTTAAATAACATCTCAAGATTTAGAATTTTTATTGTTTGATTTTATCGTTGAGAATTTTATTATATTTTGATTTGTTTTTTCTTTAGTAAAGGAAAACAAGTTAATGAATTTCTACCAAAAAAAATTAAATGGCCATGGATCAATGTTACGTAGTAGAATGAGAATGTAAAGCAAGGATGTTCATAAGTCTTGGTGCAAGTTGTGCCCGTCAGTTGTAATATATATAGTGAAGATAATGAAATTAAAGAAATTTTGAATGAACTTTTTTCGGAAGGTGAATATGTCATGACTCAACTCTTTATAAAAGTAAATTGTTTAATAATGAGTGTTTTTTTAGTTAGGACTAGTGCAGAGATGATAGAGAAAATGTTTGAGTGAGAGAGATGAATGAGAAAGGGTTGAGAGGAATGAAGGAGGTGAGTAAGGGTTTGGGGTTTCTTTTTTTAGTTTTGAGAATGAAAATTATTAAAATAAGACAAGTGTTTCTGATTTTTTTCAATTGAGGCTAGAGTAGGGATGACAGAGAAAAAGTTGGAGTGAAAGAGATGAAAGAGAAAGGGTTGAGAGGAATGAGAGAGGTGGGTAAGGGTTTCGGGGGTTTCTTTTTTTATTTTTTTATTTTGAGAATGAAAATTATTAAAATACTCTTAACCTTAAAACTTAGAATTCATGATATATAAGAGTATTTTTGTCTACAAAAACCCGGTACACATTGCTAAAATGTACCAACTGAAAAACAGATGTACGCAAGTTAGCAAACCCTATATATATATAATATAATATAAGAGCTGTCAAAACGGGTAATCCGGTCTGATCCGATTCGACCCACCACGAGTTGGTCACTTAATGAGTCAATCCAACCCGACATATTTATTAGCGAGCCAGAAAAATTCGAATCCGGCTTGACCCACCACAGGTTGGTGGGTAAATGAGTTAGTTATAATTTTTTTTTAATATAAAAGAATTACAAACTTTTTATAATTCAAATTTAAATAAATTTTACTCCCAAATTTCACTCCTAACTATTTAATAAATTTTGAAAATAAGGAACTTAAATAATTTTTTCAAGCAAAATAAATAAATAAATATCTTTTTATGAAATTAAAATTAAATTTTAATAAAATAAAATTAGGTAGAAGGATTGGTGAGTCAACCCGTTCTACTATGAATTCAATCTGCATAAGCCAAATTTAAATGAACTAGATTGAAATTTGATCCGTATTAAAAAAATACAATTTTTTTAACCCAACTTAACTCAAAGAACCAAATTAACATGCGGACCTGACCTATCAACTCTATAATATATAATATGAAAGTAGAGTTGATGGAAGTTGCAATGGGAAAGTGGTTAAGTAACTGAATCGCGTAGAAAAGCATATGTAAGTGGTCCACTCGTAAAAAGTGTAAAATATGAGAAGTGCACTTTCCAAAATAGATTTTGCCCCACGCCACAGCTTTTATTCCGTACATTACGTGTTAGTGGTCACTCATCAACCGCTCACTCCATTTATTATTATTAGCAGAAACATCTCATTTTAAATATTTGTTTTATATCATAAAGTTTATAATGTTTGGTTATCATTATAAACTCAGATCTTTTGGTAAATAGTACGTAGAACCCTTTTTCATTATTGTTTTATTGGAAGTTTTAGTTATTTGGACTTTTTCATTTCTACATAACAATCCTCAAAAGCTTTTATTAGTGAACTTCATAATGGATTTGCAAGTCCTTTTACTATCTTTGTATTGTATGTTGCATTGTTTGTAGGACTTGGGAGAAAAGAGAGAAAAAAAGTTTAATATTCCTTATAAATCACATTTTTACCAAATATGTGTATTTTTATTTATTTATTTTCATTATAAAATAACAAAATTCATTATCAATTTATACTCGCTATAACAACAATATTTGTGTACATTAGTATGGTTCAATAAGGTTTTTACTATTTATTATATATTTTATACATTATATACTTTTTATGTGTCACATCTAAATCACAACATTAAATGTTTATTTGTAGAATTTTAAAATCTAAAAGCTTATGGACATGTGTTCTAAAAAGAAATAAGAAAAGTCTTTAAAAGGTAAATTATATTATTTTATTTATTATATCTCCTTAAACTCAAATGTTACATATATATTTTTGTTATTTGCATATATGTAATCAAAATATTTACTTCTTATATCTCGGAGCATAATCCTAGAAGTTTAAAAACAATATGAAATCAATTTTTATTTTATTACAGGAAAAGTGTAAAATATTGATGGACTATTACCGGTGATTTATGATCCGTTGTTAAATAGTATTTATCGTCAAATTTACCAATAGTTATATGAGTGGTTGTTTATTGATAGGAAAATCCGTCTATAATGGTCGGATTGTATTGGCGATGGTTATATCTATCGATAATATCGTTGGTAAAGGTCAGTATTCATTACCGAGAGAATATGATCGTCAATATGTGCATGGGTTATATGAAATCAAAAATTGGGATTTTCCTCTCCCACTTTCACTTCTAATTTATGATTTTGCATATTCGCGCTCTCCCCCGCCATAATCTCCTTCTCCCCTCTCCCCCTCCTTCTTCCTCTCTCATTCACAATCTGAAACCATTGTTGTCACTCTTTCTAATTCCTCCATTTCGGTTTCGCCATTAACCATTCTCCCTCTCTCGAGCTCTTCTTTGTCCATTCTCCAAAAGCGTGTGTGGTTGAAGGACATAGGCAATTGAGTAACGCCTTCCATTGTCGTGAGGGAGGCTATTCTTAGGGTTTGTTCACGACAGTGCTTTGGCGGCGTGAGGAAGTGTTGTCGCCACACCAGGGGGTGGTGTCGCGGCCTTAGCAGAGCTTCGAACTCGCGAGGGAGGCTAATCCAGGGATTGCATGACAAAGTGGTTTTCTGTGCGTAAGAAGGGCTTCACAAGAGGCTGTCGGAGATGCTAATACACCTAGGGCTATCGCTGCCGTAGAGGTAAGTTATTTATTTTCTGCATTCCTTGATATTTTAAGTTATATTCTAGTTATGAAATTATGAATTTTTTCACTCTTTCACCAATTAAACTGTGACCAACATGATAGTCAGTAAATAAAAACTACTCTAAAGTAAATTGAAAGAAATTCTTCTGAAATAATAGTACTCTAAATCTGAATTGTGTTGATAATAACTTCTTGAATCTGTTTTGGAAAATCTTTTTTGTGAGAAAATTTGTTGGACACTTTACTGAAGTCACTAAATTGTCCTAAAAGTTGTATTGGGTTTAAAATAAGTTAGTATCTTATTTATTAGGTACCTACATGCATGATGGAATATTGGCAGCTTGTAATTAAGCCCGATAGAATAATTTCAAAACTACAGACACTATTATGCAAGCCATTCCATTTACATGACGTTAATGTTTTACTGCACTAATAGTCTTTGTACTCCGTTGGGCATGGACTCTGTGATAAGGTTAAAAAGAAGAGAGTAAATTATTATTAAGGAGTGCCTAGGATATATGACTTAAGGATATGGTTGCATCAGTAATAATATTGTTGTAATTACCTAATGAGTTGCATTAACTGAACTAGATGAAGAAACATATACATGATCATGTTTGTGCACCTTGCCCTGTTCCATTTCACTTATATCTTTCAAAACAAAATATAACATGTTATAATGGATTAAATTGTCTAAATGGATGATAATTGATGATGTTTTAATGTTTTGTCTGTCTTATCTCTGGTTGAAACTTCCGAATAGATTATAAGAGGATTGTTAATGGATTCATCATGGTCTAAACGTAATATAGATTGGAATTAAAAATGTATGAAATTTTGGTAATGTAATGTGCTGGCCTAAGTGCATATATTATTAAGGATTATGTGGTGGGATGATTTCATGCATTCCAGTTTCTATGTATTCATTTATGGATTGTCAAATCTGTTTGGCGTTGGTTTTAGCTATTAAAATATTGGTTTCTTTAATCATGATATTATGATCTTTGACTATTTATACAATCATGCGTTATTGAGTTAGAGTTTCCTTTTATAAAAATTAACATTTCTTTTATGATTTTTATTAATAACTGAAATTGCATGATTGTACTATGTCCTATTATTTTCATTCTTGTTTCATGAATTTTATGTTGTTCTAAAATGTTGTGAATGTTCAGTTTGAATGTTAAGTTTTGTTGATTGGAGTTTTATGATATTGTATACATTGAGGTTTGACAAACTTTGTTGTGCATGGTTTGAAACTGATTGTGAAATATGTAAGATGTTTATTTTGGTACTTTAATTTGTGAATGATGAATTTGAAAAAATAAACCATGTACAAGTGTTTTCTCCTTCGGCAATTTCCAACGGCCTTTTCCTTCGGTAATGGTTACCGATAAAGGATTTGTTGACAAATATTTAACAGTTGTAAGCTGTCGAAAATGTCGTATTACTGAAGGATTATGGTTGTTTCCGATGGAATTTGTTTGTCAGTAATCCCTGTTCTTTTTTTTGTAGTTTGATCTTCCAATTTAAAAAAACTTTGACTATTTAACAATAGACACATACTCATCCACCCACATACATGCAAGTAGTCACAACTCACAATCGCACGCACACACCCACACATACATTTACAAATAGATGCACATACACATCCATACTTACCCACACTCACACTATTAATTTACAAATATTAATAACTTATAAAAAAAAATTTAAAAAAAAAGCAAACACATGAATGCAACAATACTTATGTTCCGCTATCATGCTATAGTATATTTAATGGAAGATAATATGATGAAAGTATAATTATGGTGAATATTATTGAAATTAGAAAATATCTATGAGAAATTAATTAAAGTATTTAATAGAGAAGAAAGTACAATAATATTTAAAATAAGGAGATTAGTATAATAATTTGTATGTTTATATATATTTTCAATAAATAACAAATATTTAACAAAACGAATCACATAATAAATAACATTGATGTGTTGACCTATAGCAAAAATTGATAATATAAATATCATATTCAACGAAGACGAATATAAATTTCATGGTCAATTGACACAAATATCAAAAGAATACAAACACTAAAATAAAATCAAAACAGAAAACAATATTCACTACAGAATAAAGTGTTAACAAACATGATAAAAAAATGTAGATGAGATAAATATACAACTTACAATACATAAACCAATATGTCTATTTTGTAATAAAGTATAAATTATAACTTTTAAATAACATGATTTGAATAGTTAATACTGTTATAAAACTTATTAAACTTAAATTTGGAATGTTATTGACCAAAATAAAGAGATCTACTTTCTTTCTTTCTCTTTTATTGAATGAATAAAAATTTAAGAATTATTGAATCCTTAATGTATTTACATAATCTTTGTTTTTTTTTTCATTATGTAATCGTTGTATTTGTATTATATTTAAAGTGAGGAAATAGTATAAAAATGTGTTTGATATAATATAATAAATTTATTTAATAAATTATTATATATTATTTTAGTTTACATATTTTTTTATTTTATTTTGTATCAAGTGTTTAACTTCATAAATTAATATAAGTTATATTAATTACCTTAATTTTTTAAGTGAAACATATTAAATTATTAAAATAAAATTTGTTTTTAAATATAGTACTCTAATTTGTATAGTGTTCAACTATTATAAAATTCATTACATTTTTAATAATACAAAACAATTAGTTCGAGAAAAAGATATAAATGTTATTACAATTATCTAAATGTAACATATAATAGTAAAATATATACATGGTCCTACACTACAAGGATATATACTACATTGATCCAAAAGTGTAATATAGTCTACACAAAATTTTTAAAAAAAAAACGACGAAACGTCTTACTCTAAGTCTTAGCTTCATCACTAGCTAACACCTGTTCACTAGAGACATCCTTATCTGCTCACACCATTAATGCGATCATTGAAAAAGATAAAACAACACACACAAAGACAATTACAAAAGGGTAAGCTAAAATACCAAAGAATATTCATATAATTTAAATCATTAATATCTCAATACTTGTTCAAATCAAACAATACAAAAATAAACATATCAACTTCAACCATCTGCATACATGTATTGATGTCGGACTCAAGGGAGACATGCACTTGTGTATGGTGGAACAACTTGCTCACTCAAGCTACCATACACCAAGGTTAATTCGTCAAATTCATGGAGAAGGAACAACCACTAGACTAAGGACCTCCTGCTACTCCTCACGACATAACTCACCACTCTTTACTTGAGTCTTGATGATTATTGGAATATCAGGATCATTCCCCAATCCTGGAGTCCCTACTTTAATACATCATACTACATAGCAATAATAAGGATTTCCTCGTGGAATTCCTTTCACAACATACTTAATTCACACTTTTCATTTCATTTGAACATCATCATACATATAACACATACATGAATACCATTATCCATTCCAACTACAAAATAAACATGCATTGAATCAACTTACATCAATATATGCCAAATCAAGAATCATAAAAACATAGAAAAAAACACTACTACGAAACAACGAGTGCCCAATGCTCCAGCCTAGCGCCTAATGCTCAAGTCCTTGCCCAATGAGTCAGACCTCTTGCCTAGCGAATTATAGGGAAAAAAGGCCCAGACGCTCAATGCCAAAAAACACCGCTCAACACCTAGAAACCAAGGGTTCACTACCTTGGACAACGCTTAATGCCCTAAGATATCGCTTAGGGCCTAGAAACCAATGGCTCACTGATTGGACCAACGCTCAACACCCAAAAGCGTCGCTCAATGCCCAAAAGCACTGCTCAATGCCCAAGAATTAGAAGCTTACTGTTTTTCTAGCACTCAACGCCATACTAGAGTTGTCCAACGCTATACCAAAAACTAACAACTTCATTTATGCAAATTGGGGGAACAGAGACCTGTTCAGATGACCAAATTAGTATTCTTGACTCAACGAAGAGTTCTAAAATAGGTTTTGATGTTAGATTGAACACCAATTCATTTAATTGATTCAGAATCCCTTTTTCTCTAATTCGAAACCAAACCAATAACTCATATATATCAGATTTCACATATTTCATATCAGATTTTGATGAACTAAATTGTTAACCAAGTCCTTGTTGACACAAAAACAAACTTCAAATATCAGGTTCCCTCCTAATTCAACTTCTTTAGAATTTCACCTATTAAAACAAAAAATTTTAGACCGAAAACCAGTCATTTCTCTAACCTATTGTCAAACTAAATTTCAACAAGTAATTGATCAACTAAACCAACAACCTATAAGCATAATTCAGCAACCAATCATAGCAAGTCTCTTCCAATATCAGATAAACTACATTTAGATCAAGTTCAAATAATTATACCACAACACAACAAAATCTCAAACAGGTTTAATCTCTAAATCAAACTCAAACATACCAACTCAGATTATCAAAGCACTAAAACAATATAAAAGAGGTATTTAGCTTTCCCTGCTTGATAGGAGCTCAAACAACTCAAAATGATCTAAATATTCTTCCTCAACTTAAAGAGCTCTATATCTGCACCTACAAACCACAAAATCATTATTAGGATACACAATTAGAATCATTGATCAATGTAAAATCTAATGGAAAACTTAGATGACACATGCATTGTAAAACTGCTCACATGCATTGAAAAAACGAGAAAAGTAGAGAAAAGAGCATGACCTAACTTACTATTTTGCAATAACTGTTCAGTTATAGTAGAAGACATTGCCGTAGTGATCACTTTGACACTTTTTATCTTCAAATAGATAATCCAACATGTAGAAAACCTAGAGAGAAGTTAGAACTCTAAAGAAAACTGTTTTTAGAGAGATAATGTGACTTAAAATAATGAAATTCGTCTTATAAAATTTTTATTTATACTTTAAACTTTTAACATTAAAATATAGTCTCATTACTTAGATTACAATACTAGTTTAAAAAAGACAGTTTTCTATGATCTTACAAATATATTGATAAATTATTGAATACACTTATAAATATACTAATAAATTATTAAATATACTAAGTTATAAAAATAGTTTAATATTTCTTCGGTTATTAATTGTAATTAAGTTTTATTAAAAAAATTACATAATAGCTACTCTTAAAAAGTCAATTAGCAATAGTTATAAAAGGTAAAATCTAAATATGAATTACATAAAAAAAAATCATATCATTATAGATAATATTCCAGGATTGATACGAGTTATGTTGTAGAATCTCGTGTATCAGATATCATTCATTTTTAACTTTTTTACAACATAGTTTTAATTTACTCATTTCTCCCTCACTTCATCGGTAATTATAAATATTTGAAATTTTGTCTGATTAGATTTCCTTTTGGCATTCCTCAGATAAGTCGTTAAATGTTTGGGGATCCAAAATTATCTTATCTTAATTGCCAATAAATGAGTGATTGCTACACTTTTGTTCCCATGCGTGTCTCTCTCATGTCCACAACTTTAATGTTTCATTTAAGGTATTCATAAATTTTATTTAAATTATAATAAATTGGAATTTATTTCATTTTTAAGAAACTTACTTAAAAAAAGTATCTATAAAATAAAATGTCAATTCACTTCTTGACAATTATTTATGTATGGATATTGAATTCATGTATAAAAATAATATTTTTAAACTAAAAAATGTATAAATTATATTTATAAAAATAAGATTTGTAAGCAAATTTGAAATTTGAAAATTTTCAAAAGAAGTAAACTTAAGAATGATTTTACGGTAAAAAAATAATTTGATTAACTTAGGAAGATTTCATTCAATTTTTTTTTTAAAAAAAAGAATCATTATACATTCATAAATATATTATTACCGTTGTTGTAAGATGAGATGACAAAGAGATAAAAACTGAGTTTCTGTTTTCCATTGATGACAACCTTGTATTATGTGAACAACGATTGTGTTAGATGTAATTGTATTTTAGTTTATAAAAACATGACAATGCATGTTGAGTTTTGGTGATTTTATAATTTTATTTGTTTTGATCCTTATATTTAAATAAATAAATAAAAATTCAATTTCTAATGAAAAATATGAAAAATGTAAGATACATAACTTTTGTATTCTTGTAGAATAATTTTCAAAGATATAAAAGAAGCAAAATGATATTCCAACACCACAATTTGACACCAATTTGACACTATCTACGTGTCAAATTATGGTTGGTGCATTTTTAAATTAAAAAAAAAAACTGATATTCAGAAGAACCAAGGGCAGAGTTGGAATGAAAAATCCAAAATTTGAGTTTGACGGTTTCTTTTATGCTTTCGTTGAAGAACTTCGTTTTTATTCTCGCTTCTCAGCAATGCTTTTTTCTCCACCACCGTGCTGCCTCTCCGATTAGCCAGCCTAAGGTTCGTTACGTTTTCTCCCTTGAACCCACTCTTTCGTCCTCTCAGATTACGACAACGCCATTGGTTTTCTCTTGCAATCACCGGTGAACCCACTGATTGGGTATTTCGTTCTCTCCGAGGAGCACTGTGTGTTTCGTTTTGTGTTCGATTCTCCGGTCAACCCACTCATTGTCGTATCTCTTTGATTTTTTGGGGTTCCATTGTACGAACCCATTCCGTGTAATCGGTGATTATTTGAGACTCCCTAAAAATCAACATGTGTACGACCTTCCTAGTTACACTGCCTGCATGAGGTCTGATATATTTGGTCTTCGAGACATTCCCACTGCCAACTTTGTGAGTTAGTGTAGAATGTAATTATCATGTTTGACAAATGTTAATTGTTGAAGTATTGACAATGTGTGTTTCTTTGTATGTAGTTGTTTATGCCCTTTATCAATCATGAACACTGATGGTGCTATGCAGTTAAAATCAAAACATTGGAAATATATGTCATTGACTCATTGGGCAAGGGTGTTAGAAATAGGAAAAAGATTGACCAATTCGTGGTATGATAGGTGATTGTATGTTTTATATTAATTTTGTTCATTTGATTAGAATTATGTTATTTGATGTGGTTAATGAACTTTTTTGGTAGGGTGAAAATATGACCAAATTCTTTTGCATGTTGTACGATAGAACCGATATTGGTCCTTTGTCCGTTCAACAATCGAAAATCCCATCCCAACCGAACTTGTAAGTTGTTTAAGTAGGTGTATTCAAATATTTGGATATTTTATTATTTTTTGTTTTAATTACTGATAAATGTTTTGGTTGTATTAATTAAGACATGATTGTGGAGTTATCATGTTAAAGGCTATGGAAATTTGGGATGGAAAGGATAAACACAACGGGAAGAGCATGCCGACATACACGAATGTAAGTATCACTTTCATTGTTAGCACTATTTCATTATTTTGTTAATTATATCTAAACTTATATACATTTTATGGTTTCAGGAGGAGTTGACTCAAATTAGAAAGAACTATGTGAAGTGCTGGATCCTAGACGATGAGAACACTAGAATATTTGATGCGTTAGATGAGTATGGGTTGTTGTAGGATTGGATGAGAACACTAGAATGTACTTAGACCAACATTGTAATAAGTTATGATTGTTACAGACAATGTTACATGTATACCAATTGTTATTTGAATGTCATACAATTTATATATCCAATTAATTTCATTTGAAATGTGTATTTCTTTATTTTGTGTGTGAATTGATCATAGGTTATATGTCCATATTAATAAGTCGTTTTAAGAAACGCAATAGTTCTTCAATTGTGCAATGAATATTGGTGGTTGTCGTTGGTAGATTGTGTTGGGAGTGTTGGACATGTCATTTTTTGGGGGCCATGTGCAACGAAATGATCCATGTTTGGTTCATTGGAGGAAACAGAACATTGTAATCGTTTACAAGGCTGTGTAAACGTTTACGCGAGTGAAATTGACAAATTGTACAGAAAGTCCAACATAAGGGACCACTTTTCATAACTCAGAGGACCAACTATCATTTTTGTGATTTTTTCAGAAGTTTGCAGTGCATGTTATTGGAAATTGTTGGTAAAGTGTTTATGGAGTGTTGGAGGTCATGGTGTGCCACTCAAGGTTGTTGGAATTGGTCCATGTTAGTCATTTGACCAAGTTAAGTGAAAAAGGACCATTGTAATCGTTTACAAGGTTGTGTAAACATTTACGCGAGTGAAATTGACAAATTGTACAGAAAGTCCAACATAAAGGACCACTTTTCATAACGTAGAGGACCAACTATGATTTTTGTGATTTTTTCAGAAGTTTGTAGTGAATATTATTGGAAATTGTTGGTAAAGTGTGTGTGGAGTGTTTGAGGTCATGGTTTGGCACCCAAGGTTGTTGGAATTGGTCCATGTTAGCCATTTCACCAAGTTAAGTGTAAAAGGACCATTGTAATCATTTACAAGGCTGTGTAAACGTTTACGCGAGTGAAGTTCACAAATTGTACAGAAAGTCCAACATAAGGGACCACTTTCCATAACGCAAAGGACCAACTATCATTTTTGTGATTTTTTCTTAAGTTTGCAGTGCATGTTATTCGAAATTGTTGGTAAAGTGTGTATGGAGTGTTGGAGGTCATGTTTTGGCACCCAAGGTTGATGCTTGGTCACATGGTGGTGGAATGAATTTCTTCATGATATCATTGACATGCTTGTTGTTTTCTGCCCACATGCTTGGTCAACCCATTTCACAACTAATTCACTCAATATATTCCTAGCCAGCCTAACTTTAGGACTCAACTCTAGGAACCAACCAAAAGGAGTCCCACAAATCAATGAGCGTTGCTCCTCTGTCAATTCCTTGGTCAAAGTTGATATATAGTTCGTGGAAAATGAGTGTCTAATCGTCAACTGCATCAACCACAAATGTTCAAAAGCCTAAAACAGATACTACTACGAACTTCACACAAAAGGGAGAAATCAAAAGTAGCCCAAGGATGATGACGCTTACCTTCGTTGAAGAACTCGCCATTTCGGAACCAAGGGATGACACAACCACACCAAGATCGAAGAAATGAGACACCAATAACAACGACGAACAACGATGGCGAGCAGGGCAACGATGGCGAACACACCAATACGAGAACGAAGAGCACAGAGTCAGCGGTGGACAAAAATGAGGCAATGAAAGTGAGGTAACGAGAAATGAGAACGAAGAAACCGTATCCCTGGACTGAAACTGGTCAAGGGCAGAAAAGAAAATCACATTTTGAAATCTAACCTTAGGTTGTGACGTCATTTTTAAAAAAAAAATTATTTTCAACCAATGACACGCCGACACATAGCAGTGTCAAAGTAGTGTCAAAATGTTGGTGTCAAAATATTGGGACGCAAGAATCAACACATTTCTCTCTCTCTTTTCTCCTTACACATTCCTAAATAACATTTACATCATCCAAATTTTCAATAAAGATTTATATTTATATTTTTGATAAAGTAAAAATATTAGAAATTTAAGATTTCATAAAAAAAAAGTTGAATATTGATTTTCTAGTCTTAAAATAAAAAATGAGTAGGTTTTCAAAATGGATAGTCCAGTGCAATCCGATCATTTGAATATTAAAAATTCTACTATAAATTAAAATAAACTATAACTAAACTAATTTGAAAAAGAAGAAGAACCTCAACTTCGTTGTCTGCTTTTAAAACTACTTCAATACAATTGAATTATTTTACAGAACAAGCTAATGCTCCTTGTAAATGAAGTATTTAAAAAAGAAAACTTTTCAAATGCATAGAGTGATTTGTTAACCAAAATTTCCACAATATAAAATGAATGTGATTTTGTATATTGAATCTTAAATCTTTTGTTTAAAATTCTCTGACAACATTGTTGACAAGATTTGAAAAATGAGCAGAAGAAAATAAGAAACAGAGAATAAAACTACAGTGGAAGAAAGACAAAATAGAGGAAAAGCTAACATGTTTTTGTGAAAAGTAAGAAAAAGGTTTACAAGTTGTAGGATTACACAATGATGTTTCTAGGTCTATGATAGAAAAAGAAATATTGCACATCACTAAGGCATAAAATATGACTGATGAAAAGATATTAAATATGGAAAAAAGATATATGTTAGTAATAATTTTGTTAGAACCTCTAAAATATAGTTCATTGAACTAAATAACAGCATTATTTTTCAGTTCAATCTTGTTTAAATGTATTATTTTTTTAGTTTTATTCAGTTTTCGCATAGTTTAGTTTAATTCAACTCTTTTTCAGTTCAATCTTATTCGAATGTATTATTTCACTTTATGCTTTTCTCAATCTCGGAATTGACATCGATGTCTGAGTAATTTTAATTTTCATTCAAATGATCCACTGTGGTTTTTACCTAAATATATTTTATATATATGAAATTTGATATTAATTTAATTATTTCATTAACAAAGCAGGTTTTGTACGTATGTGTGTTTTTTTTTTCAGTGAAGAACTTGTGAATTGCTGACTTTTTAGTAATATTGAAGTCGTTTTCAATTTTGGCAACTTTAGATTAATCTTAATTAATTACTACTTAAAACATAAGTAAAGCTTTGTATGAAAATAACAACTAGGTTAGTGACTTTAGTAAATTATTTTGGACTAAGTGCACCACATTGACAACTTTAGCATAAATACACAAATAACTGAAGTTATGCATCACATTGGCTACTTACATATATAAAGAACTTAAGTCATGCACCACATTGAAAATTCATGTTAGGCTATTTTAATTTCTTTTATCGATTTTATAATTAACTTTGGCACACTAATTTTATTATATTTTACTTTAGTGATTTATGCTTTTGGGTAATAATGAGAATAACAAGTTCATGAAATTAGAATAACAAAAAAAAAATAATACAAAATACATGGTAAAAGTCTTAACACAAATATTTTTTTATCATTGATAACATAGTGGTAGGGAATTCATCTATGTGATGAAGTCCTACTATGTGGCCTTCATGTTTGTCTTCTAAACCTCTCTTGTTGGTGGTGATGATGGGAGAAGGTGACAACTCATCATCATCACGATCATTGTTGTCTTCATTATCATTATCGTCACCTTGACTAACCGTGACTTCGGATACATCTCGAACAATAATATCCCATGGATAATGTGGGATTGAATGTTGACTAGTGCAGAAGTTTCAAACATATTTGGGGGACTAGAGAAAATATTTAGTTAAGTAGGGAAAATGTTACATGTGAACGAAATACTTTGGGATAGTGATTGAAAAGAAGTATTTTGATGATGATGATCAATGTTTGTAAACATTGGAGTTTGGTGAAGACCAGAAAAATTAGACTGAGCAATTGTGCATTGATGAACCTGTTGACCATAGGAAGAAGATGCAACATCTTGATATCGAGATTGAAGTTGTAGTGGAATGTCATACTATGGGAAGATAATCGAAATTAGTCATAAATAGAAAATAAATACATTAGTAAATCTCTTAATTAGAAAATAAACTTACATCATTATCATATTTCGGTTCATGAGGTGATATGTGTTAGGAATCCAAGTGTGAGTCTAAGTCCTACATTGGATAAAAATGAGAAAGTAGAGCACTATATAAAGATAAAGACCCATTAACCCATTGTCTAAGGTTTTGGGTATAGAGAGATGTCAATCCCTTATATGGTTGGGCTCATATCTCATTGGTGTTTGTGTCTCCCAGGTGAACCCCCTCTTCGATAGACCCAACAGTGGTATCAAAGTCAATGGTTTGTCTTGGTGACTAACTCAGACGAGTATAATGGTCCTTATACTGAAAGTCTTCCTGGCAAAGGGTATTCAGATAAGCAAGTTCCGTTAAGATGAACGGCGGTTGGAAAGAGCTACTCGTGGTTGTGGTTGGTTGGGAATGCTTCCGCTGGAGAGGAAGTGTACCTATGTGGAAAGGACTCATCCTTAAGGGGGAGATTGTTAGGAATCCAAGTATGATTCTAAGTCCCACATTGGATAGAAATGAGAAAGTAGAGCACTATATAAAGATGAGAGACTCATTAACCTATTGCCTTAAGGTTTTAGGTAGAGAGAGGTGTCAATCCCTTATATGGTTGGACTTAGATCTCATTAGTGTTTATGTCTGCCCCGTGAACCTCCTCCTTGATAGACCCAACAATATGTAGTGGATTGTACGACTAATATACCATTTCATATAAGACCTAGTGTCAAGCAAATAATCGTTACCCGTGAACAAAGCACCTTGAATGAGTCGAGTGTGTCGGTCATTCCAATATGTATGTTCTCCCTCTCATATCTTTTATGAAGTTGATCTAAATTTAAAGGTTGAACGAGAATAATTTTTTGAAAACCAAATATACGCATAACCTTATCAACCTAATGGAATTCAATTGTGGCAAAACAAATAAGAGGGACATAGGCTCAATAGGATATAGAAGGCTCAACATTAATCAATGGAATGACCTCGTCCGTGGTATAAGGAGCCTAGAGGAATTATAATAAATTTCATAAATATTAGAGGAAAATATTTTTAAAAATTACAGCAGAAAGTTGATTGAGTACCTCTTTAGGCTTTAAGTTTTCTAACAACTTCCTTATAAGTATCATTATGTTGGCAGGGTGGTTTTGTCGGAGTGTATGTCCATAAACCCACCTCTTTACAAGTGGAAACTAAGCTCATGCCTCAATCTCTACGGATGTTAAGGGGTTAATTGATGGAGAAATAATCTTAATGTGTTCCCATGCACAACACTTCAATAGAGGAAGGCAACTATTGGGGATTTACTAATTGAATTCAATGATGACTCAAACCATGTTGACGCTGAAGATATGTCATAAGCACAACCTAACTCATAACATCGTTCATTTAGTCGAGTTGGTCAAAACATTCAATTCGATCTTTTGGGAAGCATGTGTTTCAATTCAAAAGAGTCAGTTGTAGTTGTCATTAAACAATACCACATTAACTAAGGATATAAATTTCTCGTAATGGAATCAAAGTCTGACAAGTACATTGGCTAGTGCATTCATTATAACCAAGGTTGTTAATGGTGTATCCGAGCATCGTTTAACAAAATTCGATAGTAGTGGAAAATTAAAAAAAAAAAATTAATGCTCCTCACACTTGCTTGTCCTTCAGTCTTAGTGTTGACCACCTAAATTTAGATTCAAACCAAATTACTTCAATTGTGGTCAATTCAATAGTGGTTAATCCAACTATCCTAGTTAAAAGTTTGATAGCTAAAATTAATAATTGACATGGTTATTAAATCAGTTATAGAAAAGCATGGATAACTAAAGATAAAAATTAACTTTGAAATTTGGGGAATCGGCAGAATCATATAGTGGTTTATGGCAGTGCAACAAACTAATTCAGGCACAATTGTGGAATATGTCATTCACCCCTATGTTGAAGACTCTTCTCGACATATATTACAACATGTGTTTTGTTTTTTCAAGCCTTGCATAAAGGGGTTCAATTCCTATAAACCTATAACAAAAGTTGACGGAACTTTCCTAACTGGAAAAGATCATGGCACTATTGCTGAAGATGGAAATAGAAACATATTTCCATTAGCATTTTCCATTGTTGAAGGAGACCAAGGATGCTATCATATGGTTCTTCCAGTTTTTACAAGCATATGTCATGCTCAATCAAATTTATGCCTCATAATCGAAAGAGGTACGCCCATATTTTAGCTTTACAATCACCAAAAGTTCATTGGAAAGAAGATGGTTGTACCTTAGTGTATTGCATAAGACATATCCCCTCAAATTTGAATAAGAGATTAAAAATATTAAGCTTAAGTAACAACTAATAAATATGGTTATGTTAAATCATTTTCTCCATTTATTTTACAAATGATAAATATGAAAATTCCTAATGGTTAGCTTTCACAGGATATGAGATGAAACAACCCACTCTACATGCAAAGTTGATGGTTATGAGATCAAAATTCCTCCTAGTAATGTCTTGGATTGACAAATACAACTAGAAAACTAGACTCAGGCATATGAAGACGATAAAAGGTATGGCTAGATGACAATAAAGGTAGGAGAATACCTGAATTCAGTATTAAAATCCGCACGATCTTACCAATCTATGCTTTTGGTAAAGACGAAATTTGAAAAAACAATGTTCTGGTTTGCTGAATGAGGAACAATGATCGAGTGCATTATATGAGAATGACATCAATATCTTGAATGTATTACTGTTATTTTGTAAAGAAAAAATGAAATGTAGTCTTCAATGTGTCATGTGCAAAGATTCGATGGTTAAAATTCAAAATTTAATGTTCAAGAGATCACCAATTTGCAACTAGGACACCACCCTATGTCATACACTGTTAAATTAAAGGAATGGTGGTACCATTATGGTGATTTCCAAGCTCTTCGGTTGCCTTGTCTTCATCTGTTTGCGATTTGTTCTTTTTGTCATCTATAAATATTGATATTTGTTGCCTCTATGTACAACCTCTACAATATCTTCAAGGCTTATGAGACTCAATTTCATCTAATTCAAAAGTAAGACTATTAGTCTACCTACACCAAACAAAGTTTCATACCTGACCCTATTATGAGACGTCATCAATCAGGAAGAATGCCAATTAATCACATCCCTAATGAAATGGATGAACAAACTCCTAACAAATCTAAAGGTGCTCTTATTGTCACAATGAACAGCACAATAGAAACAACTGTCGAATAGACAATCTTGACAATATATGTTTCCCTTATAATTTCAATCATGTTAATACATGTCTTATTTTTCAATTCAACTTTTCTAGATATTATCTTCAAACATTTACAATTAACAACCTAAAATTATCCTAAAACATATATCAAAACTAACCAACTTAGTATTACTCAGAAACATGCACCATCTATGTCAAAATTAATTTATAAAATAAAATAGAAAATTAAAATGACCTAAACTGAAGTCATCAATCTTAAACACAACTTTAACTTTACTTCAAAATTTATTTATGCTAAAGTCATCATATTTTCAAATAGATTAAAAATGATGTTATTTGCATGCATGACTTTACTTATGTTTTAAATGGTGATTAAAAAAATTAATCTAACTAAAGTTGTCAAAAAGTGAATACTACTTCAAGAAGTCATATATGCAATTCACGATTTCTTTCATGATGAAGTTGCCAGCACTATATACAATTTAACCTGATAATAAATTTAAAATATAACTCAGATACATAAATTAAAAAAAAAAAAACTAAATTCATATAGAAACCAATAAAGCAGCCCTAACAACAACATTGTACACATTATGCTAAAGCTAATTGAATCGATTAATTCATATTCAGATGAAATTATTTGTGAATTATTTATTTATTTAATAAATTTAAAATTCTTTACAGTAATACAAATTATACGATGAAAAAGTTAAAAAAATAAAGTTTTAAAAATATTATAAATAACTGAAGTAACGAAATTTGATAATATTGACTCAAAATACAAGAAAATTGAAATTTTACAGCTGACTACATTTTTTTTTTATAATAATGCATATTTAAATTTGATAATAATATTTTTGAAAACTTTAATTTTACATATTTTATATGTGAAAATAAATATTTTTAAGTTTAATAGCATGTTTGGTTCTTTTATTTGTGTTAGTTTATTCACTTTTAATTTAACAAGGTCTTTATATTTTTTAAAAAAGATTTGATATGATCAAAATTCAAGTTAAGGGTATACTATAATGAGAGGAAGGGGAGATGGAAAAAAACAAGTTATAAAATTGCGAGACGTATCGAAAGAAATTTAAACCTCATCAATTAATTATTAGCTAATAATATTCGTATTATATAAATATATATAAACATAAGAAGGAAAAATGTAAAACATATTTAGTGTATTACTTCAAAATTAACATAATCACAATCTTAATCACAGCTATAGTCACACAGAACCTTGGTTAACCTTGTTAACCACCTTACCATCCTGGCCCACCGAAACCCCAACAGGCCTAACATCCGACCCCACCACCGGCGGAACGCCTTGGTACTGCGTCGGAGCGTGCACCACCCCTCCCTGCGCAGTATAGTAAACCTGCCTCCCACTCGCACTATCATACGCCACCTGCGCGTACGCCGCATTATCCGGCACCCCAGCAGGCCTCACAACGCCGTATCCCTCAGCGTACCCGGAAGCCTTAACGGGCTGCGCCGGCCCCGCCGACGAAAACGCAGTCTTCGTCTGAGCAACGCCGCCGAACACAGCCTGCTCACGGAAACCCTCAGATCCCATTCTCTGCACTGCGTAGTAGCCCTGCGCCGCCGGGGGCCTCACCACCGGCGCGTGGTAGAACGTCCCTGGTGCTGGGATAACATAGACCTGCTGATCAGCACCGCCGGGAGCCGTCGTGACTGTCGTCTGAAAACCCTCGCCGGAAAACTGCTTCTCCTGCCAGTACCCACCGGGATGGGGCGCATTAGCAGGCGGAACCTTCTCCGGCATCTTCTGCATGTAATAATCACCTCCCGCAGCGGCATAGCCACCGGCGAAACCATCCTCACTCCTCCTCCGATATTCATTCTCAGCAATCTGCAAACGCTGCATCTCCTGCTGCAACTGTCTCTGAATCTCGATCGAGTTCGCATTCGGATCCGATCCAACGACGCGATCAGAAACGGAGATTCCACCGCGAACCTGATACTCCGGCTGCGGCGCGACTGGCTCCGGCGCGGGATCGTGGAACTTGACGGCCGCGAAGGAAGGAGGGAGAGTGGGAGGAGCAACGGCCTTGTCGAGACCGAAGAGGTAATCGACATTGGAAGGAGTAACGGGAGGGGTTTTGATGGGGTCAGGTTGCGGAGGAATTGGAGCAGAGTTAAGAGCATCAACGAAGCGATCACGATCCGAGGAGAAGGAGGAATTAGGGTTCGAGGAAAGCGTGAAGAGAAAGAGTCTCATCCTAACAGGTTTGGAGTTAGGGCGATAGAGACGGTCGTACTCGTGCATCATGTGTTCCAGGTCGTCGTCGTTGGTGACGGAGATTAGGGCGTCGAGGTCTTCGCCAGGGAGTTGGTACTTGAAGGTGAGGTCCTGCGGTGTGGCGTCGCAGAGAGCCGCGAGCTTGGAAAGGAAAGCGGGGAACTTGATGGCGCGGTCGACGGCGAGGATCTTGGTGTCGCCGCCGACGTAGGAGAGCTGGTTGTCATGGGTTCGGGGCTGGATCTTGCCGCCGTAGCTGCACATGAACTTGGCCTTGTAGTTCTGGGTCTGCTGGTCGTCCCAGGGCGGCGGATTCTCGAAGTCGATCTCCCTGGAGCGCGGCGAGGAGTCGCCGGAGTCAGGGTAGGAGGGATACTGATAGTTGTCCATGGTGGTGGTGTGTCAGAGATGAAAAATGAGAAATAATAAATAAGTAGGGATGGTACTTATTGTTTTGTTGTGTGACGTGGCTAGAAACAAGGTTGGGTGCGTGTTTATGGTGGTGACAATAACATTTGGCTTCTGAGGGACCCACATCCTACTGATTGAAAGAGTGGGAGAGAAGCGATAAGTGAAAGTGAGCCATGGTTTGGTTTGGTTTTCACGTGTTTGGAACTACTTACTTGTGTCTCTTGCCACTGCTGCCATATACATACATAATACACGTTCCTATCATCACTTCATTTCATAACTGTTTCACAGTTGACAAAATCCAAAATAAATAACATAGGAAGCAAATCGGAAACGATCGAAAATTTATATAAAATCAAAGAATAGCAGCAATAAGTTTAGAATTGACGTCCTACCATATACAGCATCGTGAGTGGCTGAAATGACTAGTTAGACCACTGTAACTAACCAGCGCAGATATATTACAATCTAAAAACATTGGTTAACGCTGCGTTGTTTAAAAATAGTAAATTAAGCATGGATATTGTAACCTTCGCTGTATGTCATATAATTATCTTACGACTAACGTTGCCATCTGTTTCGTTCACGTGATACACAAATGGTAAGTGATTTCGATAGTTTTTTCTTTTTCTTTTTAAATATATAAACTCCATTATCATATAAACTTACTAGCATGGATTTAGTCAATAAGATGGGCGGAAAATAGAAAAGGAAATGATATTATAATAATTCACCACCACAAAATCAACAAGAATTTTGAGTCTAGATTTGAAATTCGAGTCTAGATATTTTGGATTGAATATTAGTTTTATTAGGTTTAAGGCTTGAAAGAGTGAAAAAATATATGAAAATGGAAAAAGGGAGAGTGAGAAGTGAGATAGTTTAAAGAGAAAGAGAATAAAAAATTAAATATTATACATGAATAAATACTCATCATAATTGCAATTACGTCAAACACATATATATATAATACTTATCATCACTACAATATTATACATGAATAAATGTCGTGATACTATTAAACATACATAAAGTACATTGTATTCTATCTGAAACAGCGAAAGAAGAAGAGAATTTCATGACCAGTGCTAGACTTCATGCAAAAGGTGGTGATCAACGTCAGTCATGATGCTCAATGATATTCTTCTTGCAAAAGGGGCACTCGACGACACTTTTTAGGGATCAACATCTTGGAGTTAAAAGGCTCTAGACTTGTAGTATAGGGTTGGTGCTCAATGTCACCCTAGTATCGCTCAACGTTATCCCATTCGCAAAATAGGACACTCAGCGCTATATCGAGTCACTTCTATTTTTTGCTTTTGAGGGAACTCATACTTGTTCAATTTATTAGTGCATGAGTTTCAAAATAGTTTAAACATAAAAACTCATAACACTTGACCAATTGGTCATACTTAAGCTCTCTTAATCACACAAAACCAAGTTCAAACCAACCAAACTTCTAAGAATCAAACTTCAAATCACAAATGCCAAAATATACCAAAACTCATATTACACAATCGTCACTAACTCAAATCATTTAGACGAACAAAGAGGAAGAACTCTTAGAGAGAAGTCAAATAACTCTAAAAAAGTAGTTTCCAGAAAGATGATGTGTTTTAAAATAATGAAATTCGTTCATAACAAAACTATTTATATTAAAACCTTTTAATATTAAAATTATCCAGTCTCACTATTTTTAAATCACTATCACTTTTAAAATTCATTTTCTAGATCTTTATATTATTAATATTAATAAAATCACTATTACTTCTTATTAATATATATATATATATATATATATATATATATATATATATATATATATATATAGGGTTACATATATTTTTCGTCCCTTAAGTATCACACGATTTTGGTTTTAGTCCCTACTTGGAACTTTTATGACTTTTAGGCCTCATAGTTTCAAAACTCTTACTATTAGTCCTTAAAATTGGACAACGTTAATTTTTGTTTGATGTGGCAAACGGCGAGTCCACCTGTGATGTCAGTTTAATGTTAGGTGTGTGCCACGTATCTCTCTTCTTTGTATCAGATTAAGGATTTTTGTTCCTTGAAAATAATTAGGGTTCTTCTATTATGGTTCTTCTATTCCTCTCCTTCAAAGCAGTCTCTCCCTTCGACTGCTCCGCCTCTCCTCAGACTCATCCCGTCTTCACCAACACTGTCGAGGGCTTGCGCTACTCTTCCTCTTCTCCCTCTCCGATTTCAGAACCCTCCCTGACATCTCCGTGACATCTCCGTCACCATGTTTATCTACAATTTTGATGCTCCCCATGGTTTTCTCCTTATCTTCCAAACCCCACAACAGCAATCACTGCAGATGATGAAAAGAAAAGACGAAAAAGCCTAAATTAGGGAGATGCAAGACAGACTAGCACTCCTCAACATGGAAATTATTATTCTTCCTGAAAACACCATAACCTTGTTGGAAATTAAGAAGCTAGAAAAGTAGCTTAATTATTTACTAATTAAGCATTGCTCCTGAATTATCCAAGAGCCTTGATAGTTGTTGCTCTAAGGATGTATTGGTGGTAGAATGTAGTCGTTGCTGCTCCAACAATTGGTCCAACCCAGAATGAAAATCATGCCACCAAAGGCCCAAGCGATGCCTAAAATGCCAACCCCATCACATTCGGTGCCACCAACTCCTTGAAGACTGTGTCTTCTTCTTTACAACTGTCATTGCCCCTGAGTTTGTAGGGACGACACTCTCATCCCCAGCCATCCTCAGCCATCCACTTGCCCTTTCCCACGCCTAATTCCAACTCACATGCTCCAATTCCAAACTCAAAATATTCAATTCAACTCCAAACTCAAATACAATTCAATTCATCATAAAGCAAGCAAACTTTTTCCTTTTATTTGTCTGGAAACCATTGACGAGAGCCTCGAACCCTAGGCCGCCGCTGGTGGGAGGAGGAGGAGGCAACGGAGGAGCGGTGAGATCGGGGTTGTCCTCTTGCATGATCTCAATCTGCATTATGGAAACCCCAAATGAATGAAACTAGAGACTTAGGAGACGACACAGTGATGGCTGTGATGAGCGGACGTTTTGATTGATTGAGGGAGAAGAAGGAAGGGTTTGGCAAACGTGGCAAATGTTTTAGAAAAAAAAAATGGCACACACTTGGCTTCACGGTTAGACACTTCATACAAAAATTTAACGTCGTCCAATTTCAAGGACTAATAGTAAGAGTCTTAAAACTATGAGGACTAAAAGCCATCAAAGTTTCAAGTAGGGACTAAAACTAAAATTGTGTGATACATAAGGGGCGAAAAACATATTTAGCCATATATATATATATATATATATATATATATATATATATATATATTATTGTATTTGACTCAAGAAGTCAGTCCATTAGGAGAATTACTAATAAAAAGAAGGAGAAAGAAAGAAGTACGTTAAATCGCTCGTATCACATAATGAGACTAAATAATCCATGTTTAAGAAGAAAATTAAAAAAAAACCAAAGTTCTCATTCTTTATTAGTAATAATCCTTACCTTAAGAATTTAAAGAACAATTGGTTCATAAAAAATAATGTCCCCCTTGGCAAACTAAGAATAATAACCATCTTTATCGACCACATGATAATCATGTGATTATTTGTTTGTTCAAACTAAGTTTCTTTCGTGTCATTAGATTAAAGAAGTAACTATGAAGACATTTAGTGATGTACAAGAGGTGCAATAAGAAACATGGTGATATATCTTTTGTACTTGTATTCATAAAATCTTTGTCTTGGGTGATTTTAATACAACCACCGATGGTTTTGCAGGAAGAGAATATATAGGTTTTGGAAAGAAAGCAATACTCACAAGTATGAGTTTTTCTATTAAATATATTAAAAGATTTAAAGAATAATTTTGATGTATTATTTCAAAGAGTAGAGTACCATATATATACATACAAGGATCCTATAATTTTTCATCTATTAAAGGAATGATAGGTGCACAAATCTGCATAAATTATAATAATATCTAAATTATAACTAACACAATATTTGATTGTCTAATATCCATTAATAGAATATTTGGCATATCTTAACACCCTCACTCAAGTTGGTACATGGATATCATACATTCTCAACTTGAATAGAGACTCATTAAAAAATCTTCTTGACACTCCTTTAGTGAGAACATTAACCAACTGCAATTCTGATCTTACAAAAGGAAATGAAATTATTCCAGCTTCAAGCTTCTATTTGATGAAATGTCTATCAATCTCCTCATGCTTTGTTCTATCATGTTGCACAGGATTGTGAGCAATTGCTATAGCCGAAGTATTGTCATAGTACAAACTCATAGCATCATTTGGTTTAAAGCCCAAATCTGGTAACACATTTTTAATGCACAAAAATTCACATACACCTAGTGTCATGCCTCTGAATTTTGCCTCAACACTAGATCTTGCTATTATAAGTTGTTTTTTACTCCTTCAAGTAAAGAGATTCCCTCCTACAAAAGTAAAGTATCCAGAGGTAGATCTTCTATCATCTTTTGAACCTGCCTAATTACATCAGCGTACCCTTCTACCTTTAAGTTTCCATGATTTGAGAACAAAATTCCTTTTCTAGAAGTGGACTTCAAATATCTCAAAATCCTCTAGCGTCCATATGAAGCTTTCGTGGGTCATGCATAAATTGACTAACACATTCAAAGCATAAGTGATATTTGGACGTTTATGGCACAAATAAATTAATTTTCCTACCATCCTTTGGTATTCCTCTGTCTATGCTTGTTGAATTTGAGCATTGAAAGAGTTTATGGTTTAGTTCAATTGTGTATTAGCTGGTTTACTCCCAAGCAACCCAGTTTCCGATAGTAAGTCAATAATATATTTTCTTTGGCATAAGAAAATACCATGTTTTGATCTAGCTACTTCAATACCCAAAAAATACTTGAGGTTTCCAAGTTGTTTCATCTCAAATTCAGATGCAAGGTATTGTTATAAACTAGAAATCTCATCTTGGTCATTTCCTGTAACAATCATGTCATCTACATATATAATCAAAGCTTTAACTTTTCCTTTTCCTCTCTTAAAAAATAAGATGTGATCAGAGTTACTTGCTCTATAGCCAAAAGCCTTCATAGACTTGGTAAACCTTCCAAACCATGCTCTTGGGGATTGTTTTAATCCATGTAGAGTCTTCTTTAATTTGCAAACCTTCATTCCAATTGAATCTATCATACCTGATGGAGAATCCATCTAAATTTCTTCTGAAATTTCTCCATGTAGGAAAACATTTTTCACATCAAATTGTAGAAGAGGCCAATCTTTGTTTGCAGGTAGCGACAAAAGTATTCTCACAGTGTTGAGCTTGGCTACCGGTGTGAACGTCTCTTGGTAATCTACACCATAAGACTGAGTGTAACCTTTAGCCACAAGTCGTGCTTTATACCTCTCAATAGTTCCATCAACTTTATGCTTAATTGTAAAGATCCATTTGCAGCCCCCAATTTTCTTTCCTCTTGGTAAGGACACAAGATCCCAAGTGTTGTTTTCTTCTAAAGTTGTCATCTCCTCAACCATTGCTTTGGTCCATCTAGGATCTACCAAAGCTTCCTGTATATTACTAGGAATAGAAATTGAAGATAATTGAGATACAAATGATGTATATGACCGGGATAACCTGTGAGTCATACACTTAGATATTCCAATGTTCTATTTCTTACTAATTTTCTCTCAAATATCAATTCCCATAACATTAGGATTTCCTCTCATTGTTTTTTCATATTTGTTACTTAACCATTTCGCATTAAGTAAGTGAAGCTTGTGCTCTTTACTGCATGTGTGGGTGTCCACAACAGTCCTCAGTTGCCATGTATCCACTACCTCCATATAAGCACAGTGTGTCATTCAAGGACATTGTCCTTTTACACCCACACGTTTCAATCTGATTTTTTTCTTATAATTTCTAACAAATTTTATATTTTTTCTATTTTCTAATGCATGCATTTTGATTGCTTTGTCTTGTTTGTCACCAAAATATGTTCTAACTTTCCAATTAAAATCAATCATAGTTTTAGGCATACTAAATATCACGAATTTCCCATAACCCTCTTCCCTATTATTTTCTTCACCACTATGCCCTGAAGTAATTAATTCTTCATATTCTTATTCATCATTCAACAAACCGCTATCATTATCAAAACTTATATCATCATTATCCAAATCCAAGTCAGACATATCACTCTAAGAAGACCTTTGACATTCATGTGAAACAGATTCAACTTCAACATGCATATTACTAGAGCAATCTCTTTCTCTTAAGTCACACTCAACATTTATGTCAACTAACCCCTCTATACTATTGACCACACCATTACCATCATTATCCTATGTACTCTAATCACGAACATTAACTTCCTCATCTACAAATGTTGTAAGTTCATATTCACGAACTTGTTCCTCTATGTCACCCAAGTTTTGTGTTAAACCACCATCTTCATGTGTCACTACCACCTACACCCACATCATCATCTATTTTTCTCATGTCACCCAAGTCTTGTATTAAACCACCATCTCCCTCTGTTTCACTACCACCTACACCCTCACCATCATTTAATTGTGTTGTGTTACCCTTAACTTTTGTTTCACCACCATCTTCTTCACATTTACCATCATGTACACCCTCACCATCTCATGCAATACTGGTGCAACTTCTTCACGTGTTTCATCACCAACATATTCAATCATGTCTATCACCTGAGGTTCAGACACAGTGTGCACCACAAATAAATGAACTTCACCATTTAACCTAGCTAAGTTCACCCTATGCATGGCTCCAATGTCATCACACAAAGGTTTCAACCTGTCATCTAACACAGAACCACATCCTACAAAATACCACAAATCTTTGCATCCAACATACCCAAAGCCTTTTCACTACACTTACTACAAAAAAGTAATTCCATAGGTTTGAGTCAAAACTTAAGGTTTTAGTTTCTCCTTCATACTTTAGGCTCCCTTTGTTGACTAACTTCCCCGTGGTGAATAACTCATCACAAACAACACAATAAACAAAATTTTACACCTATAAATGACCATATAATGACAAAAAATAACATATATTAAAAACAATACGCACTGAAAATGATACACCAAAGCAACTTTAAAAATGGTGGACAAGGGGCACCACACCACAATAACCATAAAAAGCCATGACAACATTGTGGGACAATCCCACTTTCAAAAAAGAAATGCCATATCAGGACAAAAAGCACCCAACAATAAATTGAAACCCCAAATACTACATATGCTCACCTTAGATGCAATTGCCCTCTAAGCACTTCGCGATACATGTTGAACCACATCGGAATTGACTTACAACTTCGCGATTCCAATGAATAATGCTCGATTCCAACTACCAATACCTTAATTGTGCTCAATCCCTCTCCAATTTTGATTCCTTTGTGAATCCTAATTTCGTTGCCTCTCACATAATCTATTCCCAATTTGGCATGTAAGAACCCTAATTTGGTGATTCTTAATTTCAATTTTTAGAAACCTATTTATTTAATTGTTTAATGTATCATATTCCATGTACCATGCCCTCCATCTGTTACGTAATTTAATGAATCCAGGTCACAGTGATAGTTCAACTTAATTTTAATCCTATTAACTTAATGAAAGAAATTCAATTGTACTGATTTTCCATTTAAGAACTTAATTGAGAAAAAAAATGACCTATATAAGAAAACAAAACATAGAAACTATAATAATTATTAAACCTAATATATAATATAATATGTATATTAACATAATACTTTTAGTAGGAATATAATGAAAGATATTAAATATAAACGAAATTTAAGTAATATCTCACATGCACTATTTATATACCATTTATTTAATTTAATAAAATTAACAAAAACTAAGACTTGATTAAAAAAAATTAATACCGTATTAAAAGAATTCAATCAAAACCATAATCAAAGTAGTATTAAAATTTAAATTAAAAGATGTATAAATTATAATAAACTTAAAATTAAACAATATATATATATATATATATATATATATATATATATATATATATATATATATATATATATATATATTTTGTTAACAGAGTTAGCTTATTAACAATTTAATAAGTAACTAGTTTTCTTCATATAATAATTTTTCTTTCTGATTTTATTGTTTGTGACATTGTTGGACTCCAAAGCTTTTCTAAACTTCATAAAGACCATATGAAAGATTTAACGAAAATATAAAGAAAATGGTTGAAAAATGTATCCCCAATCTGAGAGGGAGTTGGACACAGGCATAGACGAGAATGTCTCCGAAGCTCCCTTCAAATCTCTTACCATGGCTCATCGTACTAACATTTGCAACCTTCTATTTCTTCTCTACATTCCTCTCTCTCCACACTTTCTCTTCTTCTACAACCTCACAATCACTCGCAATCTCCAAATGCAATCTTTTCACTGGTCACTGGGTCTCGGATCCTGACCGCACCCCTCTCTACGACCAAACATGCCCTTTCCACCGTAACGCCTGGAACTGCCTCCGAAACGAGAGGCAAAATATGAGCTTCATCAACTCCTGGAAGTGGGTGCCCCGGAACTGCCACTTGAATCGGATCGACCCGTTTCTCTTTCTGGGTCGGATGAGGAACAGGAACATTGGGTTTGTTGGGGACTCCCTCAACGAGAATTTATTGGCTTCTTTTCTCTGCATTCTCAGGGTCGCCGATGAGGGAGCCAAAAAGTGGAAAAAGAAGGGTGCTTGGAGGGGTGCCTATTTTCCCAAATTCAATGTTACCGTCGCTTATCACCGTGCCGTTTTGATCTCCAGATACCAGTAATATTCTCATTAACCAAAATTTATTGTATTTTTTTTTTGGTTCAGATAATTGCAAATAGATATATACTACTTTGTTTTACATGAAGGGGTTACGTAACTCCTTGCCAGATAGTTTGTATGTGCATTTCACCTGAAGAGGTGGTGGCAAGTATGATGCTTTATTGAAGTTTAAAGCTTAATTTTGGATAGATGCTGTAGAGAGTTAGCTTAGATCCTTAGAGATTGGTTGACGTACTGAAATTTGGTGTGAAATTTATATTTGATAGCAACCGGGCATTCTAGGCTGTATCGGATAAGCAAAAGGTTGATACTTATGTGCTGTTGATAGTTGGTTCAGATTTGGGTGTGTGCCACTGGAATAAAGTTTGATTGGTGGTGGTTTGAAGGATGTTGAAACAACAAACTTGTTCTTGAATCCAAAGAGTAGCGTTTGAACTTTAAACTACAGGGTTGGTGATGCTTTATCCGGGAATGTATTTAATGACTGGAAATTCTTGTTGAGTTTGCAACATTGAACTTTTCCATAGGAGAAGGAGAAGAAAAAATTAGACTTCTCCATATGTTAAATTTTGTTTCTATTTAAGTCATGCTGTAGAAGTTCTCCAAAAGTTTATTTTTAAATTATGCTTAAACTAATTTTCTTTCTTCTATTAGTGCTTTTGAAAAATTTTATCCAAACAATTCTCTGTCCTACTTGTATGTTGTTGTTGGTTCATAGTTTTAGCTATATTTGTGAATTGGATATTTTCATTTTGTAGTTATTTATCCTACAAATACTGCAGCTCGTTTTATGGATTAGAAGAACCTATAGATGTAGACTATAGCACTGTTTTGAGAATTGTTTATGATGATGCATTAGTACTTTAGAAACACAAATATAAACGCTGCAGCTGAACAATACATCTCAGAAATCTAAACATATATATTTTATCCACTTATTGAAGATATACAGCACTCCTGTTAAAGTTTCTGCATTGTATTTGCATTAAAAAAAAATCACGTTTCTGTGCATCATACTAAATTAGTAATTCCTTTATTCATCCCTACCAAAACATGCATCATACTACAATATATACATGAATCTGATAAAGATACATGAAGATGCTTAGTCTTCATATTTCCTATTTTAAGATTGTAGAAGTAGATATGCTTTTACTTTGACTGTTAAAATATGTTTATGAATATTACATTGTTTCCTTTTGCTTTGGTTTCAGTATCACTAGTGTGTTTAATTTTAATTTTAATAGGGCGTGGGCAAGGATAAAAGGGAACTAAGTGTGAGTATATAGGGGCAGCCACCACTCCTAAAAAGTTAAAAAGCCTATAGCCTTTACTGTCAAAATAAAGTTTCGCCCACTTTAATATTTGGCTCTTGGTATCAAGTCCATTTGTCATTAGGTTGGGGCAAAACTTTGCTCCCCTTACATTTTTTTTCTGGTTTTAGCTAGGCAATGATGATTAATGGAGTAAATGTTTCGTAAAACTGAACTTTATATAATTTGGAATTGAAGATCGGCATTCTACAAAGTCAACCAACTTGGTTTCCTTCTTTTATCTTGTTTGGCTACGCTATTTGCAGTTTCAACTTTCAGCTTATTTCTCTGAAATATTTCATCATTTATAATTTTCATCCACTAACTCTATCTTAGTTTTAAGTGGTTCCTGTTTTTTTGAGTTCTGATTGTCTTATTTTACTATGTTGCTTTGATGTCAATTTGAAAATGGAAACCTTATGAGCTCATTACTGATTAAACAAAGGTGGCAGCCAAAACAAGCAAAAGGTGGGATGCAAGATGGATCAGAAGGCTTTTATCGAGTTGATGTTGATGTTCCTGCTGATGATTGGGCTAAAATTGCCGGATTCTATGATGTTCTGGTGTTTAATACTGGTCACTGGTGATTCTTATTTTCTTGAATTCTGTAATTTCCGGATGATGCACTACCACTTAAATAAAATTGAATTTGACTGCTTATATATGCTCTGTTTAACAGTTGTTGAATGACTCAACTACTCACTCACAACGCATATACAGGAAGTAAACATGAATGAATTAAATAAGTAATAATATTGTTAAAAAATTGAAAAGAGCTCAAAGAGGATTTCTTGTGTTGCAACATATTTTTTATGAAATGGTTTGGGTCTAATTTTTTTAGCTTGTCTCTGTATTTTTATGAACTGTTCCAATGATTGAATGTACATAGTTACTTGATTTGGTGTTTAATAGGTGGAATAATGACAAATTTCCAGAAGAGAAGCCTCTCGTCTTCTATCAAGCAGGACAAGCAATAGTTCCGCCTCTTGGGATGTTGGATGGACTCAAAGTTGTTCTTGCTAATATGATCACATACATTCAGAAAGAATTTCCTAGAAACACCCTTAAATTCTGGAGATTGCAATCCCCAAGACACTTTTATGGTGGTGACTGGAATCAAAATGGGAGCTGCTTGTTCAACAGGCCCCTTGAGGAGAATGAGGTGTGTATTTCTTAAATTCACCTGCATTTGTTGTCTCCTAGGGGAAGTTTCTCTTTTCCTTTTCTTCCTTGCTATGTTAATCACTTTCATGTGTTGAAAATCCAAGCATGAGTATAAGTCTCACATTGAGTAGAAATTAGAAAATGGAACACCATATAATAATGAAGATCCATTAATCCATTGTTTTAAGATTTTGGGTACAGCATGGTGTCAATCTTTTATATGATTGAGTTCAGGTCTCATTGATAATGTATCTTTCGAGTGAAACTCCTCCACAATAAACCTAACATTATGGTCCTCCCAATTTGTTATGCTATAAATTACTGCATTTTAGATCATACTTTTCTGAAATTTGTCCCTTATGTAGCGGCGCAACACGTCTCACAAAAGAACATCCAACTATGGGTGGCATTTGATAAAAGTTTTTATTTTAAACGACTTGAATGCTTCACTTTTTCTGAGGGACCTGTTGAATTATGTTCCATGCCTCATGTGTTTGATATACTAATACCTGGGCAGCTTGACTCATGGTTTGAACCCAGGAACAACGGAGTTAACAGGGAAGCAAGACTATTGAATTATGTGATTGAAGAAGCATTACAAGGCACAGACATTAACTTGCTTGACTTAACTCATTTAAGTGAGTTCAGAGCTGATGCTCATCCAGCAATTTGGTTAGGAAGGAAAGATGCAGTTGCAGTATGGGGTCAGGATTGCATGCATTGGTGTCTGCCTGGTGTTCCCGACACATGGGTTGATATATTATCACAGCTGATCCATGATGGCTTAGAAAAGAGCTGACGGGCCACTGAAAGTGAAGAACCTGTTCCAATGAAATGTTACATAGCATGAACAGAAAACTTCCTTGGTTATGTTGTGTTGGGGGCCATGCAGCCAAGTTCTGTGACCAGGATACGAAAATTTTGGGTTGTGCTTGAAATGTGAAAGGCCGATCTTGCTTGGAAGAAAAGCTTCAGTGAAGGAAGGAAGAGACTAATTGGTCGAGCGTATGCTATACTGAACAAGCCCGATCTAAATGCCATTAATCATAGGCTCTCAACTTGTTAAATTCTAGCGGTAAATCCTTTCATTCAGATTATTTTATTGATATTATCAGTGATAGAAAAAAAAAATCCTGAATCTTCTGTTCAAAATTTCGATATCTTGTAAGATGTTCCATATTTATGTGAGTGAAAATTTAATACGCAATGAGTGCGAAACTGGTGCAAGTTCCAAGACGATCAATCAAATTTGCAGAATATGTTAATAAAAAAAATGGGATGATAATGATCAAGTTTATCAAACTCGAGATGTTAGTAAACTCGTCTAAGTCGAGTACATTCGACTCGTAAACTCAATTCGTAAACATGTAAGAGTTTACGCAGAAAATGAGTTTACTTCCTAGTTAACTCGGAAGTCATGTCTGAGAACGTACGAGTTTACGAATTAATTCGAGAGTTTGATAACAATGATAATAATAATAATGTTTAATACCTATTTTGGTTCCTTTTTTTGGGGGGGTTTGTTAAAAGTGGTCATCCCTTTTTTAAAAAGTTCACTAAAGTCTTACTTTTTGCAAAAATTTTGCAAGTTAGTCCTTTTTGCTAACGGCGTTAATTCTACTAACGGCAGAGCTGTCCAGCTGGCAAATATTTGATGAGGTGTAACGTTTTCATTGTGCTGGCACTGTTATGTGTTAAAAAAATTATTAATTGTGACGTGAAGTTTAATAAAATTAG
This sequence comes from Vigna mungo, assembly GCA_036885675.1. Classification (NCBI taxonomy): domain Eukaryota; kingdom Viridiplantae; phylum Streptophyta; class Magnoliopsida; order Fabales; family Fabaceae; genus Vigna; species Vigna mungo. The sequence continues at coordinate 55,185,765 of CP144700.1, forward strand.
GATTAAAATAAAAATTGAAATTGGGGTAATTTGGGTTAATTAAGTAAGTCAGATGTAAATTTGGGTAAAATTTGCAATTGCGATCGGGATTTTCTGGGCGATTGCGATTAGGGTTCAACAAGCACCTTCAATCCAATAATCTTCATCAGCGCTACAACAAGCTCCATGGCCAATACCAAGCACACGAACAATGGAACACAAACACAATACCGATCCATGCTCCACATCACGACACAAAATTCCAAACCCAAACTCTAACTCAAAATACTTTGTTTTCTACCATACAATTGTCAATACCTCTCGCAGGGAACTACAATTCACTCATACCCAGAATTTAAAAACAATGAAAGACCACAACTTTGATGCGAAGATCTTATATTCTAGGAACCCATATCAGAAAAGGGAAGTGGGTGGGGATTATGATCAGCTTAGCTTGGACCCAAATTTTCAAAAATCGGCAAAATGCAGAGAGGTTGGTGAACTAGGTTTTCAGTGAACAACAGGATGGACAATGAAAGGTGTGAGAAAATCGCTAATAAGGGGGAAGGCGGTTTGAGTATTGAAGAAAACTGAAGTTTGAGAAAGAAGGTATCTTACATTATGCCATGGGAAGAGGAGCTGAAAAGCAACCCGGTGAGTCAAAGCGGGACAATCCCGAGTTTTGAGAGTTGAATGGGAATGGATTTGGCAGTTGGTTGCAGCTGGAAGGAGCAGAGAGAAAATGGTGGAAGAGGGAAATGAAGTGAGAAAGTGCAACAAATACTGGAAACTACCTGTAAGAGAAAAAAAACATTTCACAAACAAAACTGAAATTAATTAATAATTTTTGCAATTAATAATTTTTGCAATTATTTTAACCCTAATTTTATTAAATTTCACGTCACAATTAATAATTTTTTTAACACATAACTGTGTCAGCACAATGAAAACGTTACACCTCATCAAATATTTGCCAGCTGGGTAGCTCTGCCGTTAGCAGAATTAACGTCGTTTGCAAAAAGGACTAACTTGCATTGTTTTTGCAAAATGTAGGACTTTAGTAAATTTTTTAAAAAAGGAAGGACCACTTTGAAAAAACCTCCGAAAAGAGAGACCAAAATAGGTTTTAAACCTAATAATAATAACAAAAAACAAAATATATATATATATATATATATATATATAATATGTAACTTTTAAAACAAGGTTTTAAAAAGTGAAGAGTCTTACCAAATAACTTCTATTATAAGATGATAATATAAAAAGAAAATTACTCTTTCAATTATTTAAGTACTGATTTTATCAAAAATAAATGTTTGAATACTTTAAATTAAAGGATTTTTTTATAGAACGTGTATGATATGTAATAGAGACCGAATTGTTGGTATCCAAAGTTGTTCGGTCTATTTACAGTAGCAGCGCTAGTCAACCACGTCAAATGGTTTTATCAATAATGGGTCGAAATTGGGCTTGTGTCAGTTTAGGGCCCATGACACAACTTATAAATATAAGGCCAGGGTCAAAAGCTAGGTATGTTCTACTTACACTCAACTCATACTCTCAAATACTAAAATAGTATAACCATTCACTAAGCATTCAATTAAGAGCCAAAGCTCTTCAATCACAAGCCTAACTTGGGCGTCAGAGTGCCTTTTGCAGGTATCTTCCCCCTCTGTGAAGAAGGTAACCGAGCGGCCTAGACTAAAGGAGAGCAAGCGACCCAGAGTGAAAGAAAGGCGAGCGGTTCAAGCGATCAGGCGTTTAGAAGCGGGGAAGACGCGTTAATAAAGGTTAGTCTCTCGGTCCTACAAATCCCTACTAAAACATTTTTGCACCCACCGTGGGGTCGAGAGCAGGTAGAAGAAGCCCAAATGGTGACCACGAGAAGCATGGACGAATAGAAAAACACTAGAGATTTGATAGCACAAATGCAAGAGAAGATGCAAGCTCAAGCACGAATCATGTAGGAGCAACTGTAAGACCAGGCGCGAGTTCAGCAGGAGATGCAGCGAAAACATGAAGAAGAGATCGCGATTCTAAGAAACGAACGGGCTCGTCGGGTGCAATCTGAGCAACACTCGACATCGTCAGCCCAACGGGATCATAATGGGGAAAATAACAATGGAACCCGTTATGACCAGGAGCAGTCTCACCACACCAACCTGAATGGTAATACCAATTCGAACGGTAATCTGAATGGTAATCCGAACGACAACCGAGGAAGAAGAGAGCCAACACCTCTGCAGACCATAAGACTGACCGGTCTACTGCCCTTCACGGCGACAATCATGTGGGCACCCATGCCGGAGAAAGCTTCTCCCACATTTGACAAGTATGACATATCAACCGATCCAGATTATCACATGAGAGCATTCGTCAATGCAATGGAATTTTACTTCAACAATGACCCAGTCCTATGCAGAGCTTTTTCACTATCACTCAAGGGAGAGGAATTGTCGTGGTACAACACTCTTCCTCCAAATACAATGGATTGTTTTGCCACTGTACAAACCCTCTTTGGGAGGCAGTATGCATCTAGCCGTGTACAAGAGTTAACAGCCGCAAAGTTGGTGAACACCAGGCAGGAGAGGGATGAATCTCTAAAAGCCTTTATGAAAAGGTACAATGAAACCGCACGACGAGTCAAAGATGTTAATCACACTTTTATCATTAGCAATTTACCTTCATGCTTGAAAGCAGGATATTTCTCAAAAAGCTTGTATGCTCGACTGCCTAAAAATATGGACGAACTCCAAGAAAGAGTAACAGAGTTTATTCATATTGAGGATATAAGGCAATCCCGAAAAGAGCAGTAGCAAGAAACCTTTGGAGGAAACAAGAAAGAAGGAAGACGATTGTTCAACAGTAATGGGGATCATCCTCAAAAGGATCCTATTCGTCTCCCCAAATTTAATCATTATACCACCCTCAATGCACCGAGGGCTAAGGTTCTTGAGGAAGCTCTCAATGATGAACTTCTCACACTCTGAAGGAAAGCAACTCCAACGAACGCAGACAAGAGGAAAAGCTAACATTTCCACCAAAATCCTAACCATACTACGGAAGAGTGTATAGTACTGAAAGATGAAATGGAAGGGCTCATCCGAGGAGGCCATTTGCAAAAATACGTAAAAAAAAAAAGGTCTCCACCGAGAAGTCCCGAACAGTCATACAAAAAAGAGGAACGAAGACATAGACGAAGTCGTAGCCCTTACCGCTTAGATCGGGGCCATATCATCTAGAAAATATGATGAAAAGTCTTCCATAACACTTGGAATACGACTCATCTCAACTTTACTTTAGTTGAATTTTGATGTCATGCTTTGTTAAATTCCTTTGATAAGACTTGTGTTTACACCGTTGATATAAATAAAACCAGACAGTTTCCATTTACCATTTGGCCTCACAAGTGCTCGACCATTCGGCCTTAGAAGTATTCAGCCATTCAGCCTCCCAAGCATTCGACATTACAGCTGCTCGGCCATTTGACCTCATAAGTGCTCGCCCATTTGGCCTCAGAAGCATTCGACCATTCGGCCTCCGGGGCATTCGACATTACATATGCTCGGCCATTCGGCCTCAGAAGTAATCGGCCATTCGGCCACATAAGCATTTGACATTACAGGTGCTCGGCCATTTGGCCTCACAAGTGCTCGGCCATTTAGGCTCAGAAATATTCGGTCATTCGTCCTCCCAAGCATTCGACCTTACAAGTGCTCGACCATTCAACCTCAGGTGCTCGGCCATTTGG